>JBBMOC010000084.1:1515440-1549670 GCA_037975185.1 Centropyge bicolor
CACACACACACACACACACACACACACACACACACACACACACACACTCGCACACACACTCACACACACACACACACACACACACACACACTCACACACTCGCACACACACTCACACACACACACACAGTGTTAACTCAGCCACTTTACATGAAAAGTGTCTCTCACGCCTGGTTGACGACTGAATGGATGTTTCCATGTCTGGATAAATAAGCGAGTGCAGGAAGCAGCTGTGGATTGTTTGCATTTTGAGTGAAACTCTGAGTCACTTCTCAGAGGAAAAAAAAAAAAAAAAAAAAAGATGCAAGCGTCCAATCTGTGATGTGTGTGACTGAGTTTTGTGCCTGTGTTGTCAGGTTGTTTCAGGATTTCCAGCATCCGACGGGAGATCTCAAATAAATATTGTCTGTCTCGTTCACGATGTGTCTGATTCTCAGGAAGGAGGAATGTTCTTACAAGAGAAATCCTGAAACTTTCTGAATGAGATCTTTCGATGGTCGTGTGAAAGCGTGGAGGATCACTGAGCCGAGGCAGAATAAAATCTGATGTCGCCTCGCGGAGTCGCCTCACATCTGTGTGAAAACCAGATGTTTGCCTGCTGCTTTAAAGCTTCTCCTTTCGTATGTTTCCTTTTTTTCTGCCTAATGAGGAAGCTTTGATGCGACTGAGAGACAAACACTTCTGACTGGAGGCTGCTGTCTTGACAATTATCCAAGAAATATGTTAACAATAGCATAAAACAATAATAAGGCCTCGACATCTAAAGATTTGTTTCCCTTTAAAAGCCGAAAGAGGCAAAGAAAACATCTCAGGCAATTATCAAACAGTTAGTTTGTCACCCGCCACCATCGTTTGCTTCACACAGAATCTCCATGTTTTAATAATAACGTCTCATTAATTTCCAGTTCAGTTATCCTAAGGAGGTTGTAGAGGAAATGAAATCAGCTATGCAGTATTCAGGCCATAATTAAGCACAGATATATCTCACAGAAGACTCATTACGACTCCCTCGCATCTCATCTTTCTCATTTCTTCATGTTCAGTCATGATAACAACATGGCTGCGACGTCGGCCGGGTGATGTCACCAAATCTCTACAGATATTCACAGATATTCAACAAATCATACAGACTTTGGACATGTTCCGGCTTTTTCTCTAGCGCCACCATGAGGTTGACATCTGTGGTTTTGTGTGAAATTGATCAACAACTAGAGTGAAGTTTAATTTATGTCTCTCTAAGGACGAATCATAATCAGGTCAAAAATGTAATTTGTCCAAATGAATAACTCTCCATCAGCCTCAGATGTTCTTCTCATTGTTCCCAAGCGGCAACCTCCGGCGCTGAAAAATGAAGCCAATGAAGCCAAAAAGCTGCAGTTCCTAGAATAACCACTAGAGCAGGCTGCAGAAGGGAGTCAATTACATTTGAGCCCCATGTTAAAATGTCCGATTTTACCACAGAAAAAAACATATTTACAGCCTGGTTCAAAACATGGCTCTAGTCTCATAAGCTGTTTTTCTACTCCATGACAACTCTGGGGGGGGCGAATTTTTTTATAAGGCGTTCGTTTAAAATATACAGCATATATCATTATGCACAATTCATAGCTGTCAATCTAAGTGGCGCCACTTTGATTGACAACTAGCCACTGACGGTCTAAAGGGCGTCACCCCGGCTAATTCTAGTCACTGAGTTTGGGAAAGAGATCGTCGTGGGGTTAGCCGGCTAGCAACGATATTTAGCATTTAACCTAGCTGGTTAGCCGTAGCTAGTTTGATTATTTCGAATAAAGCGGCTTTTTTCAGCCCATAGCGTTCATTCGACCTGCCTCAGCTCCGCCCTCGCTCCACCTCTTTGTCCATATTTGGAGTAACCGGAGGTAGGCTACCAAGATGGCTACGCACTACGATTTGCTTCATTTTTGCTCTTCAGAAACCTATGGGTGACGTCACGGACACTACGTCCATATTTTATACAGTCTGTGGTTGTTCCTCAGTCTGTCTGTTAACATTGTCATTGTGAGCATGTTGGCTCCAGACTCTCGTCTCCTCTTACAGAAACACCTGAGAAGACACTTCGGGGCTGTAAAGTCTCTGAGAATAACCTGCTCCTTTCCTCAGTATTCCCTCTTTTGTTGAAGCGGTGTAGAGGTTAAGTGGTAAAATGGATAACAGAGGAGCGGGTTTGTTTTTTATGGCGGCATCTCTGGCTCCATGACAGCTATAGTGGATTAAATGGCTACTACAATCCAGTTTGGCTGACAGCTCCAGAGGTCAGGCAAGGAGACGAGTCTTATTTCAGTGGCTGGCCGGCTCAGGGGCCTTGACCCAAATTTAATATGTTTGCCAAAAGAACATGTACATACTCAGTACGAGGAGGCTGAGCGGCGAAACCTTAGCAGCGAGAGCGAAGCAGCAATAGATGATAAAGTGATGTCGAGCCTTGTCTGTAATCGGACAAGTGAACTAAAGGGCAGAGATGGCAGGTTATTTAAGTGCAAGGACGGTTAAGTACAATGCAGGCGGGCGGCAAAGATATTAATCCACTTTGAGAGTGGCCCATAAATGCTACCCACAGGACCTATGAGGCTGATGAGGTTGATGGAGGGGTCAGCGCCAGTGAATTGCAACACCCCATTGGTTGAACATTAAGGTCACGAGGCAGACCTTGGTAGAATCAGATTGTCAAGGATGAGAGGTGCCGGGGGCAACGTTCAATAAAACATGAGAGCAATCTTCTCACCAGGAGTAAAAGTGCTCTGCGGTTCGACTCCAGGCAGCCCAAACAGATTTCCCCTGTGAGCCCCGAGAACTGCAGCTGCTCATTCACCACGGCGGGCAATCCGAGCCGCCATCAAATCGACAGCCGTTGCCAGAAATAGTGCTGAAAATTGGTCAAACTATCGCGCAGTATCTGACCTCTGACAAAGCTTATCTTGCACAAGAAAACGTAGGGAGCTGAAATGATAGTGTCTGTCTGCTCCGGCTCCTCTTTCTGCCTCATTAGTTGCCGATATTGGATAGGTTATCTCAGCTTACAGCACATTTTAAGGTTGTAGCCGGCTCACCTTATCCTGAAAACTCTGCAGCGGGAAGGTTTGTGAGGAAATCACACCCGAAACTCCTTCTGAATATGACGATTAAATGTGTCCCCGCTGCTTCCCCTATATGTCTCCTGTGTAGCATCGAAGGTGTGTCAACGATGGCGGCGTCCCGAGCTCGCTCCATCGCAGAAGACTTCCTGCTACAGGCCATGAAATGAGGAGACAGATGATAAGCTTCTCCCTCACGCTCTGGGGAACACAGTCAGCCATGATGAAATGAATCATAACAGGAATATCAGAGTCAGATAAGGGCACACCAACAGCACGGCGGCGCGATGCCTTCACAGTCCGTCCGGACTCTGGATGCTAATATCCAGCGTATGTTTCAGGTCAGAGTCAACACCTGCACTCGCACAGAAACAGCAGCCTAAGCACTAAAGCATTAAGTAGTTCAGACTGTAAACATCAAACTTCCAAGCCTTCAGCGTTCTTAAAGACTCTCTGCCAGACCGGAGGGGCTCCACATCTTAAGCCCAATTTCCCTTTCACTGATAGAGTGCCAGCTTCCAGGAATTACCTGGCCAAGTGCGAGCAGGTCCAGAGGATTAACAGGAATATTCTCTTCCAAAAGTCAGACACTTTTTTTTTCTTCACATCCAGAGGCTGGTTTTAGGAAAAGGCCAATGAGTTGATGTCAGAGCTCAACTTTAATTTATGTATATTTCTTTTCGTGCAAGCTCACAACAGCATGACATGCAGGCTGAGCAGTTAGTCAGCCATGTTATTAGATTTTTTTTTCTCTCTCTTACCAGGGCGGATGGTGAGCACATGAGTTTTAGGAGCAGGCGACATGTCAGTCCAACAGCGGCTGAATGGACAGATATGACATTGTATGTAATCATGTTATGTCCAACACATGATGAAGTGAAATGTGTGAATGTCTAAATATTCACTCAGGAGCAGGAGCGGGAGCTGCCGCGCGGCCGTGCTGCCATCTAGTGGCAGCAGGCTGCACTGCGCCGCCTGGTGAGTTTGCAGTGGGATGTGAAATGAATTCAGCTCTGGACTGCATTCGTTTTCTTTTCATTTATCTCCTGTGAAGTGTGTGTGTGTGTGTGTGTGTGTGTGTGTGTGTGTGTGTGTGTGTGTGTGTGTGTGTGTGTGTGTGTGTGTGTGTGTGTCTCCCGGTGTCAGGAGTGCACATGTCTGGAGTGAGCTTGATCCCAGAGGGAATCAAAGCCGCCGTCCTGGCACTGCTGTTGCCACGCTCTGTCTGTTTAAGCTCACTGTGTTTCTGTGCTGCTGTGAGTGTGCTCGCTTTGATATTGATGGTTTGCAGCTCCCCGACATTACAAACGAGTAAATAATGGAAGTGAAGAAACAGATTAAAACTTGGATCCATAGTTTGTTGAGTGGACGATCAGAGGCTGAGGGTCATCACCGGCCCGGCTGGTCCTCCACTGCAGCAGAGCTTCCTCTGTCAGTCCAGGTGATACAGACGTCACCTGCAGTTTTGTTATTGCTCTGCTGTCCTCCAGGCCGCCGCTGCTGTACTGCGCCTGCACGCTGTGATTGACTGTGTGTGCGGCCGGATGAGCCGCGCCAGGACACACTCACTTATCATTCCAGGAGCGACGGATGACCCGGGAACAGAGACGCAGGCCGGGACCGCACACTGTGTCATCTGTCAGCCGGGCCGCCGAGGTGAACCGGGGGATGAGAGGAGATGAGCAGAGCTGAGATTTAGAGCCGGCCCTCCTCGCATTATCTCCCCTCACACCATTGCTCATGTTGTGAAACTTCCTGGAGCCGAGAGCCGCCGGAGCAGACTTTACAACAGGGGGATAAAGGGACGGCTGAGGGATGAGGGCCGGCCTGCAGCACCACCGGCCGGCTGTATTTCTAATGAGAATCAGACTCCAAATCGCTGCGTTCATCAGGCACAATGAGTGGGTCATTCCAGAATTGGAGGACATTTTGGCTTCCAAATTCTTGAAAAATAAATCTTCACTTCTGCTACATATTCATCAATAATAGGTAATAAACTATCAAACGCTTGATTAGCTCAGCTTACAGATAAATGGTACAATTTTTCTCACATGATTTATTTGGTGTTTACAATACTTGGTGCAACGTTACTCATATCACAGTAACAGGGTTGCAAATCCATCCTAATGTTAGCTTTCTCTCAGGAGTAGAAGCTAGCTGCTTAGCTAGCTGTTACTGCTGAGGAAGAGGACAAACTTACCTATGAAAATAAGTAAAGAAATTTTTCTTTAAAAATTGTCTTATTCTGATTATAGGCATAACAGGGTTGCATGAGGTAGAGTGAGACATTCAATCAAGGCTAACTATGTTATAAAAATATGAAAAATAGAAGAGAGGACATAACTTTGCTCTACTCATTCTTTTGGGAAACTGTTTGATGATGTCAAGTCCAGCATATCATGTGATTCACTGCTTTCTTCTTCTTCTACCATGCTAAAAAGGTTATGGTAACAGGGTTGCGTCCATGTTGGGGGACACATGTTCCATGAATAATAATTATTATTTGAAATATTATTTTTATTAAAACAAATGTTCCCACAGCTACAAGAGACAGCAATGAAACAAATAATACCAAAAAAAATGAAATTTAAATTTCATTTTAACTGTTTTATTTGAAATTCAATTTGGTCATTAGGGGGAAGGGACAAGAAAAAAATGGCATTTTAGGGGGTACTCCAGACTTATTTGGTATTTTTAAAACTATTTTCAAGCATTCTTTTCTTTTAGTTTTATTTAGATTTGCTCTCAGGACAAGTAAATTTACTCAGAAACTGCATGTTTTATTATTTTGTATGTGGATTATTTAAAATTTGATGGGTGGGACGTAAAATGTCCTCCAATTCTGGAATGACCCGAGTGTCAGGGAATTTGTCTTGTCAGCACTGATGCGAGGACGTATCGACGAGTCTGCGCCAGACAAACCTCACTGCATTTATTCTCAGTGGAGGAGAGGAGGTTACAGTTTGATCACAACTTTGCCTCCTCTGTTCTGCCGGACTGAGCAGAGCCACAGAATCATCCAGCAGCAGGAAACAACTCATTCATCCCATCATACACACCAGATAAACTCCCTCCATAATTGTCTGCATGTTGGCTTCAGTCAGCTGTTCAATCTGCTGCGTGGGGGTCGGCCCACCCCACACACAGACACAGAGGGGGTGGTGCGTTCAGTGGAGCTGACAGCTACCTACCTCTCATCCAATGTGATTTATTTCCACGCACAGCCTGAACGTGGCCAATGCATCGACAGGTCAATTTGGTTTGGGTAGAAGAAGAGTTGGCTGATTGATAGAGTGGGGGCCGACCATGTTCTCTACGCTCGGCTCCCCCTCCATCAGGGCCCCCGCTATGGCCGATTAATCCTCTGCACACAGAGCACAGGCTCTGGCAGGGATTGTGTGTGTGTGTTTGTGTGTGTGTGTGTGTGTGTGTGTGTGTGTGTGTGTGTGTGTGTGTGTGTGTTTGGTTAAGCCTCCGTCTCTGACCTAAGACTGCCTCCTCCCGGAGCCAAGCTGTCGTCTGCTTCATCTTGGCCTCACTGCGTCTTGTTAGTTTGGACATTTTTAAATATTTCCATAATGTGAAGCCAAGAAATCTCTCTGTCCTTCATTACCTGCTGCAGCAGCAACCTGCACAAACTGTCATCGATCAAGTACACAGGCATCACCACTAGAGGGCAATGTCAGCTAAAATAAATTTGTTAGTTTTTTTTCTTCAGTACAGATTCATTTCACCATCCTGTCCTCATGAGTTTGATGATCTCTATACACATAAACATTTCAAAAGAACCTTACTGAGACTAAACTGTGGCTCAAACCTTGGTTTCTGTTCTCTCAAGGGAGGCAACACACACATTTTTAATCCCTCCTTCTCTTAATTTAAATCAGCGGTTCTCAACCTTTTTTGCTCTGTCAGATGAACTCATGCAGTCACCAGCCATCATGTGCTCATTTGAAACGCTTCTAAATTGAAAATGATTCACTGAGGAGTAAGAATATAAAAGTGAACATCATCTACTTTGACCATTTATACATTAAATTAAACAAACCATTTTAATTATGAACCCATTCGGCCACTTGACGGTTTGTCCTTGAGCTATAGAAATAAAATAGTCTTGACTCAACATGTGGATGCTTCTTATGATCCAATTCTAATTTTTTTTTTTTTTTATCACATTCGTCGAGCTGCTCCGCAATCTTTCCACGTGAACCCTGACGAACGCGCAGTTACCCCCTGGGGTACAAAGACCCCTGGTGGGAAATCACTGATCTAAATGTCAGCTTGGCTCCTTTTCATATTTGCCATATAAAGTCCCTGCTTCCCTGAGACGACGGCATTGTCTCAGAAACAGGCAGAGGAAGAGCAAAGAGCTTCTGACTCGCAGCTTTATCAGGCCCCGCCGCAGAGCCGGCCCGCTCCCCGTAGCTCGCTTCAATCCCCCTCTCCTGCTGCTCTCCCTCGGCGCTCACCCCGAGCCCGGCTGCGTTGGATGAGACTTAACAGACCCTCGGCCCCTCACATCTTCAAGGCCCGCCGCGGTCAAAGTGCTGCCTGATGTCCCACCGACCCGGCCCACCTCTGAGTGTCTGTCCAAGGCCTTCCTTTTCGCCTCCAACCCCCCGAGGGCTTTTTATCCCTTTATCCCGGCGTAAGATCAGAATTCCAGATCAGGATTAGGGTCAGTGTCTGGATCAGTTGTATCAGATATCTATTGAAGCATATCTCTCCATCTCCCTCTCTCCTCTCTGGCTTTGCTGGTCCGACCAAAAGACGTTTTATCTTGTGTTCTCCTTCTCCTCTCTCCTGGAGATGAGTGACACATCAGAGATAGCCTTCAACTAATCCCATCCTTTATGCTCTGTGAAAGTAAGTTGCGAGCCTGTAGCCCTCCCCCCCCCCCCCTTTCGCACTTTATTTGTTGTCGTTTGAAATCATGCTTAATGTCATGCTCGACGTCAGATGGGAGCTCGCTGCCTTTTTGAATTTCTCTCGGTCGGTGATGTGCCTCTCAGAAACAGAAGAAACTTAAACATCAAAGCCAGACAAGGATTCTTCCAGTCAAGCTGTTGGTTATTGTTGGAGGAGCTCCAGGAAACAGTTGATGAATGCGCTGGCAACGTGCCTTTCAAGCCGGCATTGTTTTGGGTTGGTTTTTGGTTTTGAAAGCTTCCCACGCTGCCGTCATTACACAACACTGGACTCCAGAGGGTTTGATTTATTCGAGGCTGCGATGGATGAAATGATTCTATCTCCGCCGCCACGTCCGTAAGAAGCAGCTCACACACCAGGCTGACTGATAACACTTTTTCTTCTCTGGTTAACTTTCCTGCTTTGCTATCATCACTCACTCTGTGTCGTCAGCTGCTAAGTTGTCCAGCAGGTGGCGGCGGAGAGCTAATGTTCCCCACAGTCAGAGGCAGGAGGTGTGTGTGTGTGTGTGTGTGTGTGTGTGTGTGTGTGTGTGTGTGTGGAGGGCAGACCTGTCCCCAGAGTTTCACCTGACCTCTCGTTCCCCTCGGCTGCACACACCTTGTCAGCAGGTCGGGCCTTATCTGGCTGCGGCTGAAGCGAGCCATTGAGCGCACACTTGACCTTGTCATTATCTTGTACCTGCCTTTGTTTCCACTCTCCTTTCTGCCTTTTGTGTGTTTCCTGACTTTCCCTTTCCACACTATTTGAACAAAGATAAGAACAGAGTCTATTTACACCCCCCACCTCATCACACACACACCCTCTCTTCTATCTCTCTCGCCTTTGTTTATGAAAGAAGCCTTGTGTTTGTTACAAAGCGCGGCCCTGACCGTGACCTTCCGTGGCCGTTTGAGCTCCCACTCAACACCACTAAGTCGTCTTTGTCTCATTTGCAAAGCAGAGGAAGGACGCGGGATCATACTTTTTTTCATCCTGAGTACAAAGCATATTTAATGTCGTATACCGACGCTCTTCCTGTTAAACATTAGACACAGGCGACATACAATGAGCTGACTTGGACTGTGAAGAAAGGCAGGAAGAGGAGGAACACCTCGGCCGTTATGCTATGTTACTCACCAACTGTGTGCAGCTTAAAGCCCAGATACACAGAGAAAAGATGGGAACGGACAGGTAGGTGTTCACAGGTGCAACCGTCAATATGTTCAGTGCTTCCATTAAAGGAACAGTTCCACATTTTGGGAAGCAAAATGAGTGTTAGATAAGAACATTAATTCCATCTGTCCATCAAATAAGAAGCTACAAACATGACCATTAGTTTGTTATAAAGACGAGACAGCTGATCTGGATCTGCCTGAAGGTCCAGCTAAGAAATATCACTGCACATTAAGATCTGTTTTTATGTGGACGTTCAGTTAACTGGCTGCTTCCAGCTTCATATTCAAGATCAACTCTCGGCAAGAAAGCTCCTTTAATAGATCATAAAAGTATCCTGTCACTGCTCTGTAGTGATTTATGAGACTAACCTGAAAGCCACAATAATCCAGAGGGTCAAAGTTCATTCATGCTGTTTTAGTATCTGCACATGTAACGTGTGTCAGTGTGTACATGTGGATATTAGAGAGGTTTTGTCCAAGCATTTTCGCCGTTGAGGGAAATGTTAGGAAGAGAATTGACGCCTTGTGTTCCACAGTCCTGAACTAAAGTGAAGGATTTCCATCGTCTCTGCTTTGACAGGCCGAGCTGCAGATTCTCCTTTTTGTCCCTTTTACATTTTATTGCGATATTCTTCTGACGTGAAATCGATGGAGGAAAAAGTGCGATGCTTCTCCTTCCCCGCTGTAACCGAGGGATGTTTTTCAAAGTCGCTTTTGGAATTACAATACGCATATGCTCCCCATAAAGCAAGCCTCAAAATATCTGTCCATCAAAAGGTTCACTGACAGCGTGAGGAGAGATGCTCGCCTTTGATTCTAATGCTAAGAGCATAATTTATGTAAGATGTTTGAATGGCTTTTTGAGTAAGAATAGATTAAAGGAAGTTTCATGCTTGAGGAGCCAAAAAAGTGCCTGCAAAGCACTGTTTTTAAAGCTCCTGGGGCTGCGGGCGGGTTGATGAACGGGGCGGGTGCAAACGGTGATTAACTCAAGCCATGTATTGCACTAACAAAACAACGTGCCAATCACGGCCATCCCCTGAGTTTTCCCTCTCTTTTCTGTAAATATGAAAGACCTTGTCCCAACAGTGACTTCAAACGTGGCAGCGGCAGGCCCCATACCAGGCCGCGGCGTCTCCCCGAGCCCTTCCCCTGCACACATCAAACCCCGGCTGACAAAAGCAGCTCTAGGTGGCATAATGAGACGCACCGCTCCTTTCAACTACGTGTGAAGTGTGACGGTCTCTGTCTTCTGGTGTCATGTGTTGACACCGCGGCCTGTGTGAGAGGAGTCGACCGGACGGTCCAGACAGCCCCCCCTTCCCACCCCCCAGCTCCTTGGACACTGGCCACTGAGGGCAGCATCAAAGCCCTGTGAGTTCCTGAGGTCAACAGTCGGAGCTGTGTACACACACACACACACACACAAAGAGAAAGAAGAGCAGGTTTCATGCTGCCCTCCCCCTCCTAGCTTCCTCAACACTCGTGTGTCCAGAGGAAGACCTGCAGACCAAAGCATCAACTGATAACTCAATTCTCATGAAGCCCTCTTGGGCGGCTGTGTGTGAACTGTAGTAGCCTTGGTTTCATGCACACGTGCAGCCTGTCAGATAGGAGATAGTGGAAGGCGTGCTCCTGCCTTGTGACCGACTCTCTGGTATTTTTGGAGGTGATGAAGGCCATTATCAGTGGATTAGCACAAACTAAGATGGTGGGGGCTCGCAGCGTTGGAACATACTGCCCTAATTCTCCCGTGTGTTCCCCTCGTCGAGCGGCCAGCAGATAAGATCCCTCAGAGAGACGGAAGCTGTGCAACCACTCCTCATGTGACCGCCACGCCGGAGCCAAAAGTAAAAGCCGTGTGAAGCAAAGCCTCGCTCCAACCCACAGACGGCTTTTCACCAAAATCGAGGAAACCTGGGCTGCGAATCCTCGGCGGGCGCATAAAGTAGCATTCAACATGTCACAACACAGCCGAAAAAACAAAGCGTGGTTTCTGCTCCCTGGAAGCACACACACAACAGCTGCATTCATATTCAGCCACCATTCATCCCGATTCATGGCCTAATACAATTGGACAGGTGGATTGATAATCTAATATGGCTTAGTTTTTTTTTTTTTTTTATCCTATTCCTCTCACTTTTCAAATAGTTTACTCGGAGCCCGAGGGTGTGAGCCATCCTGTTTTCTATGGCCGCCGAATTACCTCAGAGCACGCAGCGCCGAGCTCGCTGCCAGAGAGGGAGGCGAGTATTGTTTTCATGACAGAGATCAATGGGTGGGTGAATGTGCTTTAATTCTGCAGGAGCTCCTCTCCCAGGCTAATAAATGCAAGCCTCCCTGCTGACTGGGCTGTCGTGCTGAGCTCAGCGGGGGTCAGCCTTTTTGTGTTCCTGTGCCCAAATTATGGAACCATCAATACGCTCCCTGGAACCAGTCAATAGAAGCCCGCTTTGTGGCCGAGGGGAGACCAACTTCAAGGCTAATCAAAAAAAAAAAAAAAGAAAGAGAGAGAGAGCGAGAGAGAGAAAAAAAACCCTAAGCTCTGACACATTTACCAAATAAGATCAGGATCAGAACATAGAGATATATTATACATTCAAAAATTCAGACTGGCTTGTGCGACTTGAGCAACAGATACTGGGTGTGTCTCCCCCGACGGGATGCAGACAAACCTGTTCTCGAACACTTTGCTAATAATTATTTACATGGCGCAAATTCTTCAGCGTGTGCTCATGGTGTCAGTGTAATTGTGCTTTGAACACGAAGCTGCAGCCACTTCAGAGTCATTTTCACTTGTTGTCTGAAAGTCTGTGGGGGGAGAGGGTGGAGGTGACGGCCTCCAACAGCTCAAACAAGATCCCAAAATTTAAACCAGAACAATTAATGGAATCTCTCCTCCAGCACGAGTTTGCTTTTGAGGATCCCCGAAAGACGGCTTTTTAACAAAATACTACAGTGGTGCTGCCTGAATCAGGGGTTGTGACACACTTTCTTTTGACAACGCACGGGCGATGAGAACTGTTGTCATGCATGAGTGTGTTTCCATCCTGCCTTACTGCCGCTTGTAGCATCAAGTGAATTATTGAGTATCCGGCTTCAAAAAGCTTGTAAAACTCTGTCCTCCTCAAAATCTCAAACTTTTTTTTTTCTTCCCTTCTTCTCTCCCTCTTTTATTTTTGTTGGCTTCTCAAACATCAAGTTGTCTCCGGATTTTCAAACGGGTTGAAAAATAAGAGTTTCCCCAGCTTGCAAGCGCATTCAAAGGGCGCGTTCTTCAGATGTGCCACCTTGCAGCGTGGTGGTGGCTGTGCAGGAACAGGATCATTCAGATATGCTAATGGATCAGCGGGGTAGCTCCGAGCGCGGCTTACCCCGCTTTAAAAGACAGCTGCCTTCTCCCTTTCTTTTCATGCCCTACTCTCAGCCTGCCTCTCTCTTTCCCACTCTACATTGATAGCAGGTTGAAATTTAATAACCATTAAATTTCGACTAATTAGACAGATAGAGCAATTAGCCGGGTGCATGTAAATCCAGGTTGTGAAATATGTCGGACAAAGAGAGTTCAGAGGATGAGTTTGGGCAGTCGTCGAACGCACATGAGGTTAGAGTCGGCACGGTGTAATGATATCACGCTCAATGCCGAGAGCTGCGGATAATAGAGCCAGTGCCCAGCGGCCCTCCCCTCGGTAAAGTGGCCCTCTGTGTCGGAGCCTGTGTGTGAGCCGTTGGCTCCGCCGCCCAAGCCCCGGTCCCACACTCTCCTGGGCTATCTATTCTCTGCAGCCAGAGTCATGCTGCGCAGGAATCCTGGGTGATTGGGTTTCTTTCAGGGGCCTTATAGTCAGTCATAAATCGGAGGGGATCCTGCCCGGCCCCTCGCTCTCGCCCCTAACCCTGGCTCCAGCTGGCAGGGGACGATTGTTGGAGAGCCGAGGTCATTGCAAGGTCGCTCTCTGTGGCGCTTCTTAACTCCCCTTGCCTATTTTTTTTTCTACCCCTCCTCTCTGCTGTCCCCCCCCCCCCTCTTTCTCTGTCTCCCGGCTGAGGTTGCTAGGGCTTGGTATTTGCTTTTTAAGACCATGTTGTAATTACAGAGGAGCTCTACTCTCCTCGCCGCCTCTGGCTCCCTCTCCTCTTTTTTTATCACTGCTGATTGGTGGTAAGAAGCTATGCTGGGGCCATCTCGCCCCCCACAACAGGCCTTTGTGCTGCCTCTTCCCTCTGCACACACACAACTGATTCATTCACATCTCCTAACCTTTACAGAAGTAGAAAAAGACCGGGGTGGCCTCCTCACACCGACCGGAGGAGCGGAGGTGGGAGTCACCTCCAGGGAGGAAACGGCTGCCGGGTTCTCAAGCAGACCCTGCAGAACAAACAGGTACCGTCAGTAGAACTGGAGCTGGAGCCCGAACACACTCCGAGAATCTGAGGAGACGAGTGTAATTACAAAACAATGAAACCTATGAACTTGGTCACCAACAGACTCAGGCCACATCTCTCTCCTCTATAAGCTTATGGCTGCTGGAGTTGAGTGTGTGTTTGCTGTTTCAGGAGAACTGCGCCGCAGTGTGGGGCTGCACCCCTCTGCCAACATCTGGGACCAGAAACCAGATCAAAAAGTGACAGTGAAAACAAAAACCGCAACAACAACAAACAATCATGCCATTGGACATTAATTGGAGGAGGAGTCGCCACAAACCACAAGTTGACCGAGGGTGGGGGGGGTCCTCACAGAGAGGAGCCACTGAACCATCCAGCTGCTCTTGTGCTGTCTCTTTTGTTTGTCTTGAATTTAATCTCATTTGTGATATAACGAAAACGGGATGTGGGCGCAGACTGCAGCAACAACACTGCGGTAAGAACATGAAGCGCAACATCTCGTGCAGCTCGGACGCTCGAGAGTCTGCGGGATGGAGGCCTGAGACGCAGCAGCTAATCATAAATACACTCTACATATGACCATTAAAACACAGTCTGCAACCAGATCCGCATCACAAATCCTTCAGAGCCAGCAACGTATTTGATGCTATGCAGAGGCGTGTCTTTCCCCCAACGCGCTTCAAAGCCGACGGAACCAAAATATCACAAAAATGCGTACAGTGTATAGCTATAGAAGCACGGCTCGTCTTTCATGTGGATGGAAAAGTGCCACAAACTAAGCATTGTTCCCTGTGAAATAGGATACGGGCTTGGAAGAGCCATTGTTCTATTTCAGTTTGCTTGAATCTCTTCGGTTGCGTGCTGGCTCGCCGCTTCACCGTCCTGACTTCTGACAAACAGCATCTGCACCAGGGACGCCACTTCCTCCCACGAGGCAGATGGGAACAAACCCAGTGTAATCACTTCAAATAAACAGGATGCCATTAATTGTTTGCCCCATCGATTGAAGTGTGTCCCTTGGTATTCAATGAGAACTTGATGAATCATTTTAATGGTTCGACTTATTGGATGCCAGTGAGGGCAGATGAATAGTCTGGCAGAGAATCACTGGTTGAAGCCCACATTACTCCGCAGAGGCCCGGCTTATTCACGACTATAGACGGCTAATCTATTTATGTTGTAGCTCCACCATAACCGCATGTGACCAAGTGACACCAGAACCAAATTTCTAATGATGCAAACAATTTAAAATCAGCATGCTTCACTCTTTATGTTGTGAGAAGGAAATCTATTTTTTTGGAGGTTCTGGTGGTCGGTCAGGTCGAGTCCAGCCAGCGACCTTTGTTGCATGTCATATACCTCTTTTCCCCCTTGTTTAAAAAAAAATATCTAATATTGTTTTTTCTTCAATACTTCTGTTTTTAGTGGGCTTTAACAAACATAATTCCCATAAGCACCAGACCATCAAAAACCCAAGACAAGCCAACTCGGTCAGACATGTCCATAGAAATAATACATCACAGAGGAGGAAATGTGGATATCATAAGTCTGAATTTCATGCAAAGGTAACACAAATTTTAACAAAATATTCAGAAAACCAACAAAAGAAAATGCTAATTAATGTATGTTAACATCGACAATATTAGGAGTTGATCACATGGAGACAAACACCTGGTGAAGAAGAAGAAAGAGCAACAAGATGACGTGATGAAAAATTCCACCTCAAACTGTGCAAAACTACGGAGGCCTGTAGTGGCCATAAAGAGAGAGAAAAAAAAATCGAGGCCATGTCTTAGAACGACAAATCAGAGCCAGCAGGACGGGAACTGGATCATTTGAACATCCTTCAGATGAAACGGCGCCCACAACAGAAACACAACTTCATAACTTCATTCATTGATTTTGATGAAGCTGGATCAGATTTTATGGAGAAAATATTTCCTGTCTTTCCCTCTGATGCTCCGGCAGCTCTGTGTGTCAGTGCTCGTGTTTACACTACTAACGCAGCAGCGCTGGACGGCGGGAGGAGGAGGAGGCTTTCAGGCCCGAGGCGGGAGGGGACCCAGCAGGGAGCGCTGGCGGGGAGCGGCACCAGAACCACCGCTGATATCGACACTGATGAACCGGAGATGTGGGAACTAATTGTATCTTGTGCACAGGCAGTAGGTTTTCTCTCTATGGCCGGTCAGATAGACAACACTGTAGAAAACATGATGGAAATATGAAGGTCACAGGTTCGTTGTGGCTCCACCAGGATCTGATGGTTTTGTCACGTGGTTCTCTTCAGTGGAGCTGAATGCTTCATGTTTTCTATGTGTAAATTGAAAATGGACATAAAGACAGGTGAATCTAAAGGCACCGATAGATGTTAAACTCACAAAGCTCTTCAGTTCTAATAGTGAAGGAAGCAGACGATTATTAATCTTAGCATACTTCCAGACTGACAGAAGCCAGCTGAGCGTGAACCAGCCTGGAGGTGACATCAGTACTTCAGGTCTATACCCTCTGTGTGAACACTCCTGCAGAGATGATCCGATAAAATGTTCGTGAGGAAGCCAGCAAGAAATGTTATCTTCGTATTTCTGGGCTCAAACAACAAGTGTGAGACATCTTACAATGGCCTGTTCTGCACTGAGGACTGACATTCACACATGGCAGAAACCGCTGACACATATTAGATGTCGACACTGAGCCAAATGTCAACAGATGCAAACAAACAGCTCCAGACGGCGGCGGAGCAAACAGTTATCAGAGAGGGAACAAACAGTCTCTGTTGCACTTCCTCCCACCGCCGTCGGCTCCGTGTGCTCGGACGTCGGCGCGGCGGCAGGCTAACAGCTCGGCCTGCGACGGCCGGATGAAAGGGCTTCACCAAAAGGTGCTAATGGAAACGTCCTGAAGCTGAAACACCAGCGTCTCTGTCAGGACCACAGAGCGAGAGGAGGCGAGGGAGGAACGGGCGCCGAGGGTCAGGACGGTGACAGCGCCTCCGATTCTTTATGATGAGAGGAGAGGACGGAGGACAAGGGTGTCAGTCGTCACAGGGGCTGGAGGCGGGGGGGGGGCAGAGTCGGTGTTGTCTTTCACTCCTGCTGACCTGTTTGAACCAGAGTGGGCCGTCCGCCTGCCGTCACCCTGTGTCGACAGCTAACAGTCCTCTCGCTCTGAACACACACTGTCAACAGCACTTAACACTCAAGACGGCACTTAAACCACAGAAGGTTTGTTTACCCTCCTTTTGGTCTTTCTCTCAGGTGAACGACGGCAAAGATCTCTCCAACATCTGCAGCGAAGATGAAACAGAATGATAATTGGGTGAAACTGTTGAAAAGGCCGCCGTCCTTCTGGTGACGTTCACACAGACCTCGTCCTCATCGAGGCAGCTCTGACGCCCGGCAGGAAGAGTTCACACGTTAGATGGGCTGAACTGCAGACAGAAGTTACAACATGCACAAACACACACAAACATCTCAATTGTGAAATATTGTCCTTGACGTCAGAACACAACACCAATTAAAAAACCTCATGGGTGCGTCCAGACCTGAGATTTTAGAGAGGGTGCACAAACAGACTCAAAATGACTCTGGACACAAACTGAAGCAAAGTTTGATTCAAACTCACGACTCAGATTCATTAATGGACAGAAATAACAGAGACAAAAATGAGCGTCATGTTCGGTCTGAACCAAGCGGCAACCTCCAGCGCTGAAAAATGAAGCCAATGCGGAAGTGCAAAAAAGCTGCAGTTCCTCGAATAACCACTAGAGCAGGCTGCAGAAGGGAGTCGATTACATTAGAGCCCCATGTTAAAATGTCTGATTTTACCACAGAAAAAAACATATTTACAGCCTGGTTCAAAACATGGCTCTAGTCTCATAAGCTGTTTTTCTACTCCATGACAACTCTGGGGGGGACGAATTTTTTTATAAGGCGTTCGTTTAAAATATACAGCATACATCATTATGCACAATTCATAGCTGTCAATCTAAGTGGCGCCACTTTGATTGACAACTAGCCACTGACGGTCTAAAGGGCGTCACCCCGGAGTTTGGGAAAGAGATCATCGTGGGGTTAGCCAGCTAGCAACGATATTTAGCATTTAACCTAGCTGGTTAGCCGTAGCTAGTTTGATTATTTCGAATAAAGCGGCTTTTTTCAGGGGCTTTTTTCAGCCAATAGCGTTCATTCGACCCGCCTCAGCTCCGCCCTCGCTCCACCTCTTTGTCCATATTTGGAGTAACCGGAGGTAGGCTACCAAGATGGCTGCGCACTACGATTTGCTTCATTTTTGCTCTTCAGAAACCTATGGGTGATGTCACGGACACTACGTCCATATTTTATACAGTCTATGGTTTGAACACGCCTGTAGTCGAAAAAAATGAAATGAGTTGTTCAGTATGTTTCAGACAAAACGATTCATATGAAGTTTCACATGAAGCATATCGACCTCTTTAAAGGCTCAGTCCGCACAAATGTCGCCCGCAAGCTGCTCATTAAAGGAATAGTTTGACATTTTGGGAAAGTCTTTTATCAACATTTCTGCAAACATCACACGTCACATTTTTGAGGCCTTCAGTCAAAAACAGATTCTTCTCAGCTTGGTTACCGTGATTGTTTGTGCAGAGACACTTTGTTTTAAATGAAATAACAGTGACTTTAAAGGACAGACAAAGAGCCTCTTTGAGCTTTAGGCCGTGAATGCTTTTAATAACGAGCTTAAGAGCTCATGGCCTAAGTCTGTCACGCCCGATCTGCAGCAGCCTCTCGTACCTCGGAACAGCAGCCATCTACGAACAGTCAGCGGGGACTTTCTCTCTGCTTACATGGCTTCTTATCAGAGCCACCGCCAATGAAACTGCTTTAAAATCCCTTCACTGAATCCTCTACATCAACATCCTTTCCTGCGACGGCAGGCGGCGGCGCTCATGTCGAAGGAAGATGCGTGTGCGATAGATAGAGATGAATGCTTATTGTTTCATGTGTTGTTTAATTGTAGGAACAACAGCCCCTCCCCAAAGAGACCATCCCACATAGTTTGGAGATAAAGCTGAGGCGAATCAAACAGGATGTATGAAACTCGCATGTCAAACAGCTCCGAACAGGACAACTTTTGACTGGCTGTCGCGGCGGCTCCGTCTGTTGACAGTGTCGGGGATCTCGCAGGCTCCCGTCGGATGGCTCGGGAGGCCCTGACGTGGAACGGAAATGGCTTGGTATTAAGTTTGATATCAATGTGTGGGACACCTCTTGAACACCAAACACGGGGAAGTCAAACAGCCATTGCACTTGCTCAGAGGAGGGAGAAGCCCACGGGCGCATTCCAGAACTGGGTTACCAACAGCTGTCTCTTTGACGACGGCTCAAATCTGTGAAAACAAGATATTTTCACTGCTACTATCATTTATTTTTTTTATTCAGGAGTAGAGATATAATGTTTATTTTCTCCTTCATGTTCAGGTCACAGCTCGACGTCGCCCTGTCGACAATCGATCCTCCTGTCATAGTTGTGAATTTAGGTTTCTGTTTAGACTTTGTTTTTGTTCTGCCTTTGTTTTACTGTCACGTTCCTGCCGGCCATCACTCTGTTTTTGTTCTCAGTTTAGTCACTCCATCATGCCATTGTTCTGTTCATGTCATGTCGTTGTCCTGTCCTGTCATATGTACTGTTTAGTTCTGTCTGTTCTAGTTCTGTGTTTTGGTTTCCGTTCTGTCCATCATATCTCTATGTCCAGTGTCTTGTCTCCTCATCATGTACAATTCTACAATTTTACAATTTTTATTTAGCAGACGCTTTTATCCAAAGTGACGTACATTAACATACCAATGGAACAGCCATTGGGGGCAATTAGGGGTTCAGTATCTTGCCCAAGGACACTTCGACACATAGACTGCAGGAGCCAGGGATTGAACCACCAACCACCACCAACCACCAACCTTCTGACTGGTTGACAACTGCTCTACCTCCTGAGCTATAGCCGCCCCGTCACCTGTGTTTTCCGTTGTAGTTAATTACCACCTCACTATTTAAGTCAGTTGTTTTCTGTTTAGTTTTGCCGGATCGTCACCTGTTTTTCACGTCACGTCATGCTTCATGTTCTCGACCACGTTTTTCTTCACGTCCACGTCCATATATTGCCAAGTCTTGCAGTGAGTTTTTGTTAAGACTTTAATTTATTTTCATTAAAGACTTTTTTGAGCAGTGATTTGTGTGATGCACTTGAGTCCGCACCCGCCCACCTTGACACCTCCAACAGTATCCTGACCTCTGAACCGCAGGTCGCTGCATTGTCGGGTAATTTCTCCCTCAGAAACAGTCCGCAGGCTTGATCACGCAGCCACGTCTATGTTCTGAGAGACTGACAGGTTATTTAGTGCTGTTTTGATATATGAGCCTGAGGAATGCCTACAGATACAGTGATCCCTCTGTCTGAGCAGGAAGCTTCACAGATGAGGTAAGACTGCTCACAGCTATGAAACAATATCTGAAACAGATTAAAAGGCCTTTTCCTCAGCTTGATTCATGCTCCTTTCAGCTCGCCCAGGTGTTACACCTCGCAACAGGAAGGTGAGGAGAGCATGAAGGATGTGCAACGGCACTCTTGCATGTGTTTGGGAGAAGCAGGAAACAAAGGGAGCTCATTTTTTTTCGTCGAACCTCCGGCGTCGACCGACGTTGATATTTTTCTTATCAGCCTTTTTTTTCCCAACATCTTTGCTGCGTTGTAGATAAAGAGCCATGTGCAAGACTGTGTAAAGATCCAACATGAGAAGAATTACATCAGAACGAGAGAAACACTCTTGGTCTGATTGTTCCAGCTTGTCTTCATACCTGCTCAGGTTTCACTGCGAGGCCTGTCAATCCCTCCGCCGACTTCAAACGCGGCGTCGAATCCTTCGCCTGCACCTTGGCTCATCCCTTCACACCTCGCCGACAACCTGCAGCGCCAGTGCAGCCGCGGCAAATTACACATAATTACCCAGATTTGGGCCCAATGTAACAAAGACATTTTGTTTGCTGTTGCGTTGTTATTGGAACATCTCATTCGAGCCGGCTCTCTCTGATTAAAGCTGACATCTTTCCAATGTGCAGTTTTCTGGTGAGAAAACTTCGTCACTCATCGCTGAACATAAAAGCAAATATAAACGGACGGAGAAGCGAAAGACGCTCTTCGGCGTTCTCGAAAATCTAAACAACCTCCAGAGAGACAGACCCCACATGCAGCTCCTTAAACCAGAGATCCAGAGAAGACAATGACAAAACTCCCATCCAGAGAATCACAGCTAATAACGGCACAAGCTGTTCCCCCGCTCGCCCTTTCTGCCACTCTCATGCTTGCCATTAGATGTTCTCATTATTCCTGCCTGTGTCTTAATGCAAAGTGAAAACAGATTCGGGCAGCAATGAAAAGTTACCCAATCAATTAGATCTGTGGCTCTCTGTGAAATCCGTTTATCCCTGATCATTATGACAGTGTTTTTCTGTCTGTATCAATAGTCGTTTCCTCTCTCCCCGCAGCAGCCTTCCAATGCCGGCGCTGAGCACAGCACAGCCAGCGCAGTCCCACGGAGTGCCGGCAACGGAGGAAATCAATGGAGAAAATATTGCTGCAGGCTCACACATTTTTATCTTGCTTTGAACGAGTCAGCTTTAATTTCGCTTTGATCTCAATTTGCTGCTTTTGGGATAGCTTGGCTGCACATTCAACCAGGAGGAATAAGCTTCCACCAGGGCTTTCTTACAAAAGACCCTTTCAACTGAGGCCTTTATTTTGCCTATATGCGTCAGTGTCCATTACTGCCGCACGAGGAAGAGAGATACACGAAATCAAAACAACTAATGCTACAGGACTCCGACACGCCGCCGCGCATCTCACGCACACACCCGGCCAACTGCACTTTATCTGCTGGAGTCAGGGAGGATTTACGGCCGAGCAGAGCAAATGTTGGACAATGTTAGCGAGGGGCCGCAATAAAGAGATCCTCAGTGCTGCTGTCAGGAGCGGCTCGGCGTCGTCGTGGGCTAACAGGTTGACAAGACGCACAGCTGGCGTTGTTCTCACCGCTCCGCCACGCCGCTCGTCTCCCCCCCCCCAACACACATCATTAGAGCTGACACACCAAAGGCATGGCGATATTATAGCATCACCTCAGGTCTGCTAAAGATATCTGCCCTTCCCTCATCCTTTTCCAAACCAGTGCGTTCTGAGGAGGGGAGTTGTTTGGGAATTTGTTTCTCTTTTATAAAGCAGAGACAAAAGGGAAGGATAAATGACCGGGCAGAGAAAAGACCAGCGCCTTGCTGGGGAGAAAGGGAAGGGTCTAATCTAATTTGGTTAGAGGAGGATATGTGTGTGTGTGTGTGTGTGTGTGTGTGCATGGCTGCGATGCACAGTGTGAGGGGACTGTGGGAATGGGACAGGAGGGCCGAGCTATTGAATGGAGCCTCCAGAGCCAGAAGCAGTGGGGAGTCTCCCCAGACGCGCTGATTCCAGGCCGGCCACTCAAAGAGGGATTAGACCAGAGAAGGCCTTCCTGATTAGCAATTCACACTCAAGTGCCCCCACGAGGACCCCGGCTAATAATATTGCCATCAGTGTCCTTCAGCGATGCAGGCAATAAAATGTTTACCCCCTTTTTGACTTTCCTCCTTCATCCATAACGTTGACTAATCGCTCCTGTGTTTCTGAGAACTTTGCAGAAACCGGCTCTCGCTCACATCTCCGCTGGGTCTGATGTGACTTTT
Source organism: Centropyge bicolor (assembly GCA_037975185.1). NCBI lineage: Eukaryota > Metazoa > Chordata > Actinopteri > Pomacanthidae > Centropyge > Centropyge bicolor. The sequence goes on from JBBMOC010000084.1 coordinate 1,537,746, forward strand.
GGAAACAAAAAAAAATGCGTTTTGCAAGCATTTGACTGTAACTGTTTTGGCTCATTGCTTCGTCTCAAGCTGCTGAACCCCCACCCCCCACCCCCTAACCCCCCCCTTCCTCCTCCTCCGTCTTCTCTTTGCTGTTAAACGACCACCACATGAAAGAGGATGATGTAAGAACACTAAACTAATATTGCTGTTTCAAAGCAGCCTCAGTCCAGATGTTATTGGGCTTCATAACAAACAAAATTCATTACAACACTGTTTATGGCCGACTGGCTGACAGCAAATCGCATAAAGACCCACCGAGCTCACAATCATACTAATCTACTCTATAAACACTCGAAAGGTTACGACAACGCTGCCACTTCCTCTTATCGAGCCCGGCGCACAATGAGCGAGGTCGGAGGGTTAACCTTCAGCCGCCGGGACTCGCACATGATAACGGCAGCGAAACAAAGCAGGTTTTTTAATGGAGCAAAGTGAAGAGAAGAGTGAAACAAATTAGTCCTCATTAATAACTTACTTTATTGAACTATTTAAACCATACGAGCGAAGAACGCGGCGGGCTTTGATGTTGACAGGCCTCTTCAATAATTAATTGCTCCGATTCATATGCGTTTCCTCAAAACGTCTGACCCTTTGCTCAAACCGCTGCTCTTATTAAAGCGCTGGCGTTTCCAACAGGACAGAAAAACGCCACGTGCAATATGACACAGAATTATCTCCGCCGGCAGTTGCAAAACAATCTTTCAAACCGGGACAGACTTTAACATTCAAGCACCTTTTTTTTTTTTTTTTTTTGCTTCACCGTCCAACGCTTTCCCATCGTTTCTTTTATTGGCCTCTTCACCAAGTGGCGATAAGAGAGAAAATAACAGATTATGTTGATAAATAGGATCATCCCGAGCTAAACGCTGAATGCGTGCGATCAGGAGGGAGAACAGGATCCTGGGACAATGTGCGGGGCATGTGGACAAATAGTCTCACCTCCAACTGAGTGTGTTGTTTCTTCTCATTGTGCCCCCTGAAAGAGAAGAGGAGGGCCTTGCTTAAGAAGATTATAGCCCTACCCCACCCGTACGTTTAATCAACATGCCCTTTCAGCGCCGGCAACAATGCCAAACATGTCGAAAACGTCCCCCGTTTCTCCCATAGCATACCTCACATGTTGGAACAGCATGTCGGCCGTCTAACCGCAGCAATTAAGAGGAACACTACTCTTACTGATGCAGAGTTGCTGCAAGCAGATCGCGTTTGCCATCAAAGAGCCGATGGCATCGTTTTCACAAATGTCACCATCACAGTGTTTGACACCCGTCTCTCATTTCAGACCGCGCAAACAAAAAACCAAAAAAAAAAAAAAAACGCATTAGCTTCAATTCATTTTCACTGATCAAAATTCCCTTAAGACTCCAAGGAGCTTTGCTTCCTCACCCCTTCATTTCTTTCATCCGTGGTTAAATATGTAAATAAAATGTCTAAAGTCATTCTTCAAAGGGGAACAAAAGAAAAAAGGGGGCTGAGGGAAAAGACAGCCATAAAATTCCTCCGATTCTCCATAACATTAGCCAGAGGGGGGCCAGCTTCCAGCCAGAGCCTAGCAGCAGGGGAGCCAGCGCGCTCCATAGAATCACACATCGCAAATCCCACACACAAAAAAATAAAATATCTTTTCAGCTTCAGCCATCAAAGGCCCCCCCTTTCACTTTATTAGTTACAGAATTATCTCACAGTTGCTGATTTCTCAGAGATGGAGCTGCGCTGCTTTTCCACGTCGCTCTGCTACGGTTGCAAAGATGAGATAAAGTTGCTGTGTGTGTGTGTGTGTGTGTGTGTGTGTGTGTGTGTGTGTGTGTGTGATATGCATATGTGTGAGTAGAAATGAGCTATATAGGAGGGGTTTGTATATGAAACAGGGGGCGGTAGACAAGAAAAAAAAAATCATGAAAGAGAGAGTCGGAGCTGCAGAGGCTGCAGATGCTAAAGACTGAACAGGCCTGATTCCTCCCTTTTTTTTCCTCATTTTCAAAGAGATATCATCATGACCAGCAAAATAATCATGAAAGAGAGGGAGGCAGGAGCGAGAACAGAACAAAGGCAACGTATTACAACAAACCGGTCGACTGTGTCTTCTTATTAGACTGTGTGACAGTATTATCTTGTCAGCTTCATTACACCAAAGGCGGCGATAATAAGAGCAGATATTTGCTTTAAAATATGCCAGACGGGGTTTCCTGAAAGCCGGCTGATCGGTAAACGGAGAGCAGGATTGGCCCTGGCTCTGGGAATGCATTGATATTACATTTTTTTCCCTCTCTTCTTCACATTAAAGCTGTCATCTCTCTTTTTGTTCTACTCCTACACATCAGCTCCGTAATGAAAGTCTAGTGGAGAGGGAGGGACGGAGCAGGCATGTCAGCTGCCGTCCTTGTCTTTGTGAGGGGTCAGGATGTATGAAGCACACGCTGCTGCTGCTGCTGCTGCATCTGACAAAGGAAAATGGTTTGCATATCATTACGACTTTCCCACCACAGTGGTGTGAAACGCTGCAGCAAACTGGTCACAACTGTGGTCATGTGACGTGCAGATACGTCTTCAAACAGCTGGATGGGTGAAACCTGAGGAGTGGCATGAGCTGCACAGGAGGGCATTGTGTTCATAAGTGCATTCAGACCCTATATTTACGCTCCCGCTCCTCACGCCGAGCGCTAACAGCTGAAATGCCACCGCCGAGATACGCCGTGCTTAAACAGTTTAGGCACGCCGCCGCCAGGTTTCTCATCTTGCTCGGACACATTTCTGACATACTTCTGAAAGCACTTTAGCGACTCTTGTAAAAAGGCACTAAAAGCACTCCTGTTTACTCGCGATCAGTGTTTGGGCCTTGATGAACGCCGCGGCTGAACCGGAGGATAAATCTTGCCGCCACAAACTGAAGTCTGGAGGATCTCACGCAGGAGGCCTCCCAACTTGCTCCTCCAGCTCCTCCATAACACGCCGACAATATAAAACCGAGACGGAGTGTCGCGGCCTCTTGGATTTAGCAATGAAGACGCAGAGAGTTTCAAACGGGTGTTGATCTATTTCTTTACTCTGGACGAGCGTCATGCACCATAATCACGTTGAACACCGTGAAGAAATACAAGAAATACAAAATGCTTCACTGTAGTTTCACAAATAATTTTAACCAAATAATATATGATAACAATATTTTCCATACCTCATTCTGCTCTCCAAGGGCGCTAGCTAAGTTTCAGCTAGCGGCTAGCATGCGCTCTAGCTCAACGTACACCTCACAGCTCAAAGCTACAAACAATACAAAAATAATGAGGCAAATCACTTTAACTTTCACAATTTAAACTCTTTAAACTATCAAATTAATATGATAAATGATTAATGTGTTGAACAGATTTTTACCATTTCTCTGCAGCACATGAACACGTTGTGAAGAAAGGAAGCAGGAAATTCAGCATCGCAAAAAGCGTCAGAAGAAGAAAAACGTGCCTTTCAAAATAAAAGCGGAATCGACCGCTAGGTGGCGCTGCAAGACTTCAATATCTTATTAACACATAAACAACCTTGAGTAGCAGAACATTATCGGACATTTACACGCAGTGAACGACAGCGCATCATCAGGGTTTACTCGTGCCGTTTATTACAGCCCGCCATGTGTTGATATGTTGTGTTGGGCTTGTTTTATGAAGCACTTTAGTTCGGCCGTGTCTCTCTACAGGACTCGTTTCACTTTAACAGGCTAATAAAATCCATCCGTCCATTCATTTTCCCAAAAACACTTCCACTGTCCGGGGTCACAGGGGGGCGTCCCGAGCCAGAGACAGCAGAGACCCTGGACACTTTATCACAGTTAGTGCTCTCTGAACCTGCACATCAGCTGAACGTGTACGAGAGCTGAAGGGAATCAACCCTGTTCGACCCGCGGTGGCGTCTCGTCGGCGCCTTTATCTCTGCGTGAGAACAGTCACTGAGTCGGACGCTTTATGAACGTTGTGGAGTAATATTATGAATTTTTTATTAGAAATATATTTTTCTGATTTATGAGGATGTTTCATCATCACCAACTTGTAAAACATAGTAAATGTTCACACACACACACACACAAAAACATTCTCTTGGAGAAGCCGTTAAACTGAATCTTTTTAAGATGTGAAGAATGAAACAACCAACAGTGTAATGAGTCTGACTGGAGTCTCTTATTAGAATCAGTGACGGTGATAAATAGTTCCTGGAGGGCACATAAAGGATTGTTCATGATTTAAAATGTTCATTAAACTTTCCAGGACACTGAGAGGAATATGTAAATAAGGCTGTGTTTAAGGCTGCGTTTGGGACGAAGCGCTCCCAGCTGATTTTTAAATCAGTCACATGATGTGGTGGACACTTAATTTATGGCTCTAAATGTATCAGAGCTGAAACAAATGGACATCCCAGTGAAAACGCTCTGAGTTACTGACGCAGGCTCCACAATAGAACAACGTCAACACTTGAGGCTGACATTCGTAAAAAGGAATTTAACCTTCTTATTTGTTTACCGCATCATTTCCGTCATTGAAAAAAGACAGGAAGTGACCGAGCTATTGGCCAGAACATGCTGATCCTGGCGCGGCTGACGTCGAGCTGAGATGTATACAGTGTACAGACGGACAAACTGTGTGTCCACCATTGTCCTGTTGTTCTGATGTGTGTGTGAATAAAGTCGCCTGCTGAGAACTGAATAAACATATTCATCTGAACTGAGTTATAAAATGTGATGAACCCATTTTTTTACTGTCTCATTTACACGTGAAGTCCATCATAACATCAAATATATCAAACATAAAGCTCATTTTCCTGGTTTGATAGAAGAGTTGAAGAGTTGTTTTCTACACAAAGAATAGCTATGAATGATTCCAGTCCGTCTAATATAAACAGTGTAGTAGATAGTGAAGGACAGTACTAACTACATTTACTCAAGTACTGCACTTCAGGATAAATCTGAGGTGTTTGTACTTTAGTTCAGTTTCATGCTACTTTGTACTGAACCTCCAAAACTTTTCACTGGAGCATTTAATGCTTTTTACTCCACTACATTTATTCGACAAAAGTTACTTTGCATGTTTACATTTTACATACAAATCAACAATATTATTGGCTAAACTCCATTTGCATTTTTTTTACTTATAACAGAATTTTAACAATAAAAAGAATCATTAGTTTTACTTTGGCACAGGATCAAGTCTCCTCCACTGGCCACTAATCTCTCTTTGGACTCGTTCACTCATGTCTGTCTGTGCAGCAGAGACAATATGGAACTAGTTTAATTTACTGCATGTTCTTTATGCATTAAATAATGCATGTTCTTTATTCAAGTAAAAAATCATATATACATTTATACTGTGCTGCAGAATCAAAGGTTGCACTGGTGTAAAACATGTTTTTAAAATAAATGAGGAAACAGGGTTTTTTGCACAAAAAAACTTGAATTGCAACAATAAAAACTTTTCTCTTTGTCATCCTTTAATCTGCCATTTTCAGAAGCTGAGATTTTAAAACTTGTGCAAAAAAAAAAAAAAAAAAAAAGGCTATCAGAATAAAATCCCAGTCACATGTGCAGAGAGGATCTGATCTGAGACCAGTGCTCAGCTTCTGCAGCCAAACTGCTCCACACTGAGAGAATGTGCTGCGAACGCGTCTGCGAGCTGTTTGTTGCTGGAAGTTTGTGTGTGAGCAGAGGAGGAAGTTCATGAGAGAGTGTGGAGCTGCTGCAGTGAACAGGCTGTTCCGCACCATTTGGAAATAATCCGCGTGTCAGTGTCATCTTTCTTATGCAAAGCAGGAGGCTTTGAAGGCGGATCTCTGGCAGGTTAGACCGGGACGGAGGCTCCGACCAGCTCAGAGGAGGAGCTGCCACCAAACGCACCAGCTGCAGCTTCCAGGAGGAGCTCAGAGCTGCATTTCTGGGACACATTTCTCATCTGACCGAGGAGGATTTTCACTGCACTTCTCGCTGACGGACTGTTTGTTTCTGCGCGCAAACATCCAACAGACTGCAGGACATTTATTCCTATTGTTGCTCCAACTTGGACTGAAACCCCCGCACGCAGAAAAGTGACATGAGACCTGATGGACATGTGAGTCTGTGGGAGACAAACTGGAGCTCGTGGTTTCTGTTTTTCTCGCACGTTGGATTGATTTGACTGAAGTCGCTCCAACACTTGAACAAACTGAGAGCATGGACCTGAACGCACCCTGCTCCCCCAGAGGAAACGTCTTCACACCAAAACTGGATTTATGTTTTTATTAAAGTCTCCGAACCTACAATGAGGAAGCGACAGATACTTCTGTAAGTTTTTCCACATTTTTTCCAGCCTTCAAACTTGTTGTGTTAGTCGTGCCTCATTTTTCTTCCAATCAAAAGAGGAGGATGTGTTGGAGCGTTCCGCCGAGCCTGGTCTGCGTGCTGCTGGTGCTGTGGGGCGGCCGGGGCTCGGCCATCAGCTCGATAGACCCGGACTGGTCGGGAGAGGGCAGATGTCAGCAGATCAACATCCCCCAGTGTAAAGACATTGGCTACAACATGACTCGCATGCCCAACCTCATGGGCCACGACGACCAAAAGGAGGCAGCGATAAAGCTGCAGGAGTACGCAACGCTCATACAGTTCGGGTGCCACAGTCATCTCAAATTTTTCCTGTGTTCCCTGCACGCGCCCATGTGCACGGAGCAGGTGTCCAACCCCATCCCAGCCTGCAGGGTCATGTGTGAGCAGGTCAAGCTGAAGTGCTCGCCCATCCTGGAGCAGTTCAGCTTACCCTGGCCCGACTCTCTGGACTGCTCCCGGCTGCCCACCAAAAACGACCCGAACAACCTCTGCATGGAGGCGCCCAACAACGGCTCCGACGAGCCCCCCAAGGTCTCCCACACCCAGCCTCCGGACTTCAGGCCCCAGCGGCCTCTGAGCGGGCAGGACCTGCACCTGAAGGACAGCGGCAGCAAGCAGACGTGCAGCAACCCCGGCAAGTTCCACTTTGTGGAGAAAAGTGAGTCCTGTGCCCCCAAGTGTTACCCCAGAGTGGACGTGTACTGGAGTCAGGGGGACAAGCAGTTCTCTCTGGTGTGGATGGCCATCTGGTCCATCCTCTGCTTTGTCTCCAGCGCCTTCACCGTGCTCACTTTCCTCATCGACCCGCAGAGATTCAAATACCCGGAGAGGCCCATCATCTTCCTCTCCATGTCCTACTGTGTTTACTCTGTGGGCTACCTCATCCGACTCTTCGTGGGCGCTGACAGAATCGCCTGTGACAGAGACAGCGGGGTCCAGTACATCATCCAGGAGGGGCTGGAGAGCACAGGCTGCACTATTGTGTTTCTCATCCTGTATTACTTTGGCATGGCCAGCTCCCTCTGGTGGGTCATCCTGACCCTCACATGGTTCCTGGCCGCAGGGAAGAAGTGGGGCCACGAGGCCATCGAAGCCAACAGCAGCTACTTCCACCTGGCGGCGTGGGCCATCCCGGCCATAAAGACCATCATGATCCTGGTGATGAGGAAGGTGGCGGGGGACGAGCTGACGGGCGTCTGCTACGTGGGCAGCATGGACGTCAAAGCTCTCACGGGCTTCGTGCTCATTCCTCTCTCCTGCTACCTCATCATCGGCACTTCCTTCCTGCTGTCTGGCTTTGTGGCCCTCTTCCACATCCGGAAGATAATGAAAACAGAGGGCGAGAACACGGACAAGCTGGAGAAGCTGATGGTTCGCATCGGGGTCTTCTCTGTGCTCTACACCGTCCCGGCCACCTGTGTCATCGCCTGCTACTTCTACGAGAGGCTCAACATGGACTACTGGCGCATCCTGGCCGGGGAGCAGAAGTGCGTGGACAGCAGCGGGCCGGAGTCCGACGAGTGCGTCATGAAGACGTCCATCCCCGCCGTGGAGATCTTCATGGTGAAGATCTTCATGCTGCTGGTGGTGGGCATCACCAGCGGCATGTGGATCTGGACCTCAAAGACGCTGCAGTCGTGGCAGAACGTGTTCAGCAGGAAGCTGAAGAAGAGGACGAGGAGGAAGGCTGCCAGTGTGTTCACCAGCAGCAGGCCTTACATCAAACCTCACCCGTCCCTCAAAGGGCACAGTACTAAGTATGAGCCTACGCGGCCCCCGCCGACATGTGTATGAGCTCTTTGTATAAGCCCAGAAATACGTGTAAAGCCCTTACATAAACGAGACGTTGTAATCAGAGTGCCATCAAAAGAATCAAGGTTTATGTTTTATTTATGCAAACTCCATTGAAGATCATGCAACGTGGTTTTTTTTTTTTTTTTTTTTGTATCTTGAGCCATCTACTCCAACAAGAGCTGCCTTTGTTTGAGAAAAAAATCTGCTACTCCTGGATTCACTTATCCTATTGAGGAACTTGGTAGAGAAAAAAAATGTTATTGTTCCCAAGACAAAAAGAGTGGAATAAACCATTTGGATGTGCCGTGGGGTTACTTGAATAATGTGCAATAGATGTTTTCCTTCCAGGCAAAAAAGACACTTGTACTGTTAGTGACAGATTACAGACAATGAAAGGACCCCAGAGACAATGGAGGCAAATGGTCAGAGAGACGAGTGCTGTGTTTGGAGGCTTTTTAATGGAAATGCAGGCAGTGTCATATATGTTTGAACTGGAGTGAGAGCAGCTGCTGAAAGGCGCTCAGACCTTCCCCTCTGCCCATTGTGAGGCAAATCCACGCCATAAATTAATCAAGCACTCGTTATTGAAAAGTTATTTGTACACGCAAGTTGAGTTTTCCATGTTTTTGTCTTTGCCGTTTTTATAGCACAAGGGAACGTTTGTATATATATTTCTAAAAAAAAAAAAAAAAAAAAAAAAGCCTTCAGATTTTATAGAAAAATTAATAAAAACGTTCTAGTTTTAAATGTGTTTTTGCGAAGCCGCAGTTGTGTTCTGGAGCTGTGTTGTTCTTCCTCCCTGTGCTGGAGTCAGTCTCCATCCTCATGCATCCTCTGCAGCTCTTCTCTGCCTCAGTCTTCATCTGCACACAGCTTGTTTCATACGACAGAAAAACCCAAATCTGAACCTGAATCTGTGGGTGTGATGGTCTGTCACAGCTGGGGTTTAAACACATGTTGGGCTTTGGACATAAGAGATTTTAAGTATTAACTCCCTGGTTTTATGACCAGTTCACATCAGCTCATAAATGTTGTTTATGTCTTGCAATGGAAAATATTTCACACTTTCACATATGAAACAGGATGTAATCATGTCCGACATGTTGGTGCTTCAGTCAACAGACTCAGGTCAACTTCAGCATCTCTCCTCTTGTTTTTCAGTGAAACAATGGGATGTTTGTGTCTGAGCCCAAATGTGATGTTAAATGATTGTTAGAATACGGCACAGTGACGTATTCATAGATTAAGTGAGTGAATTTGAAGAAATAAGATCACAGGTTGTGGTTTATGTGCTTCTGAGAAATGAAAGCAAAATGTCATTCTCAGGTCTGTTTAAAAAAATAATTAGAATATTTATTATTTGATGAAAACATTGACAGTTACTCCTGTTGTGTTCATGAGAAGTGAAAGTGGTCGATGTCAGCAAAAGGGCAAATTAACGTCTTCACAGTCGTGTTTATTGGAGCAGATGTCCAGTTTTACAGCTGCAGAGTTTTAATAACTGTTACTGGTTTTTATAAATATACTCCTCATTGTCTTCCTGCTGAATGTTGATACAACCCTTTGAATAGTTCTTCACCTCAGCTGAAATGGATGTACAACTTCATTTCAGTCCAGCCTCTCCTCCCCCCCCCCCCTCGCTCTCCCTCGCTGTGTTGCATGTGTCGGTGCGTATCAATGAAGGGGTTATACAATAATCCAGCTCTCATTCAGGACAGGATTAGACCGTTTGAAGGGTTTGACTTTGAAAGGAGGATGGCTGCGAAGCGAAAATACAGAATATCTGTCATCTCTTCTCTTCTTATCAGCGGGGCACGGTGACATTTCTAAAGACACATCTGGCCTGGATTTGAAGTAGTTACATATTGACTGAGGCAGGTTTTCTGAAGCGTGAGCAAACTGGATATATTGTGTGGTATCCTGGGATGTTTAAATGATCCTCACACTGTCAACAGTTTTAAGGAACATGCTCAGAGGGGCGCAAGTCTGGTCTTGAAACGAAGCAACGGCCCATTGGCTTTTGTCTTGACAGTGCTGTCAGAGCAACAGGAAAACACAGATGCTCAGAAGTCGTCCACCACATGTACGAGTACGAAAACAGTATATCGATAGATTAGTAAGCATTTGAGAAAGAAGCAGCGGTTCTGGAGTACAACACTCGCTCCTTTATCTGCCTGGCTTTCACAGTTAAAACCTGTGGCAGAGACTCTCTGGTCTAATAAAGTTTCAGAAGTGTAGTAATGCTTTATCCCGCGGGGCATTCAAGTTCCAGCGTCAGCCCAACCCGTTTTAACAGTCAAAAGCACATGACTCACAACCTTTATGTGGCTGAATCAAAGTCAGCCAGTGTCTATTGATACTCTGAGTTGCGAAAAAGGTGTGAGTGCTTCTGAGAGCTTCAACAGAGGCCACCTGGATAACAGCCCCCGAGGTGTCTGGGAAGGCTGTAAATATAAATGACAGTTACCACCCCCCTCCAGGGCTTCTTCAGCCAAGCAGCCTTCACTTCTCTTCTTCTCCTCTCTTCAAAGGGAAAAATCCTGCTCAGAGCAAGGGCAAAGTATTGCTGGCAAGAAAGTTTTTTTTTTCTTTTTCTGGGAAATCACACTGTATGTATCACTGGATTTAGGCCCTTTAAAAGTATAGATCTCATTTCGTCAGATCAGAAGTTATCACGGCGGGCTCGCCTCTCAGACTCAGACGTCTTTCATGTGGTGCTGCTGATCAGTTAATGTTGTTCCTTGTGATGGCATGTTTTACTAGGCCAAGTGGGGAATCCCGCCACAGCCATGTGACTCAGGCTGATGAGTCTCAGACCCGCACGTCTGTAAGCTCCACCAGGACCGATGGCGTCACCCCGCTCGTCTCCTCCGCCACGCCACGCAGGAGATATCAGCGTCTGCGTCGGTGTGTTGTTGAAACGGCATCAAACCATTGATAATTTCTTGATTTAATTTAATCTGACTGCTTGGCCAGCGAGCCAGGATTCTCAGCGTTTCACTGTGAGCGAGCTGATGTTCAGTGTCTTTGTGGGAGCAGTATTAGAAACAGGAAGTGGAAATGACAGAGCGATTAAGCCTCCTCTGTGTGTCACAGGCTGATTCAGATTCAGGTTCAGAGGCAACGAGGAAGCGTCACCAGCATAGACTGTATAAAATATGGACGTAGTGTCCGTGACGTCACCCATAGGTTTCTGAAGAGCAAAAATGAAGCAAATCGTAGTGCGTAGCCATCTTGGTAGCCAGTGTTGGGAAAGTTCACTTTCTATATGAACTAGTTCAAAGTTCAGTTCAAACCCTTTAAAATGAACTAGTTCAGTTCATCGTTCATAATTCAGAATTGTGAACTAAAGTTCATGCTTCCCCAAAATGAACTATTTCGTTCTTTTTTAGTTCTTTTTTTTTTTTTTTTTTTTACGTTGCCACGAGCTACGAGCTAATTCCCGACTGTATGGGAATTACTTTCTCAGTAAACGCATCCTCCTTCCTTGCACACATGTGAATTGTGACGAGACTGACGACCGCTGATGACGAAGTTGGTAGAGCGACAGGCAGGACTTGCGGTTGCCAGATCGGGTGGTTATCCGCGACATTTTAATGGTCGTTTACCATGTGTTTTTACTGTTTTAGCTTGGTTTTTCGCCGAGGGCTCTTGAAATCTGGCACGAACGTAATCTGAACGAAATCAGAGTGCCGTTCAAGAAACAGCAGAATGAGTGCGTTCACAATTTAACGTTCATCAAGCAAAAATGAACGGGA
>JBBMOC010000084.1:1554663-1564710 GCA_037975185.1 Centropyge bicolor
ACACACACACACACACACACACACACACACACACACACACACACACACACACAGTCTGCTTTGTGTTGCTGCTCATCAATGAAATTTGCATTCAACAATTTGCTTCAGGAAATTAAAGACAGTCATAAGTTGCATCACATGAAGCACATGCATGTATTCATCTGTGTGTGTGTGTACATGTATGTGTGTGTGTGTGTGTGTGTGTGTGTGTGTGTGTGTGCAACCAGGCTCCTGTTTGTCACATGCAAGTGGCGTTTTTCAGAGACGACATGAAGGCAGTGACAGGATTGACGGTGGAGTGGAGAGAGCCAGAGACACAACAGGAGACTGTCGACATGTGTATGTATTTGTGTGTGTGTGTGTGTGTGTGTGTGTGTGTGTGTGTGTGAGCTCACAGACAGTATAGGAGCTATAGAGGGAGAGACGGAGGGAGAGGGATGATGATGGATCTGGCAGGGCTCATGAACACCGCTGGGAGAAAATGCCTGTGGTTCAAAGACACTCTCAGCAAACTTAACAAAGAAAGATGGCACAGAGGGGGAGAGCATGAAAGGAAACGACACAATCATCTCTCACATAAACTTGGAGAAAACATCCTGGCCCTGCTGGCTGAATATACTGTAAGCAGACATTTGACTATTTTTACATAAACTCAAGACAGCGAGGCAAACAACGGCTCGACTGCTGCCGTCCATTTAATCATCTTATTTAAGAGTCAAGCAGTGGCTAAAAAGATGGGCAGATATAAAACAACAGAATGATTTATCTTCCAATAATTAAGTCACTTTTTACTCTCTGTTGTTAAGAAGTGATACACGTTTTGTAAGACACTGTTTTCTCTGTCCTGCTTGAGGAAACATTACCAGTCTAGTTGTAGCTGACGAGGTCATTTTAAACCCAGATTCTTTCTCGACCACATCCTGCTGATGGATGTTCTGCAAAGCAACAAGTGGCAGAAAGAGTATTTTATTTTACTTTAAGTATAAGTAGCAACACTACAATATCAACACTCAGAGACGTCCTGCATGCAAAGTCTTACCTTAAGTATCATCATCAAAATGGAGCCTGCTTAAAGTCTTCAATGTAAAAGATTATGCAGAAAAATGACAATGAAAAATATGAGAGACATAATATTACTGCATTAGTATTTCTGGTGTATTCATGCAAACTTAGCTTGAAGGAATAATTTGACATAGTGTAAAATGTGTTTTTTCACCTTCGAGCCAACATTCAGATGAGAAGACCGACACACCCTCATCACTCAACAGTGCCCTGCAGGCAGTTAGCTTAGCTTAGCATAAAGACTGGAAACAGAGGGGAACAGTTAGCCTGCTTCTGTCCAACAGTGACAGTTCCCTAATATGCAGGTATATTTGTTATTTGGTTTTTGCAGAGCACATATTTGGTGTCAATCCTCTCACTGAACTCGCTGCAATAAATCACATAAGCATATTTATCATAATGTCAGTTTGTTCCATTCATAGAAATATCAAGTGGTATCAAAGCAAAACCCTCAAAAAGTTCCAGTATAACAATGTTAAATTTTGTACTGCAGTTGTGTATGTGAGTAAAAGCAGCACACAGTGTCCACAGAGAGGCTGAGCTGGAGATCTTAATTCCAATCTGTGACCACATGATGACAGCCGGAAGAAGCAAACTGAAAAATAATGTAGCGTCTGTTTTTGGATTTGGCCTGCACGGACTCGGCTGCGGCGTCCAGCTCGTCCACATTTACCAGCTTTGTCGATTCGAACTCTTGCTTTTATATACTTGTAAAATAGGAGGAAACACAGCTCCACTGTTTGTCTCCTCGCTCAGGTTTTGGCCTCATTCTCCTCGCAGAGTATTTCTCTCTCTTTGGGGCATCAAGTTAATATGAGCGGGCGCGCACAACACGGAACATGTGTTGCTCTGCAGCAGCCAAGACAGCGTCCCATTCTGCTCCCAGCTCGCTCTGTGCAGTGACAGGACTGGAAGCAATTTGGGATAAGCATCGAGGAACAGTTGAGGAGATGATAAATGACTTTATTGTTGGGTTTCGCGACTGTATCTGATACCAGAGCATGTGCTCCTTTGAGTAATCAAGCTAAAGCATGGCAGAGGAATCTGATGTTTCCTGGACACTGGTGGAGGGCCAGATTGTCTGCTCCTGATAATGGTAATGGGAGTGATGGCAGCAGCAGCTAATCTGCACAGAGAAGAGGTCAGGACCCGCTGATCTGGCCCGAGTGGAAAATAACGGCCCACTTAAAGGGCAAATCCACATGATTGCAGTATGACGAGCAGCTGAAGCGCCGCTGCCCCTCTGCTCTCTTTGTTTACACGCCGACTTTCTGGCTTTGAGACATTTTTTTTTCACGCTGAAATTTATTTCCCGAGCTTTTGATGTGAGACTGGAGGCTGTTGGAGGTTTGTTTATGTTCGCAAACTTGTCAACACTTGAATAAAATGCACTTTTATTTTTAGCTACGGCGGGTTTAGGAAAGTTTCCAGAAAGATTTACTTCATTCTGCACGTCAAGGAACAGATGTGAGCCGAGCCGGGATTTACACGGCCCAATCAAAAACACCGATTGTCGTCCATAAAACAGCTGTCGTGAGTAGAAGACAGGCTCGAGCCAAAGGCATGCCGTCGCACTCTGCGGCGGTGGCTGCTCCACAGAAGCATGCCAGCTATGCGTCCACATATTTACTGCACAACACCTGCACGGCGCGCTCATGGACGTCCACGTTACAGCGCATCAAAAGCAAGAGTGGCTGACATGGAAATGAAGAACTAAATTTAGCCGCCTGTTTGATCGTCCCCTCGGGTCACGGACGGCGCTTTGAACCGACGCGGCCGGATTCACGAAACAACATAAAGACGAGTCTCTGTTCTTGTGCTCTTCAAAGGAGGGAAGCGGCGCTGCGAACAACAAAATGTTCTTTTCAGCAGGAAACACATGACTCCATGAGTTGATAGGTGGCGCTGCTGTGGGACCGCCGCTGTGTTCGCCGACAGAAGCAGGAGTCTGCTCATGTGCTTGATAAATGGGTTTTCTCTGTTTGACTTGAATAGCTCATGGTGTCTGTTATCAAAAGGGTTTCTATCACAAACTTGTTCATCTGATCAGCCGCCTCCTCCCGGTCCCTGACCACAGCCACCAGGCTCCCAATGGGCCCATTCTAATAGATTAATAACACAACATGAAAGAGGTTTTTTTTTTCTTCATACAATTGATTTATTGATCTTTGGATTAGTTTGGTCAAGTTTATATTCTGCAGGAACTTTCCCCTAATTATCCATTAGTTTTAGTATTTTTACTTCCAGCAAACTCTTTCAGAGCTTTATGTGTCTTTCATTACTTTTTCTATTTATTTTGACATTTCTTCTCACCTGCTCACTAGTTATCCTTCAGACTATCGCTCTTCTCCTGGGTCCAAACCGACTTTGTCCAGAGTTTGATTTATGTCATTTGGATCATTGATCTGATTGGTTGAAGTTGGACAGCTGGTTTATCCAATCACATGCGAAGTTGTTGTTGATTTTTTTTTTTTTGAGAGCGCCTGCCCTTTTCCAAGAAGTTTCCAAGGACAACTTCTCAGACGGTTCTGTGCAACAAACCAGGTCCAAACCAGGTCCAAACCAGGTCTGCCTCATGGAGTCAGCTGAACTATGTGTGAATTCAGGGCCCAGAACAAAACTACACAATAAATAAAGAAACTTCAAATGAAGAAATGATTCACATCAAAAATCACACCTGCTCACTAGTTATCCTTCAGACTATGGAGACATGTCTTTAATGTGTCATGTGTCTGTTGTAGTCAGATTACTTGTTGTCATTGTGACAATAACTGAACATCAGCACCAGTTTGTTCCTATTTCGATGTTTATGTTTCACCTGAAAACCAAAATGCTGATGTATTTTAAATCAGCAGAATCCTTCCACCTGGTTGAGAACCAGCAAGAGCACTTTAAACTGGAAGCAGGAATGCGTGTTCACTGATTGAGTGTTGTTTAACCCTGTGGAATCAGCCTCTCCGGCCTGAATGCAGCATGAGGCTGGAGGCAGGTCAGCAGAGGTCAGAGAGGACAGCCAGAGCTTCTTATGTGAGCCGGACACTTTTGAGCAGCACTGCGAGGGGCACCGAGTCAGTTCATTGATATTCAAGGATTTGACCCGCCGACAACAGGGATGTCACCGAGGTTAAGACAGCCGAGCCTCTCCGCATTGTGCCGGGCCGAAAAGCCAGGGGGTCCCCCGGCCCCCCCGCCCCCTCGGCGCAGTTGTCATGGTGAACGAATCAGTCCGGCGGCACTATGTCACACTCATGTGGGCACATTCTCTCTTTCTTCCTCTCTTTCTTTTCTTTCTCTGACTTTCTATCGTGCTGCTTCGCCGAGGGGGGGGGGCTGCCAAAGAGAGCTTCTGTCCGCCGACAAAGCCTGGTGTGTCACGGACATCCCCATACATATACAGTGCAAAGAAGAGCAGCCTCTGAAAATCCAAGAGCTTCCCTTCCCAACACACATGGCAACAGATAGATTTCCTCTGGGCTGTGGGAGCTGAGTGGGTGTTTTGTATCCGAGGACATGTCGGGTCAGGTGGCCAATCCACGCTGTGGGTCACCAAGTCCAGCAACCGCCAATCATATCTCATCCCACAGCTTGAGCGAAGGCACCAGTTGCAGCCAAGTAACAGTAACAGTAACAGTAACAGTAATGGAGCGAAGTAAAAGTAAAGTGATAAGAGCAAATATCAGTCAACAGAAATTAATTTGATTCCCACTCTGCAGAGCATTCGTTCCTCATAACCTTACTGTGTCTTCTAATGGAAAACAATTGACTGATGTCTGGCGCTGCCGTGTCTTGTTGTCACACAAATATGTTCCTAGAGCCCATGTCAAGGAGATTAGGCTGAAGGGAAAATTGCAGCTGCATTTAGCGGCGGAGCTGGCGAGTGGCTGCTCTCAGGTGATGGGGCATGTCTGTGCTTCACCCTATCTGAACCTGACGGCTGCTGCGGTTGGCACTGTAATTACAGAGGTTAGGCATAAATCACAGAGCGAGAGGTTGGAGAGGGGGGAGAGAGAAAGTAAAGAGAGAGAGACCAGTGTAGCCCGAGGGCCGGAGGAGGCCCTGAAACATACTGTTCCCTCCTAAATGTTCTCCCCTCAGTCCCGTCTTGTACTTCCTCTTTGTTCCTTTCTCCCGGCGCTCCCACACACTCAAACACAAACACACACTCGTAGCCGTCTCTCGGGGTCCACATCCTTCCTGTGGCTGCGGCAGTCGGACCGTAGTGGGCCCTTCACTGGTCCTGCGGGTTCCTGATTGCGCCACACTCCTTCATCCTGTGCACATGAAAGCAGCCAGCACCAGACCACAGGAAGTAGTGCTTGTGACTGCTGGTGTTTCCACATCCCTCCGAGGGGAAATTTTAGCCTCTCTACACTGTGTCACAACCAGTGTCGCAGCAAAGAGCAGATCAATCCTCTTCATGTTCGGAGGAGAGAAATACCACATCAGTTATGTTTTAATAGAACGTTTTGTGTGTCTTTGCCTTCATGTTGGAGCTGGACAGTGGTGATGTGGAGGAAGGGGAACGAGATGAATCGCAGGCAGAATCAAGCCGGCGATGCTGCGATCACAGAACATGACGTGGAGCTTGATAACTTGATAGTGTCTTTAATTAGACTTTGGCATCGTCAGGGTTTGAATTTTTTAAAGTTTAGAAGGATCCTACTGGAGAAAGAGAAGATATTATATAACTGTTTGTCCTGTCCATGTGGTCCACGCCCTCCAGAAGGACGCTAGCATTTTCTGATCTGACGCCCCGTCAGCAGGTCGACGCCACCGATTCAGAAATCAAGCTTTATGATGTGACAACACGATGGTTAAAGGAGCTCTGTGGAGTTTTTCTCATTAACAGACAAATGTTCAGTGCTACCATAAAACACTGAGCTCTAACATGCTGAATGCATTTCAGCATGTCTTGACGTGTCAGCGCCACCTGTTGATCAGAGGAACCGTTGGCAGGACTGTGTATCACGACTTGTTAGCTTTAGATGCAAAAACGACTTTAGGGAAATGTGTTGATTTTGGCAAGAACGACCACTTCATAAAGTTTACTGGATCTTCATCACCATGGTTACAAGAACAATCACGTGGTTATGGTTAAGGAACAGCTACGATCATGGATCAAATAAAGCCACATTGGCAGCCATTAGGAAAGGGAAGCAAACACCGGTCTCCAGTGTTAAAGATCTATTGATCTATACAACGTGGCGATGCTTCGTCCTTTGTTCCCTGTGAACAACACAAGAGTCCAGACGTCTTGTTTTTGGGCATTTGCTGAAACAACTGGTGCTTCTTTTTTTTTTCTTGGGAGGACAGTCAGCTTATTTGCATGACAGCAAAATTTACGAGATCACAAGATAACATGAGCCAAGAATCCATCTTGCCAGTTTCAAGTTATGTGTGTGTGACCAAACCACAGTTGTTTGGACCAATCAGCTTGTTTCAAAGAGGAATTACCAGCAAGTGTTGAAGAATTTTTCAATGTAAAAGATGTTTTCGCTCTTCTCCCGAGTCCAAACTGATTTAGTCCAGAGTTTGATTTATGTCATACGGATCTGTGATCTGATTGGTTGAAGTTGGACAGCTGGTTTATCCAATCACATGTCAAGTTGTTGTTGATTTTTTTTTTTTTGAGAGTGCCTGGCCTTTTCCAAGAAGTTTCCAAGGACAACTCCTCAGACAGTTCTGTGCAACAAACCAGGTCTGCCTCACAAAGTCAGCTGAACTTCATGTGTGAATTTCAGCCCCAAAACAAAACTACACAATAAATAAAGAAACTTCAAATGAAGAAATGTCTCACATCAAAAATCACTTTCATTAAAGTATTTCTAGTAAAGCTAACCGGTGTGTGATCCTCATTGTATTCACAGTGGAGGAGAGCTCTTCGGAATACATCCCATAAAAGCAGCAAATTGCTTGATCAGTCAAACGCAGCGCATTAAAAATAATGTTTAGAGGCGTCTTTGATCTTGATCTCTTCATGCTTTCCATAGGGGAAAAGACTTTTCAAGATATTTTTAAAAACGAAGAAAGACGAAGAGAAACCTCCTTCCAAGCTCTGAATGTGTTACAGCAACATGGTGAAGGTCACAAACAGTCGAAACTGAAACCCAGCGCTGATACACAGCAGAGTCTTTGTGATACTTCTGAATATTTACAGTCAACAATAAGCAGTGGGCTGAAATCAGCTCCACTGACGAGCCTGGAAAAGGAGAGCTGATCTCCTCTGATGTACATTTCCTCTCTTTTATCAGATCATACATTACCCTTCTGTTCAACAAGCAGTGTCTGACGCCGGAGGGGAAATCTACGGACTGTCACAACAACAAAATCCACTGAGTCTGAACCGCTTCATCCTTCAGCTGTGAGGCAGGAGTCTGCAGCCGGCCGAATTAGGACATATGGAAATGAACATATCGCCGCCGCCGCCGCCGCCGCAGCTGCAATACGCTCCATCCATATCAGACGCCGGCGAGGCGTTCAAGGTCAAAGCTTTTCATGTAAAGATAAAATTGCTGAGAAGACAATCAACACTTCTGAGTGCGTTTAGAGCCAAAGACCGTAATATGACTTCCACTGATCCATAAAATCATTACCAAGAAGCTTTTAACAGGTTCCAAGGACCACGGCTTACTTTTTGAATAAAATATAAACAAGGGAAAATATCAAACCCATTAATCTTTCATTAAGCTTGCCGGATAAAAAAGAATCGCTTAAAGTATCATTCGTTACCATCACTGCGAGTGCAAAAGCCCCCCGCTAACATCAAAGGCTTCTCAAAGAAACAGAGCGGGAGAGAGTCAGTTAGCTGCGTTTGGCTGAGAACCAGCTTGTGGTTGGGTTTTAATTTCCACTGACTCATAATGGCACCGAGGAGGAAACGGGAACCCGGTCTGTGATGGCGTTGGTGGCATCGAGGCCCTTTCTGAGCAAACACTCACGTAAACAAAGCGCGGCTGTTATTAAAAGAGCCGGGATCCGAGTGGATGTTGACAAAGGTTGAGAGCTCATCCTCATCTGGCTCCAGCCTTTGTGTCACTGAAAGATCAGAGGCTTCTCATGGCCGAGAGAATGGAGAGACTGCGATTCAAACACAAAACACACACATGCAGACATTTGTGCAGGAGGAGGAGGAGGAGGAGGAGGAGGGGGTGGCATGTTTGTGAGGGGGTGTGACGGCACGCTGTAGGAACAGGCTTTATATGTTTGGGTGGGGCATCTCACTGCTGCAATGGATTCAATGGAAGATCAGACAATAGTTGGACGATTCATAATCAACATGAAATATTTTATAGACTGTCACATTCAGCATGTGTTGGAAGTGGACAGATGGATATTTACCTGAAGGACACACAATGAGGCTCCTGCTGACATCTTGTCTTTTCTATTAGCTCCCTCGCTGCTATGTGAAAGCACGAAAACAGCCTGGCAGTCGAGCCAAGTAGGTTAATAACATGCAGTGGATTAAGGTTTTAGTATAGCTCTGCACCGCTGCCATGCTGAAGAACCATCTCGACGTATCCTCCTGACCCGCATCCCCGGCGTGGCTCTGCATCGCCGTCCAAACGCAGCGACACTTTCATTTCCGTCCACGGCGCACAAAGCGAGCGGAGACGCCTTCGATTTACTTCACAGGCCCAGTATATTACATGAGTTAGTCATGGCTCATACTGAATTAAACATGGGAAGAAGAGTTTCTTTTTATCTGCAGCCAAAGTGCTAAATCTGACCACTGCAACCGATACTCGCCCACTTCAAATCCTGCCTTTGATAGTGGAAGCGTAGGAGCTTCAAATGCATCAGTTTGTCCTCATTTTTTAATGGGTCTTAGTCGCAAACACCGGTTGATGTTTGCTGCTGAAAACAAAAATTATACAAAGCACTTTTTTCCCCGCTTTGTTCCCCGCAGAGAAAACGACGTTTTCGGCCGCTCTTTCATATCTCTATTTATTCTTTGTTTCCTGCGCAGGTAGACTTAATCAAGCAGCAGCAGGGTGACAGTTTCCCTCCAAATCATCCCTGTTAGGTGCAATAATAATTACATGGGACATGAAGAGCCGGGCCTCTGTGATCCCCCACTGTTCTCTGGAGTTGGATGACGGTTGGATAAAGCTCTGCTCGTCTCAGAGATGTCACAGACGTGTGTGTCGGTTGTGCCGCGCTCGTCTTTGCCGGTGCGGAGTTGTGATATTTTTGGACAAGCGAGGATGAAAGCCCAGGGTCCTGTGGCTAATGAGATACCGAGGCAGTGGGAATGATGGTTTTAATTACTGCCCAGGACTGGTCTAAAGGGGGCGATTGCTGAAGAGCATGCTGAGTGTCCTAGGTTGGGAGTTCAGAGCGATGCCAGTCATGCTGTGCCTGGCTGCCTTTGATGCTCACTCCCCTCTGCTTTATTCCCACATTGTGCTTATTAGATTCTTTGCCGCTGATGCTTCACTGCACCTTTGTTCAAACCAATGCTTTGGACAAAGAGAGGCATAACCACTGAGATTTCAACTTCAAAACCCCGCAGAAAGTTTCACTGATGCAGAAGGCAACTTAATCTTTGGTGGAAATTAATTCTGCAGCGCTCCCATTGTGCCGAGCTTCTGCGGCTCACAGGAGCTGGACTGTGGCTTTGCTCGGAGGAGACGATGTGATGTTTAGTGTTGAAGAATCAAAACGTCCGAGGGTTAGCATCCGAGCATGTATGTAAACTGAAATGAGCACTAAAAATAGGAGCGGCTTCTGAGACAATGAAGATTCTTCCCCGCTGTCTGCTCCCGTTTCAGGGGGGAGAAATCTACAGTAGATTCACGGGCAGGCTGTGAGTCCTCCGTCTCCTCGGCTGCTCCCAGCAGGAGGGTGTTGCTACGTGTCTGCTCTCTGTTCTCCTGCAGCCCAGCTGTGGACCAACCCTTGTTGACTTTTCAGAGATCACATGGCATCCTCACTGTGGCTGGCTCCGAGGGGGCTCTGCCTCTGCAGGACTCTGCTATGGTCAGC
>JBBMOC010000084.1:1565068-1593319 GCA_037975185.1 Centropyge bicolor
CCCCCTTCCTCCTCCTCCTCCTCATGCTGCCTTCACACCCGTCTCTCAAAAAAAAAGAAAAAGTTAGGCTGGTTTGTGTTTGAAGGCATCGAGCATATTCACAAACACATTTACAAAGAAGTCAAATGTTGCTTCTTCAAACAGACACGTGATTGACAGTTTGATCCATTTTTCTTTTTGAATTGTTTACTTCCTGCATTCACTTTATTCTCCGGATAATTCCATGAGTATTAATCATTTTGTGCCCAGATTTCCTGCGTCTGTATACACAAATAATCCTCAAGTCAAGGCCACCAGCCAGAGCTCTTTGTTATCAAATGAACAGGAAGCAGCATTTGCCAGATAAATGAAGCTGAATGGGACGCGTCCTTGGCGCTCAGGCTCGCAGGAAGTGGAGATAAGAGGCTGAATCATGATGATGTGTGAACCCACCTATTATTTTGGTTTTATATATAGTGATGTAGTCCTGGTGTGTGTGGTTTTTAAGGATTATTCCTAGTGATGTGATTCACTAGAAAGTGTTGCTGGAAGACATGGAAGAGAAAGTCGGGTCACGACTTTACATCACAGATACATACAGCTGTCTGTTCCTGGCCTCGCTCCTGTTCACGGTCAAACTCTGATGACGTGACAATGATTCTGCATCACTCATCTCATTTTCCATCAACTGCAACCTTTCTTCTCCCCTGGTGAGTTTGTTTCATTCGCTCCGGTCGCTGTTTACATTCCACATGTGGAACATGGGACAGATGTGTGTAGCTGACAGACCCTTTGTTACTGTCCCTGCTGACTTTAACAAAGGCGATCTCAGCCGCAGACTTCCCAAACACAGACAGTTTATTGCCCAACCAGAGAGGAGAATATTTTGGATCAGTGTTATAATCATAATGCCCCCCCCCCCCCCCCCCACGCCGCATCGTGTCACTCTTATAAATATATGTTTATTAAATTTTCAAAAAATAAAACAGGAAAACATATGACAAAAAAAACAAACAAACATACAGTTGGCTCACATACACATTTAAATTCAATTTTATACAGGCGAGAGATTCAGGAGTATTACTGTACAAATAAACAAGTAAAGTAAAGCAAGTGTGCACTGCCATGCATGATAGGGTGTCATTTACGAAGCAGAGCCTTCTCAGCTAAGATACAAATCCTCTTACAAGAATGGTAGAAATATTCAGACCAATATATGACAAAAAGGGTTCCCATGGTTTGCGAAAAACATCATCTTTACTGTGTAGTTTACACTTCAGATAGTCCAAAGCAACATATTCGAGTGTCACCCTTTGCCACTGAACCTTGGATGGAGCTTTATCCATCATCCAATTTAAGAGGATACACTTTCTAGCACAGAAAGTAAGTGTTTGATGAAGTTTTCTTTTATATTTGTCAGTGATGGACAAATCAGATATGCCAAGTAACAGATATAAGGGGTTGTTATTTCTATTAGTACATAGAATCTTACTAATTTCCTGCCCAATGACCTGCCAAAACTGCTGTGCTTTTCTACAATACCACAAACAATGTGTAAGACTACCAGTTTCTATTTTACACTTGGGGCACAGTGGAGATGAATTACAGTTAAATTTATGACGTTGTGAGGGAGATATATGGGCCCTGTGTAGGAGTTTCAGTTGCATGGCTAACACCCGATTACAAACACTCAGCGTTTTTTCTTACTTGCAAATATCGAAAGAAATCTTGTTGTTGAATGTCATACTTCCTTTTCAACTGACTAAAAGACATCATGGTAGAACCTTCCAGTAGTTTATATAAAGTGGATATTCCTTTATTTACCCAAATCCGGAAATTATTGTCTATCACTCCGGGAGGGAAATCAGGATTGTCACATATTGGAGTAAAGACAGAGGTAAACTGAGATTTGCCCTCTAATTTTCTAATGGCATGCCATGCATTAACTGTGGAAATTGCATCGTGTCACTCTGACCACGTCATGGTCTGATTCCTGCGACCATCATGCACCAGGATCAGTTCTAATAATGACCATCCTTGCTCACCATCTCCCCCTCATTCGGCCTCTCCATCCAGCTCGAAGCCAAGTGCCGATCAGCTGGAGTCATGTGCCGACCTTCTTCAAGACCCCCGCCCTCGTCTCGCAGCACAGGACTGGCTGATCTCAGACCTGTCGCTCTGACCTCTGTGGTAATGAAGCCGCTCGTGCTGTCCCACCTCACAGCCATCACTGAAACACCAAGACCTCCTGTCCAAAAATGGAGCAACAGTCTATCGAAGTGCTATATGACACATTAGGTGATGAATTAAATGTCCATTACAAGCACAATGCTGCTAAATAATTGGTCTCTTCATTCATTCAAGGTCATTCAAATATTTTTCAATTATTTTTTCATTCAATCAATTAGTATAACATATATTTCCATCTTTAAACCTTGCAGAGGGAAAACACCTCTTCTCGTATTTTCTCATTTAAAATCTATTTGGAGAATATTCTCCCCTTCTGACGGAGGACTGATACCGAAAGTGATTCTGACAATATCAACTGTGCACCTTCGCTAACAAAGCCGAGACTGTGCCGGTGTTTTCCATCTTCATTATAAATAGAAGCAGCTTGTTTTAGATTTAACTTACTGTTGTACTTGCTTTGGCTGCTTTTTCTGCATGAGCTCAGAAACCCACGGTGCCAGTGTGTGTGTGTGTGTGTGTGTGTGCATGTTTTTCAGGGGGAACACACTGATGCAGAGCAGATTAGGTTCCACGGCAGGCAAGAGAATAATCTAATTTTCCTAACCCGCTTACCGATATCATGGCACGGTAGATCCTTATTATTCAGAATCCCCTCTCGTTCCAGTTTTGCAATCAGGAGTTCAAGCTTAATGGGACCACTGTGAAACCTGAGAGCTTTCATCAGGTTTTGTTTTCATCGTCTCAAACGTGAGGCTGAATGAATATCGTGCAACAAACTGTTAATACAGAAACGTGATGTTGACGACGACGGTGACGTCCTTTGGTCGTGATGATAAAATAATGTTGGAATAAAGGTTGTGTGTTTTGTGAAAGTGCAGCCAGTTTGATATACTGACTGTGTTGCGTGTTTCCTTTCATCAGCTTTTGGCCGTCGTATCTCGCAGAGCGTGATTAGCGTGAGCGTGGAATTCACACCGCTGGGGGCTGCAGGGCGAGCTTGAAGCCTGAAGCGCATTCATCAACGTCCCTGGCAGGGTGCGCCTTTCTCAGCCTCACGCCGCTCAGCTGGCAGCCCTCCCCGCTCACGTTTTCCTCTTTTCCTTTCATTTTTACTCTATTTCAATGGCTTTTGTTGTTTTCTAAGAGATAGCCTGGTTTTTGAAGGAAACTTTTTTCTTTCTTTTTTTTAAAAATCAAAACCTTTACAGGACTGGACTGTTGGTGTCAGATGCATATTGTTCAGCCTCTCTTTGACCACTTAATGTTAATATGCGTGTGTGTTTGTGATGTTGGATTGCATGTGTTCAGAGACTCTCTCACACACACACACACACACACACACACACACACACACACACACACACACACACACACACACAGACACAGACACCTGAGTGGATTTCCTGTGACTTTTCCTTTTTACCCCACAATCAGGCTTGATGACACTGATGTCCCTGCCTTCTTCTTCGTCTCCCCTCAGTCTTCCTCCAGCAGGTAAACAGTGACTGAAGCAGGCCCTCTCAGACTGGTCCCTGCGGTCTGAATCTGTAATCACTCTTAGATCTCGCACATGAAAGACTTGCGTACATCTTCCCTAAAATGCCCTCTGAGGTGCCAACTTCTGTTTCAAACGGTCGGATCTGGAGACGAGAGGAAAAAGTTTGGGAAGAAATAATGGCTCGTGATCAGGTAGCTCTTAAAAGGAGTGAATAAAAAGGAATTTTTGACTCTGTAAAAGCATCATGCACTTGATTTCTGAATCATTACTTTTTACCACTGTCAGTGAGGAAGGGAAGGATCACAAGGTCCTGGAGTGGCCTCAGTTCATTTAGGCCTCATTTACTGACCAACATTTACGGCTTATTTCTTCTGCATCGTCATTTATTTTCCTCACCCTTTAAACACACATAAACTTTTATGATGTAGATTTATCTTATCATCGATCACAGAGTTTGTCTTAGAGTAACAACCTGGAAGTGACACTAAACCCTTTCATTTTACCAGAACATCAATGCTTATGATCAATGATATTTTGCATAAATGCTCTGACTGTGGCCTGAAAATCTCAGCTGTACATTTGTCAGTTTGTTGCTGATTTATAAAACACCAACAGCAACATGTGTGAGTCAGTGAAGCAGCTGTTTGGAACAGCCAGCCTGCATTTACTGTAGGGGCGCTGCTGCCATCTAGTGGTCATCAAAGAGATCACACTGTTCAAAACACCGCAGCACTGGGTTAAACGTATCACTGCGCTTTAAAAAAGTAGTTCTCAGTCTTTTCAGATAAATTATGTCAGTAGCTACTCAGTAACGCTTTTATTAGATCTATCCTGAACAACTGCATCTGCAGTAGATAATTATCCTTTTTATGAACTGAAGAAATATTTGATAAAAGTTCAATTAGCAAGCGTATTGATTTTCTCAGCGAAGAGGCAGATAACTAGTGTTAAACGGGCACATGGTATGAATCAGCGGTTCAGATCCAGTCAGTTAATCATCAGATACTGAGGTTAACTACATTTCTTTATAAGTGAGTATTAATTTTTTATATATTATAATATTATTTTATATATAATATATATAATATTATTCTGCTCGCTGGATGAGTTTGAGTTCCTCACCAAGTTTAATGTAATAAATCAGAATTTGTAGGACATGTACAAACTATTGTTAATAATTAGTCTAATATTGTAGTGCTTTAACATAATGCTGAGTTTAACAGATTGAACCTGTCTGACAGATACAATAGTTTATGTCGCTATCATCCTTAATAAGGGATAAAAGATTTAATTGGATGGTAACGTTTGTTAGCATGCTAGCATTAGCTCGTCTAGCTAGCAGGTGTGGAGCGCTGCTTGTCTTAAATTAACGGCCGCCATCTTGTGTGCAAGAGGAAACAACTGGAAGTTAAATCTTAATTGTTCAGATGATTTTTGTATGATTTAATTATAAATGTCAAATTGTTTTGATGGAGTTTCTGTCTACAGAGAAAACATCTTACCTTAAGCTACTTGAAGGATAGTTGTCTGAAAATGTTGTGCTTCGCTTCATTGATTTTAAAATTGCCTTAATGGCTAAATATTCTTTTTAAGGAGCTGCACCGTTTGAAGCTGTTCCAAAATGACTGGTCGTGCTCGAGCAAGAGCCAGAGGCAGAGCTCGAGGTCAAGAGTTGGCGGCACCTGGAGCGGTAAGACTTCATCTTACTGTCCTCTCCGGGTGGTTCACATGCCAGTTAAACTTTTCATATCTCCTTGATCCCTGTGTGTGAAATATTCAGGACAATGTTCAGGTCCAATCATATTAAACATCACCATTACAAAAAACATGTAGCTTGTAGATGTTTTTAACTTTTTTACATCAGATACGTTTCTGAGATGTGGTACCATCCAAACTAAAAAGAGGTGAATATTATTTTGGTTGTGATGCATTGAAACATGACATCTGAATAATTATCTTAAATAATAATCAGGTTAAATAATTATCTAAATAATTAAAATCTTGTTACTGCAGATGATTCTCCTTACTGTTCCCAGTGGTAATACAGCAGAAAAAGTCCCCAATAAAACTGCTGACTGGGTTTTTCTTCAGGCACAGCCTTTCATATCTCAAATTGCACACAATGGCAATCATTACCACACCCCAAGAGTTTTGACATTTATGAAACTTGTTCAGATGCTGGAAATAGAATTTTTGTGCATCTTGTTGCTCCAGTGTAAAATGTTTGGGCTAAAAAACTAATACACATGTGTAGTGGGCCATAAAATGCAAAAGTAAACCAAGACGAGATCTTCTTGGTTGACTAAATCACTCAGTCAAAAGTGACTATATCAGTGCCGTAATTCTGCTTGGAGGAAACTTGAGTGAGGAAATGCAAGGAAATAACCCTTCGCTTTAGCGGAAATCTGTTGTGCAAATTATAAAGGGATAATTAAAACAGCTCGGCGTGAACAGTGCTCATGATAATACATGTAATAATTTGCAAGATGCTGAAAATGGGTCAATAAATCTGATTTTCATCCCATGAATAGAATGTGTGCTGTCTTCCCACTTCTTTTTTTCTTTTTCTTTTCTTGAAGAGCCAGGCTCAACAGCCTGAGAAAGCAGCTGCCCCACCTGCAGAGGGAGAGCTGCCCGGCAGAGGGAGGCAGAAAGGCGCTCCAGGAGCCCTACCTGCACAAGGTACAAACATAGTCACGATATATCTTTTTCTTTTGTCAAATGATTTAGCATATTTCTTGCTTTTGAAGATTTGTGTGTAGCTGTAATTTGAAATGTGGGTTGGTGGAGTAGTCTTCCACAGTGATGCAATTATGAATGCACAGTTTTTAAGTTCATTATCTGCCAGACCCCAGACTAAGAGTAAAGTTAACCGTAGCAGGAACTGCAGTGTAGGGGAGTTGGATATTTCCAACCAGGCAATTAAAATAGCAAACTGGATTCCACCTGCCCTCTGATGATTGGTTAATTTTACTTACCAGTTCCTAAAACATTTCCTTTGCCTAGTGTACAAACAGTGTTGTACCCGAACGCGTTCAAAGAACGTTCGTTCATGAACTAACTCATATTTTGGGTGAACGTGAACGTCCCGTTCATTTTTGCTTGATGAACGTTAAATTGTGAACGCACTCATTTTGCTGTTTCTTGAACGGCACTCTGATTTCGTTCAGATTACGTTCGTGCCAGATTTCAAGAGCCCTCGGCGAAAAACCAAGCTAAAACAGTAAAAACACATTGTAAACGACCATTAAAATGTCGCGGATAACCACCCGATCTGGCAACCGCAAGTCCTGCCTGTCATTAGCGGTCGTCAGTCTCGTCACAATTCACATGTGTGCAAGGAAGGAGGATGCGTTTACTGAGAAACTAATTCCCATACAGTCGGGAATTAGCTCGTAGCTTGTGGCAACGTAAAAAAAAAAAATGAACTAAATAGTTCATTTTGGGGAAGCATGAACTTTAGTTCACAATTTTGAATTATGAACGATGAACTGAACTAGTTCATTTTAAAAGGTTTGAACTGAACTTTGAACTAGTTCATATAGAAAGTGAACTTTCCCAACACTGTGTACAAACTACTCCTCACAGTCAACTATGTTTTAAAGTCTGTTTTTTGCATCACCGTGTACTTACGCTGGCCATGACTTTAATTTAATTTGTTTTTGTTAGCTGTTCTACAGATTTCAGCCGGGTTTCAGCAGGTGAAGCTGGGAGAAAGAGGTGGACGCCGCCGGGATTTTCATGATGCAGGGATTAACACCAGGCAGTCTATGGAGCATGTTAAAGACTCAAAGACTGGTCTGTCATCATTTATCATTGCTGTATGCTAACACATTTAGCCAATATGCATTCGATAATTGTCGGAGAGATTTAAAATTTTTCTCTAATATTTTTTGTGTGCTTCCTCAGGAACAACTGGTTCTGCTATTCAGTTGACGGCAAACTTCTTCCGCATCCTGTCCCGCCCCCAGTGGGTTCTGTATCAGTACCATGTGGACTACAATCCTCCAATGGAGTCTCGTCGCCTGAGATCTGCCCTCCTCTACCAGCACGAGGATGCACTTGGCTCAGCGCGGAGTTTTGATGGAGCTGTGCTTTTTCTACCTCACAGATTGCACAACAAGGTAAGTCAAACATCATACATTTAGAAGAACTAACAAAATGAAGATCCACAACTATTAATAAAAAAAGTAGAGAAGGAAAAGAAACAGTATTGCCACACACTGTTAGATTGTTTGCAATGTTTTATAAACGAGTCCACAAGTTCCCAAAGGTTGTTGCACTCTAGTACATCAGAGTTAACGCTGATCATTTACTTGTGATATCCATCATTAGAGCCCCCCACATGTGAGGCTAAAATCACTGTCTATACATTGAGTTCCTGAATACCTTTCAAATGACTAATGATGACATTGTCAGGCTGGGGACGTGAGCACAAGTAAATAGCTTTTAGAAGTTTGGATGAAACTGGTTTGTTTTAGCAGCTCAGCCTGCTGCCTTTGAAAAACTATTATTTAAGTTTTGTTTTGAATTGAAGGTTCACTTGTAACTTTGTTGGGAGAACAAGTGACAAAGACGAATGTTAGTTTCCTTCCTTGTTCTTCGATGTCTAACCTTGTGTTTAGGAGACTGTGCTCTACAGCGAGACAAGGAACGGAGAGAAGGTTCAGATAACAGTTACCCTGACAAATGAACTGCCACCCTCCTCTCCAGTGTGCATTCAGTTTTACAACATCATATTC
Source organism: Centropyge bicolor (assembly GCA_037975185.1). Taxonomy (NCBI): domain Eukaryota; kingdom Metazoa; phylum Chordata; class Actinopteri; family Pomacanthidae; genus Centropyge; species Centropyge bicolor. The sequence goes on from JBBMOC010000084.1 coordinate 1,573,478, forward strand.
AGAAGGTAAATTTTCCATAAATAAGTAATGCACCGGCCAAATTGAATGAAACATTGTCCAATAATTGGATTTGCTTAACTAGTGTGTTTGTGGTTACGAGTGTTGCATATTCAAATAGAAGTAAATCGTCTGATGACAAAAGCTTAGTCACCAATCACCACAGCATCTAAGATCTTTGGAAACTTTTCTTTAATGGTATATCTTTTCCATTTTTACAGGATCTTGAGAATTCTTAAATTGCAGCAGATTGGACGCAACTACTACAACCCCAATGATCCACTCAACATTCCACAGCACAGGTATACTCATTCACCTCACTGTTTTCTTCCAGACAACTTTATCACACACTACACACAAATGTACTTTTTAAAATAGATAAATGAATGAAGTGTGCTTTGAAAATTTGATCCTCCGCGTGTGTCTAAAAATGCATTTACTTCTCAAATAAGGACACTGACCAGTCTACATTGACACAGTGAGTAAACACAAAGCCATTTAGTCATTTTTCTCAATTCAAATACATACTCTGCACTATAGTTAGAAAGAAAGGGCAGAGTACCTTCACTGCTTTTTATTGTCATAGCATGCCTTCACCGATAAAAACTTTTTCAAAAATGGGTACATTTTTCGTTTCAGCTCTTGATTTTATAAATGCGAACAGTGCAAAATGTGAAGCCTTTGAAACAATATGAATTCTTATCTTCTTACTAGAGAACAAGAGAACAAATCTCTGACTGTTAACTAATCTTTGAGGAGTTAATCTTTTGTCTAGAGGCTAAAATTATTGTCCCAGTAAACTGGTTTAATCTAAGTGACAAGTTGTGGCTGAGTTCACTTTTCTGTATTTGTGTTAACAGACAGTTTTCTATCAAGGAAAACTACAGTTTTATTCGGCTTGGAATAAAAACTGTGCGTTTGACCCTGTTGTCCAAGGCTGACCATCTGGCCAGGTTACTGCACCACCATCCTGCAGTATGAGTCATCCATCATGCTGTGTACTGATGTGAGCCACAAGGTGCTGCGGAGTGAGACGGTCCTTGACTTTATGGGCAACCTGAGGGAGCGATGTGGAAATGAACGCTTCCCTCAGATCTGCGCTACGGAGCTCATTGGACTCATAGTCCTGACCAAGTAGGATCCACATGTCACACACATGTTTTTGGATTAATGTTCTGAAGTCTTCAAATCACGTTTATGGAACTCATTTAATATCTGTGCTGAACCTTTCACTCTTCTTTTGCTGCCTCTTAATTTTTCAGGTACAACAACAGAACCTACAGGATCGATGATATTGCATGGGATCACACTCCCAACAACACATTCACGAAGGACAACACTGACATTTCCTTCAAGGACTATTTCAAAAATGTAGGTATTTTGCCATCAGCACACTTATTGGTTTAATTAGAACAGTAATTTCACTTTCCTCACACACACATAATTATTGTATTGAACTCTATTGACACATATTGATTTTTCAGAGAAAACGGCTCAAAAATTCATGAGTGTTAAAAAGTACTCGTCCTTCTTAAAGTTCAAGTTTGTGCATAATAGGAATTTTTAGGTTAAATCAAGTAGGATAGCAAAGATCACGCCTAAATTTTAGCCTTATTCATGGACTTGTTTATACTTTGTGTTCTAAGCAATATGGCCTGAACATCACTGATGGGAACCAGGTGCTGCTGATCAGCCATGTGAAGAGGAGGGTTCCTCCTGGAATCCCTCCTCCTGGCCCGGCCATGCTCATCCCGGAGTTCTGCTACCTTACAGGTCACTATCTAAACTACGGCCACTCGGTGAAATTGATCATCATTTTAAACAAAAACTCTTTGTGTTTGACAGGCTTGACTGACAAGATGCGGGCTGACTACCGCATCATGAAGGACTTGGGCAGCCACACCAGATTGTCCCCAGAGCAGAGGGAGGCACGTCTCAACAGATTTGTCTCAGATATTCAGAGGTAGGTAGTACACAGAAGTGTCTGGAGCATTTCTGACTGTGAAAGTACGAAAATAGTCATTTACATTAGCTGAGACCTGGACACATCGGACATTGTAACAATTCATGTTCATAGACAATACATCTAGTCAACACTTGATTTAAGGTCTTGAAAATCCTAATTACGAAATTACCAAACTTTGATCCATTTATAGCACCTTCAATAAGACAGGTAATAGGAGAGAAATACACCTGACACTGTGGATGGTTGTCAGACCTGGGCTAGCTGAAGAAGAGGTCTCACACTGCTAATATTTCCAAGTAGCACAAACCACCCACAGTTGTTCACTTCGTCTTAGTATTAGGCAGAACAGACGCTACAGTGGCTTATTGCTGGTATAGTGTTTGTTTTTAGATCAGAAATGCCATTTGTCCAATTGTGAACTCTGACCCTGCTGCTTGTCCCTGCCTGTATAAGTGCTGAAATGTATCTAAATGTTTATCTTTGAATCAATCATGAAGCCTCTTCATCGTTTTCCCTAGAAGTTGTCCTCATCTCAGCAGCTGGTCTAATTAGTCTGTTTATGTGCACAGAAGTTAAAATAGCCACTTTCTCTGTCAACATCTTCAGGCTGTAAAATCCCAAGCTTTGATTTAAACCCCAAAAATGATTTCATAGGAATGCCGACGCACAGTTGGAGCTGGATAAATGGGGACTCCAGTTTGATAAGAAACTCCTAAGTCTGAGTGGCAGAGTCCTCCCAGGGGAGAGGATTTTCCAGGGATCAAGATCGGTATACTGTGCTTGTGGTTACATAAATTTTCCTCTTTTGAAGTCATTAAATGGATTTCTTCATGTGATCTTAATTGAGAGATTAGCATACTTATTTGTCTCACCTAGTATGAGTACAGCCCCTGGGCTGCTGACTGGTCCAAAGAGATGCGTGGGATCCCTGTGATCAGCGCTCCTCCGTTGGATAACTGGCTCGTGTTTTACACCCGCCGTTGCAGCAACGAAGCCCATTCCCTCCTGCAGGCCCTGAGGAACGTCTCCGGTCCACTCGGTATCCGCATACAGAGACCTACCATGTGAGTTGTAGTATTAAAACAATGTGACCTAGAATCAAAAACAGGGTTTCTGCACCACCCTGTGATAGGAGGAGGTTACTGCAGCCCTGAGGGGTGAAATCAGTTCTGATGCTCTGACCAGCATCAGGAACTTTGTGAGTGACAGTCATGTCATCTGTACACCAGAGTGTAGAATACAAATGTCCTCATGTCCAGTTAATTAGGTACATCGAGCTCGAAGTAATGCAGTCTCATACATAAAGGTTATAATGTTCAGTAGTTGTTGAAACTAGGGCTTGATTCAGTCGATCAGTTTGAAGGTTGTAGTTTGTGCTGTTGTTAAACTGTTTCATACTATACTGAGAGGAGTTAGAGTCTGTAAGTTTGTTTACCCACTTTGATGTAAATAGGGTGGAAACACTAGTCAGTGTAATGCAGAACAGTTCACCAGCACCACAAGCGACATCCTTCAGAATAACTATAAATGTGAGTCAACACGGTTTTAATGTTATTTAAACAGTCAGTTTTAACCTTCATGAAGGGAGGAATTATTACAGTGACTGTTTGTTTTTGACTCTTTAATTTATTAATTGAAGAAATGTTTTAAGGATTTATTACCATTGTAAGTTTGTTACCTAGTAAGTAAATTAAAATTTGTTGATTTTTGGTCAAATTGTCCAGCCCTGATTGGATGATTGTGGTCATTATTCAATGATGATAAGCTAACCTTTTCTTCAGGATCGAGTATGAGGATCATCAGGAGTCTCTTCTCAGAGCTCTGCAGCACAATGTGGGACCACAAACACAGATGGTGAGTGACTGATTGTATGATGGACAGACACTGAGGTGCAGGTCTCCTTTAGGACTGTGCAGTATGACACTGGATCTTGTTTGACAATAGAAAAACACTTTGGTTTTATATAAAGCTCTAAATTTTATTTATGAGGTAGACAGGAACCAGCACATTAAATGATTGTGCATCCTATCCTGTTTGATGTATCTTACTCATGCTGTTGTTTTCGAAAAGCTTTTTGAGATTTTAAGCATTGTAGCCATGTTTACATGTTGTGTACATATGAGACCTTGCAAAGCAGCATGAAGCCCTCCTGTCTGTTAGGTGGTGGTGGTCCTCCCTGCCAGCAGGAAAGACAAGTACGACAGCGTCAAGAAGTACCTCTGTGTGGACTGTCCCACTCCCAGCCAGTGTGTGCTGTCCCGCACTCTCAGCCGACCTCAGGCGCTGATGACTGTGGCGACAAAGATCGCACTGCAGATGGCCTGCAAGATGGGAGGAGAGCTCTGGAGTGTGGAAATCCCCGTAAGTCACATGCACACTAATCATTCTGTTCATTGAAGAAATGAAAAGTTTAGGTGTGTTCTGGGAAAAGGAGCTGAGTCGTTCTCAGTGGATTCAGCTGTCAGATGTTGTCTGAGAACAAATTGAGGATCAAAATGTTCTGTGCAATCTTTTCCTCTCACATTTAAACAAACACACTAAACAGCCTGTCAGTGCTGCACACATCAGTTTTAGGTTTGTTTATCGCTACATATGGAGCTGGATGCACAGAGGCTTAGACGAACAAATGTACATCCAAAGTGTGAAGAGATTCTTTTCCTTCAGTTTATCTGGGGCTTTATGCTCGCTTACATCAGACAAGTGAGACTCAGGTGTTCGTTGTAGTTATTTCTAGTGCTGGGTGCCCCACCTTGTAAAAATAAGGTTCCTCAACAGTCTCAGTTAGTGATGTATTCTCTAACGTCTTGAAATTAAATGTGTCCATGTCCAAGCCTGAAAAGGCAGGAGAGGCCGACAGTGCATCTGTTTCCATGACACTTTTTGAGTCTAATCAGAGGTTGGAGGTTGGGCTGAAAACACTGACGTTTGCTAACGGGGGAAACTGATGAATGCTGTTTGCGATGTCCCACCTGTTTGTGCAGCTCAAACATCTGATGGTTGTGGGCATTGACTGCTACCATGACACTGTCGGTGGGAAAAGGTCCATCGGAGCTCTAGTGGCCAGCCTCAACAACACCATGAGCAGGTTAGTCTCCACAACAGAGACGTGCTGGCGCTGAGTTTGGGCACAGTTTCTTTCCTGCTCTACAGTGTGAATGAGGCTGTGCTTAACGTGTGTTCTCATGTCTTTATCAAGGTGGTTCTCCAGGTCTGTGCTGCAGCGCCAAGGTCAGGAAATCATGGACGGACTGAAGATTGCCTTGAGTGGCAAGTGGCTTTCCCTTAGTTTAAAAAAAAAATTTGAATAGACACATGAATCCTCAACAGTCAACAGTCTCAACAGAACTATAATAAGCTTGTGTTTGTTTTCCAGCTGCTCTCACAGATTATCTGAAGTTCAACAACTGCCTGCCGTCGCGCATCATCGTGTACAGAGACGGCGTGGGGGACGGCCAGCTGCACAGCGTCGTCAGCCACGAGGTCCCGCAGATCATCGAGTCCATCGCGTCCATGGGGCAAGACTACGTGTGAGTTTGTCATGTCCACAGGTTTCGTCCATAGACTGTATAAAATATGGACGTAGTGTCCGTGACGTCACCCATAGGTTTCTGAAGAGCAAAAATGAAGCAAATCGTAGTGCGTAGCCATCTTGGTAGCCTACCTCCGGTTACTCCAAATATGGACAAAGAGGTGGAGCGAGGGCGGAGCTGAATGAACGCTATTGGCTGAAAAAAGCCGCTTTATTCGAAATAATCAAACTAGCTACGGCTAACCAGCTAGGTTAAATGCTAAATATCGTTGCTAGCCGGCTAACCCCACGACGATCTCTTTCCCAAACTCAGTGACTAGAATTAGCCGGGGTGACGCCCTTTAGACCGTCAGTGGCTAGTTGTCAATCAAAGTGGCGCCACTTAGATTGACAGCTATGAATTGTGCTTAATGATGTATGCTGTATATTTAACGCCTTATAAAAAAATTCGCCCCCCCAGAGTTGTCATGGAGTAGAAAAACAGCTTATGAGACTAGAGCCATGTTTTGAACCAGGCTGTAAATATGTTTTTTTCTGTGGTAAAATCGGACATTTTAACATGGGGCTCAAATGTAATTGACTCCCTTCTGCGGCCTGCTCTAGTGGTTATTCGAGGAACTGCAGCTTTTTTGCACTTCTGCATTGGCTTCATTTTTCAGCGCCGGAGGTTGCCGCTTGGTAACAACCCCCAGTTCTGATCACGTCCTGTCAGTCTGGCTCAGTGGATGGGTTTAAATACTACAGTACCCACAAGCCTCGGCTAAGTCAGGAGCAAATCAGAGGGTGGCGAATTCAAAACAGCTGAGAACAAAACATTGGTTGAAGAATTCATCCACATTTGAACCAGACTTTAAGAGAGAATTGATTCAAGCTCCACATTGAGTTTTCTCAGCACTTCCACACTGAACTGTCTAAGCTTGGTGATTGGTTCTTACCGAAATGACTTTTCAGATTAAATTTTAATGGACACATGCTTTTACGTGTCTGTTGGAGAAATTATCCTTTATGCTCATGCTCATTATTATTATTATGATGCTTGAGTGTACAATCTTGTGACATCTCATATGGTTCATGATCTTGTGACTCGTTCATGTGGGTTACGACCAGATAACCACCCGGCCATACTTGTGTAAGAGGTCGGGTAACTGAGCTCATGTTCGCCACGAGGCATGTCAACATATCCAGATTAACGGTTAAGCAACTGTCCTATGGCGTCACCATGGCGACAGCAGATGTGTAGAGGTTTGATTAGCTTGAGAGCCTTTAGCTTTTGACACATCAGTCTGTTGCCATACGTTGAACTCCACAGGCCTGTCGTGTCTGTAGCTCAGCCTTAGCTCCACAAATCCACACAGGAGAGCGTTTTGTTTGTAACGAAAAAATATGAAAAATCTCCACGTTTATTTGCCAAAAATACAAACAAAATAGCTGGCTAACACAATAGTTTTCAACTAACTGAAAATAGACGAAAGAGGTAAGAAAACCGTTTGCCTTCTAACTCTCAAGCGCTGACTGACGGCAAAATGTAAACAAGGAGGTATATCTGCTCTATGCGCTCTGAAAGGGGAAGTACACTTTTTAACAATGTATACAAAATCTTATAAAAACATGAATTCCAATAGACTCATAAACATTTTTAACTATTATATGAAGTTATAAATGAAATTATGAATTATTAAACTTCTTTGCACTTATATAATTGAATATGCATTTCCTTAACAATTTTAATCATATGAACTGAGTTTATAACTATAATCTGTACGTCTGCCTCTACAGGATGTGAGAGAAGGAGGAGGACAGAGCATCAGACAGGAGATCATGTGACTTGTCAAGAACTTCTCTGAATGATAAATTATAGTCAGATCAGGCGTCCTGTTATCTTTACTATATAAGTCTCCTGCATGCTCTGTATCCTGGAACAACACTGCACTGCAGACTCTCTGTGTGCGACCTTGTTCCCTTGCTGCTAGAATAAATGACCTACGCTTGTGATCCTGAGTTTGCTTTTTGATTTTTCTAACAGTGTCTTTTTCATTGTTTGTTCTGATCATTCAGGAAGGAGAGCTTCATGTCTACCTTCAGACCCCTGGGTGCATGACCTGACTCCTCCCACTTCACACCTCTGTGGGTAAGTTTTCACTGCTGTGTGTTTATATAAAACCATAGTGAACCTGTATGTGCTCACCATCGTGCTCTAAACAGTCAGGAGCAGAAACCGATGCTCAGACATGGAGCCAGAAAAGTTTGGTACTTACATAGTAAAAGCCATCTTCGTCTATTTCACCGAAAACTGTGATGACGTCACCGGCACAGAAAGTCAGTTCAGCCTGTCAGACAAGAAAAGAGCCTTGAGACACATCTGGCCTCTGGAACACATCTGGTTGTTTACAGCAGTTTAAGTTTGCCGAAGACTTTCCAGTACATCAAATCTAATGGAGTTTGATGGGGTCGAAATGCTTCCTTCTCCAAATCAACGTGATGCATCTTAAAACACGAGTGTCAGTTCAGTCTCGGCAGACGGACTGTTGCAACTGCAAATGCATCAGATGTGGGAACTTTGAAGACAGGACTGCGACACACTGGGCACGCCTGTCCTAACACACAGACCAGACAGAGCGGATATGTAGGAGACACAGAAGACCAAACCGAGGAGGGGAGATGCTGGCTCAGACAACGCATGAGGGGGCTGTGTTCACGACCACCGTCGTCTGAAGCCCGCCTCCTCGTTTGCACTCCAACAAACGGGGGAGAAAACACACACAGAGCAGACAGGTAGTGTACCCTCCTCACCCTCACTCACCTCCTCATTCAGTCTGCTGCCCTCATACTGTGTCGGTGGCAGTGCCAATAGAAAGGTGAGAGTAAGTGAACGGGGGGGGGGAGGGGCAAAAAAAACAGCACGGGAAAGTAATTCAATCTTGTAGCGTACACAGTGCTAACTAACCCCTCATCCAACCTGCCNAAAGTAATTCAATCTTGTAGCGTACACAGTGCTAACTAACCCCTCATTCAACCTGCCCTCAGTTACACTTAAAGGAATAGTTCCACATCATCTTTCAAAGAATTAGATAAGAAGATCGATGACGTCACATCTGTCTGTTAAATATGACAGTGAGGAGGTTGTCAGTTGAGCTCGACGTAAAGATCGGAAGCAGAGAGAAACGGCTGGCCTGCTGTTTTCTGAAGGTAAGAGAGTCCAGCACCTCTGAAGCTCCATAATCAACACCTCAGATCTCGTACAAGAGCTGGCGTTGTATGTGACAGACGACTGGGCGGAGGCAAGTCTCGTCACCGTGAAAGTGCCAGATAGACCCCCGTGATAAAAACAATACACTTCAGGCTTTGAACAGATTAAAGGTTCGATATGTGAGATTCTGAATATTAAGAGAACAAAGAAAAATCCCTGTTTATAAAGAGACAGACTTCACATCAGCTGGAAGCTCGGGAGCAGCAGTGAGTCCAGTTCAGCCTCGGAGGCTCGGGTTCTTTCTGCTCATGTCCCTCCTGTCAGCAGGCGAGGTGGACAAAGAGACTAATTACACTTTAACACCCGGCAGTGGGGGTGGGCACCTCCGCGGCTCGCTGCTGTCGACAGGTCGAGAAGCGAGAGAGAAGATAAATCCACTTTTTAATCCCAGAAGTTATAAAAAATAAACTGAGCTCTCCTCCTGCTGGTCAGCGGCTCCAGTTGTTAGAACAGTTAAAGACAAACCAAAGATGTTTTGTTTCTGTCGATTGAGCGTTTCAGAGGTGCTGGTTGTATTAAAACTTCAGACAGAGGCCGAGCAGTTTCTCCCTCTGCTTCCTGTCTTTGTGCTAAACCAGCCGCCGTCTGGCTGCAGCTTCATATTCAACAAACACAAAAGTGCTATCGATCATATTTAACACAGAGTGAAAAGGTCTATTTCCTGAAATGGCAAACTATTCCTTTAAACTTTGAATTGGTTAAACTACAAATAGAATAACTTCATCTCAGAATATTTGGATGTTGTTGTCAGCATGATGGTGGTGGCAGAATGGTGAAGACAGAGAAAGCAGCTGGAGCCACAGCGGGTCTGTACCTCTACATCAACGTTAGGGGAGCTCTCCCGGGGGTCGTAGTCGTACAGAGCCACCATCCTCCGAGTCGACATCGGATGCTGACGGCCGCTCCGCCTGTTTCTCTCTGTGGAGAGGAAGAGGACAGATGAAAGATTAACCAGTGAGAATAATGTAAACATTTTACTGAAGGATGTGATGATACAAAACAGCTCAACACTCTTGGTTAATTTGATCATCTGGCTCACAAAGTCAGTTATTCCATGTGACAGCAAATATAGTGAAAATGAGCTAAAACTTCACAGATGAATTAAGGATGATGAGGAGTGAAGAAGCGATGAAGATGAAGCAGAGAGCAGAAGAGCATCTCGTTGGACACAGACCTCTCTTGGACTTTCTGGACCTGCGATTTATTGAGCGGCCATCTTTGAAACGATCACAGTTCACTTCACAGGAAAGCAGAAAAAGACAGTTCAGTGTGGAGAGTTCAGTTCAGCAGAGCATTCATCTGGTCGGACAGACACAGAGGGTTGAAGGTAAACGGACGTCTCACCTAACTTCTCCACAGGAGTGTTGAGTGGCAGGAAACCCTGTTTGAGGAGCTGGTCCATCATTTCGTCGTCCTCCGTTTGGATCTCAGAGACCATGTTGCAGGGGATCAGACCCAGCCGGTCTCGGATTTCCGCCCTGTAGAAGCCGTCTGTGTCTTTGTTCCCAAACACCTGCAGGAAGAACACAGTGTCAGTGGAAGACCTTTTCAGTGAGACACCAGAGCTGTGCCAGTCTGAGAACCAAGCCGCCACCTTGATGATCTGGCCCTCCTTGAATGGCAGCTCCTCGTCAGCAGCGTCAGGGTTGGGCGACATGGACATGGGGTCGTAGTCAAACAGAGCCACGAACACACGCGTCAGCTCCTCCGGCTCCGACTCGTCATAGTAATCCAGGGAGCGCCGTCCCCGGCCGTGCCTGCGCCCGCCATAGCCGTCTGAAACATAGAGGAGGCCTCTGCTGCTACTACCAGCCTTATACAGCCACGCTGGCTGTAGAGGCAATGAGAGCAGAAGATGTCTCTCTGTTAGAGCTGACAGGGGAGAGGGCGATGAGATGCATGTGTGAAAAAAGAGCCAGAGGTCGAAGGCGATAATTAAACTTTTGGGTTTTAATGTCTGCGTTCACGCACTAAAAGCAAAGGATGCTTTTACAGGAAAGGCTCTGTACAATGGTAGCACAGCAGGGTTCTTCGTTCACACATCTCTGCGTGCTGGCGTGACAGTCACTGAACATCATAGAGCACAGTACAACACAGCACACGGGAAACACGTCAAGCAGCTTTTGGGTGCAGGGGGAACTGAATGACTGTGCACACCAGGAGGACACGAGTAACACTGCACTATTGTTCATTGCTGTTTCACTGCCTTCTCTCACAGAGGCTGATTAACATGCACGCTTTCACAGGACTGGACATGATGAGGGCAGCATTCCTACATCAGATGCAGCTGTACCATCATGCTTTTTCTTAGGCCACATTTGGAAACAATGTGCAGCGGAAAAAGGGGCAAAGTTCTCAAGGGAGATAACACATCCAGTGCCCCAGCAGTTCCTGGCAACGCAGATATCAGGGACAGTGAGGGGGAAGGGATGAACCTGATATCAGCTCCCCATGCTTCTCATGGATCACCATGTTAAATGTTTCAATGGCAGGTTGTAAGACTCGAGAATGGCCCAGAGAGACTGCCAGCAGTAATAACGAAGCAACTGGAAGATGCTTTGGAAAAGATGTGAAATGTGCTTCAGCAGTGTTAAAATGTGTTTGATGGCAGCGGAGTTAATGGATGTGCAACCGAGCGATACCAACAAGGCCAGAATGCACCAAACTCATCCAGTAATGTGTCTTTCCTTCTCACTGTGTTGTTGACGGCTCATGCAAAATCAAAGGGCTGCTGGCTCATGAAGGCGGGAGGAGAAGGAAAAGAGGAGGTGGCACAGAGGCTAAGGAAAGAGGGGGTGGGCTAAGTTGCGGTGGGGTGGGAGAGTGGCCTGGTTATGGAGGGTGAATGGGAAGAGTGAGTGAGTTGGGGTTTCTTGGGATTGAAGGTGTAGGAGTACATACAGGGAAGGGATTTTCATTCTCCAGCAACGGGAAAAGTGGCCAGTCTTGTCTTCCCCCGTCAGCTTTATTCAGCTAAGCTAAGCTAAACTAAACAAAGCAGCTGACTGTCCAGCACAGAACAAAGACCACCATGATATCACTGCATGTGTTCAACAACGATTCTTTGCCTTTTCTGACCTTGTCAGGGTGAATTGTCATCTTGGAGAGAAGCTGCACCACATACCATATTGATCCTCTGAGGACATAGATCGCCATATCCTGCGCCGAGCTACACTGCCATAGTAAACATCCTCCTTGACGGGTGAGAGGTTCCCCTCACTCCCCTCACTGTTACTGTCCATGGTGATCTCTACAGAAGACACCAATCACAGCGTTACGGTCAGAGATCCCCCGCACACACACTCCGCTCCACCCCATGGCCCATTCACTCATGCTGAGACAGTAGGATGATGAGGTTGCCCTGAGGTGGGGGGGTGTACAAGGCAACAGGATTCACTCTGGAGTCACTGGGTGTAAAACAGCAATGCTTGCACTGTTGCGTGGAGGTCAAATTGGGTGGTCATGTGAACATGTTAACCCACAGTAAACACAGGCATCGGGGGTGTGTCTGGGATGACTCCAGCAAAACTGCGTGTGAACATTTGGCGAATCCAGCTCGTGAGGATGGGCAGCTACGGGGTGGGCAAACACCCCACAAAATAAGGGTCTACATGGTCGTTAAAGCTCTATGGGAGAGATGTACAGCTCGGCTCACATGGGTAAAGGAAACACATGGTATAAATAGCACAAACATCAGTGGCCCTGCAGGTGGGGATGAGGCGTCTCCTCATGTGGTGACCTCACTAACCAATGGATGGGATGGGCCGTTGCTGAGGAGGGGTGCCGATGTGAACCAGCCTCCTCCCTGAGTGGTCCAGACGATCGGCGCTTCCATGTGATGGTGAGTTCCCAATGATCTTTAGGGTGAAAAACAACAGACAAGAGGTCAGAACAACAAACCACCTTCAACCTGGAAGATCCCACAAATCCCACAATCCTGTTAACACGACTAAAAAGCCATAAGAGCAAATGATGTGGCTTCCATTTGTCCTTAGGGAGGCAAAATAATAATAAAGGAACAAAATCAAGAAACCCAACAAACTATCAAAACAAGTAACGGAAATCAACCCCAACACAACGACATGGACTGGGAGTCAGGAAGGGTCAGATGTTTCGCTAAAGACCATTTGTTTGGTTTGTTTTGTTCTGTGCATGTCGGCTCCTTGATGAGAAAAGAGAGCGAATGATGGTTCAACAGACAGAAACCAAGAGTGAAGAACAGAGAGAGCGGATGAAGAACGTGGAGGGTGAGAGTGAATGAGAACGGATAAAGATGTGGTTAGATGCACAATAGCCCTTAAAGCTTCAGCCCGAGGCTTCGTATGACAACAGTCAAAACATTTAATATATGAAAACTGATGACGAACAAGAGATTTTTTTTTTTTTTTTTGCTGAAACAAGTGAACGAGACAAGCGAGACATGACGTGTGGGTTGAAGGCGAAATGAATGAATCACCGCCGGCTGCAAAAGTCTTGATCTGGCTTTAGTCTGTAGGTGAAGCAATGAGAGGCAGAGGATGCTGAAATGAAGCTCCAAGCACAGGGTGGAGCGATGCGGCTGCAGCTCCGCAAGGCCACGCATGGAGCAACAAATGAAGGCGGCAGCTGGCAGAGAGAAGGCGGGGGGGGGGCGAGGGCAGAAAAGCACGTCCCCATGCACTGCACAGAGACTTTCCCCTCGAAGACATGAGAAGTCAAAACTTGGTTAAATGGCCTTTAGGTAACTGGAAGCTTTACTTTAAAATCCACCCGACATTCTGAGTACAAGCAAAGTAATTCACACAAAATAAAACATCAACTCAGACCAACCATGAACGTGTGATAACTCGTCACGAAATGAAAAACAAAATGCCAAATAAGAAGGAGGAGGGGGGGGGGGTAATCGTAAAGAAAAACAGACAACATTAAGGAAACAGAATGGCTGCAGCTTGCTGATGGAAAGTACAGCAGAAAGGCTGAATCACACACCAGCGGCTGGTCCCGGTTGAGCCTGGACAAAGACTGGGCCCTAGCCTCCCTGTGGGGGCTGTAATAGACCCTGTCCAGCTCGTTCAGCCTGCCCTCGCTCAGGGCCCCTTCCCTGGAGTAGTTTCGGGACCCGGCCTCCCGACCGGGCCCAAAGTGGTCCCTGTTCCTAAAGTCACCCGTGTGTACCGACTTGGCTGCGGAGGATGGGATGTCGGAGAACTCCTCCTCCACGCTGCACTGCCGGGTCAGAGTTCTTTTACGGCCCATGGCCAGCGCCCGCCTCTCTACCGGGCCTTCACAGTGGATGATGTGCACGGGCCCCCGCATGGGGCTCCCGTGAGCGTAGTAGCCTCGATGACCCCGGCCCAGGGATCCTTCTTCCTCGCTGCCGCAGTCCAGACCGCTGTCGGGGCTCTTGGTGTTCTGGCGGTTGGGTCGTCCCAGGCTGCGGTCGTCAGGGTTGTAGCAGTAGCGGCTGTCGGTGAAGCGAGGGGAGGAGCGCTGGCGCTGCAGGTAGCGGGAGTTTTTGCCGGGGGCGAGATGGTTGTGCATGTGGCCGTCCTGGGAGTACATCCTCCGCTGAGTGTGCGGCGTTCCCGGCCGCCCGCCGTCTTCGAAGCACAGGCGCTGGCCCATGCCGTCCACGCCGTCCAAGTCTTCCTCGGCCACCTCAGGGATGCTGTGGAGACGCTTGCTGCGAAGCGACTTCTGCTTCACCACCTCCCTCTGGAGGTCCCAGCAGTCTCTCTCCTCGGCTAAGTCCTGACGCTTGTAATATGCCTTCAGTCAGGACCAGGAGGCAAAGTTCCACAGTGTCACAGTTCAGTCAGTCAGTTCAATTCAAAAGGTTCAGTTTAGATTTTTGTGAGGGGGGGTTGAAAAGTTTTTCGAAGGTTTTAGAACAGGCAGGAAACAACACAGTACGTGAATAGAACAAATGGGGGGGAAAGACAAAATAAAGACAGAATTAGTTATTTGTGGCAATGTAGTAAGACATGCAGTCTCATTCCGTGAGAAGAAAACGGCATGCTCTGAACAGGAATCTGTGAAGGCTCGAACATGGAGCGATGACTCAGAAACTGAACGTGGCTGCGGAGGTTAAATGTGGAAAAGGGAATTTCGCTCGTGAGAAATTAGAAATATCCAAACAAAAAGTGAGTGACAGGCTTAGTTAGTGCCGCGGGCGGGGGGAGAGATGAAAACATCAATGTGCATGAAATGAGCAAATCTTTAAAAAGCCCAAAAATAATTAACACCATGAAGCACGAAGCAACAAGAGGTGAAGATTCAGCTGCTATAACTGTTTCACAATTTCAAATTAAACAGACATGATTTTCCTCCAATGTGCTCACAGAAACAACAGCAGAGGCAGACTTAACAATTTGTCTTGAACTATTTCCTTAACAATGTCTAATTCAAATTTTTACATCATTTAATTGTTTTTTTTTCTTACAGTGGATAAAATGCAACAGTGATTTACAGATGATGGCGATCGCAGAAAGGAGATGCAGCATTGATGTATTTGAAGAGTAAATACACCAATGAATGCTCCTCATTAACAGCACAGGTAACAGAGAAACTACTGAAACTACTGATCTCCTAAAGCAAGTCGGCTATAATACAAAGAACCAATCAGCCAGTGCAGCACCTCTCACTCTTTTCATCATGATGGCAGATTGGTTTACATCCACACGTCTCACCCACAAACCAAATGAGGACAGGATCATGTACCGACAATGTTCTACATCCACCACAGAAAAATCAAACATCAGGACATGACGGACATAAACAAAAGTGAATATTTCCATTTAAGTACTCACTTAAATGAGATTCCCATATGCACTTCAAATGCCATGACCCTTTGATACAGTACAGTATATCAAAATTTGCACTTTGAAAATCACATTCTAACATTTGACTTTAACACTTGTAAACACTCCTTCTCATCAAAATGCAGAACCGTAAGAAACATTATGCTTTTAGTTTACAGCCTTCCTCTCTCGCATGCTGTATAGTTATGTGTACACGGCCACTTCCACGAGCTCAGAATGGATAAAGCAGTGCTGGGGGGGGGGAGCAAGGCTCGGGTGGGGAGGCTGATTCAGCTAACGCGAGGCGGGGGGAGCTCAGCCAGGCAAAGCCACGGCGGGCCTGGTTGTAGAGCGTGTGAGAGAGAGCAGGTTCCTCTGCAAGACCCCCCCTCCCCTCACCTCTGTCCTCCCCCCGGTCACTACCCACTGACGGTGTGCAGTGTGTACCTTCAGAGTGTTGTGAGAGTTGATGCTGCGCCTGCGGCCCTCCTCCAGCTGCATCTCAGAGTACAGGTCCTCCTCGTCCTCCTCCATGATGTCGGACAGGTCGGAGCCCCGGCTGCTCTCCGTGTGGTACTCCTCGCTGTGGCTGTAGTGGTGATGATGGTGCTGATGGAAACGAGTGAGAGGAAGATAAGATAAGATAAGCCTTTATTCGTCCCACAGTGGGGAAATTCACATGTTACAGCAGCACAGGGGATAGCAGCAGTTAAATATTAAGAACAAATAACAGTCTAAAAAAAAAGAGATATACACAAGTTCACATGACTTATTTACACTTTGAGTATGGATATGAAATATAAAATCTGAAATATAAAAATATATGACCAGTATAAAATATATGACCAGTAAAAATACACAATGGGCCTAAATTGAGGTAGGAAATGACAGCTTAAATACAGAATATTAAATATTAAGTACTAAATACAGAATATTGCACATTGACTTGGAAGTTGGAAGGGAGGAAGTTGGAAAAAAATACACGGTAGAGATCAACAGATTCATGGCTTTATACTCTTTTTTTTTTTTTTTGATGATGTCAGCAAAAGACTTGGACGCCTCCAGTAAAGTACAGGAGCAGCTCAAACCTCCAGCTGGCCAACATTCAGAGGTTCATTTATCTTTTAATACTGATAAATTAACAGTCTGGCTTAAGCATCCAACTGTTGATTGGTTTCTAATCAAAGCCAGAATGTGGTGACTTAACACACAACATGCACTGAAATTATGCAAAAGATTGATTTTCACAACTGGATTATACAAAATTCTAGACAATCAAAGTCTATAATATTGATTCAATACAGATCCAGATACACATTAAGAGATGATTTGATTTGATCTTATTTGATTTGCCCACGAGTCAATGTTCTTCCTAGAAACAAGTGATGCCGCTCACTGATTGGCTGAGCACACCCTGTTTGTGTGAAGTACCTGTCTGCCCAGCTCGGAGCCTCTGAGGAACTCGTCCACCGAGGCTCCTCTCCGGCGGGCGTGAGGAGAGTCGTAGCCGTCCTCCTCCTCATCAGAGTTGAGTGGATGCAAGGCGTTACCTCGATCACTAAAGATATTCCTTTTCTCAACCTCAAAAGAGAAAAGAAAAGCAGGTAATGTATTGTACTGTTCCTAAAATCGTATTTTTCCTGAACCAAGTGAAAAAAATGGGGTGAGATAGTTCAAATTTCCACTTGTTCCAATGTACTTTCATCACAACTTTCAAGAAACTGTTGAATCTTGTGTTGATGGTTTTTAGAGCAAACAAAGTTCAAGTTCTCGCAGTGACGACTCACCCTGTTTCCCTCTGCAAACACTCTCTGGGCAGCTTCCCTGGCCATGGCCTTGGCGATGGTGTTGGGGATGGGGACTCCCTGAGGCTGCGGCAGGATCCTCTGAGGAGATGGCGATCGCCGTGGCTGGAAGTGCGGCGGCTCCAGGTTGGGCCCGCGCATGGGAGGCAGCGGGGAGGGGGATCGCTCCCAGGGCTGGGCCGATCGCAGGCCCGCCTCGTGCTCTTTGGTTTCTGGCTCTCTGGCACTTACTAACGGTTTGGACTTGGGCATGGGGTGGCGCTGGAAGTGGGGCTGGGATGAGGGGTGAGGAGGGGGGTGGCGGGCGGGCTGCGAGTGCGGCTGTGCGTGGGGCAGCGTGTGGGGCTGGGCTCGAGGCAGAGGCTGCACCTGGGGCTGAGGGTGGTTCGGCGGGTACGTCGACGGGTAAGGAGGGTGGGATTGCGAGTGCACCGGGTGTTGGACGGGGTGGGGAGGTGCGGTGGTTCGGTGGGAGAGGCGCGGAGAGCCCAAGAGATTGTGCGGGATCATGGCCACGGGCGAGTCCTGGGACTCTCCTTGTGTTGACAACGTCCTTACAATGACTTCCCTGGCCTCCAGACACTGAATCCTGTTTAACTCCACGGTCACATAGTCTGCTGTGGGGTATAAGACCTCTGCTATCTGCATTCACAAAGGAACCAGAGAGTCCTTACCACAGGGCAGAATGTCAGCACACAACAGTATTTACTCTCTAATCTACCATCACAGAAACATCTCATCTGTTGAAGACCAATACCTGATTATATAAAAACACAAATCTCTCAAAACTATCCTGTCACAGATTTGTAGATGTTGGAGATCCAGCACAATAAACTGTTAACTCTAGCACCCCCTTCAGGCCTGTATGAAAATGGTCACTATATGTTTTTGTATGTGTCCAGCATGATGATTTAGTTTACAGTTAAAGTCTGACACTATGATGGTTGATTGACACATTTGTGCACACAGACCAATCAAAAGCTCCCTGTGGAAAAAGTGAGAGTCACAGTGATGCAGCAACATGTTACAGCTTCATGTTATGTCTGAAGTGTGTTTGTCCCTGGGGGCTGGATATCGGCATTCTAAAATTTCTCCAGGAGATGGCAACAGAGCACTACTCAGAAGTCGCCACTGAGGAAGGCTGGTTCTCACTCTGTGTGTAAAAACAAACAAAATGACTTGTTCTGACATTTGGTACCTTTTGTCCCTTTGTGCACACGGCATAGCCAATCACACTGGCCCCGTTGGAGGTCCCTGAAGACGTCAGAGGCGGCGGCTTCCACCTGACCTGCAGGACCCCGGGCGTCTGACCACACTGGACCTGCACCTCCTGGGGAGGGAGGGGGGGCCCTGGGGAGCACAACACACACACTGGATAAGGAGAGAAAAGAAGACGGCTCAACAGTGGGTGAGCATTTCTGCCTGTTTGATGAAAACAAGAATGTGCTGACCTCGGTGCTATGGGCTTCTCGCACTCAATAACCACCACAGAGCTCTGAAGTCAGGGGAACTGCATTATATCATATCTCACATCTAAAGTATAGCCCGACCTGGTGGTATTGAAGTAAAGTGTAAATAAAGCCTTCAGTGAAAGGAACAGCTGACGTGTGCTGTGATACACTGAGTCAGTGACGGCACAATGTGCTTTTTATTATGTTCAAATATTGTAAGTTGTAGGATGATTTTGTTAGTTTTCCTCATCTCGGTGCAGCAGATTCATTCATATGCGCATCAGACGCCAGCTTGACGAAGCCAAGTCTGCCTTCGTTCGGCCGTCAGTGTGTGTGTGTGCAGCGAAATCCTGGCGCCAGATTCTCGCTGACAATATTGTATGAAGCATCAAAAGAAAAAAAAAAAAAAGAAAACACACAGTTTGCTTTTTCTACAATCTGTAAGTGCTGCCTGCATACTAAACAACATCCCCATCTGTGCTGCGCTGCTGCTCCCCTGCAGTCACAGCCAGACTCGGCCGGCAGATGCAGGCAGCAGCATCTCGACGTGCAGCTGTGTGTGTCAGAGAATCTACATCAATGCAATCTTAATCACATTTCTACGCTGGCTGTCAGAGGACCACGCACACGGGCTCGGAGCGGCGGCGGCGGTGGCGGCGGCTGTTTGGAGATTTCATTTCCTCTTGTCATTTTTAAACTACGCCCGTCGCAAACAAGCTCCTGTGAGAGCTGAAATGAGTGTTTGAATGAATATTTCAGCGGAGCCACTTTCATTAACACTGGACACAAACAAGCAGACTGCTGCTGATTTGCAGGCAGGGAATTGGACGCCGCTCCGTGTGACTGATATTAATAAAAATGTTGCATCGCTAGAACCGATGAAGACACTTGTTTGAAGAACACATGACGAGTGTGAAAGCCTGATACAGCGCCTCCAGACACCGTCCTCCTTATTGACAACAGTTGTCTGCCACCGACACTGAGACTATTTCAGACGCCTCTAATTAGCATGTTCAATAGATGGATCATTTAATGAACTCTCAGCATGTCGGCTTGTCAGCTGCCGAC
>JBBMOC010000085.1:0-235439 GCA_037975185.1 Centropyge bicolor
GAGTGTATCCTCAAAGCCCTGTGTGTGTACCTCAATGAGGAGCCAAAGAAGCTGGTGAAAGAATACATGGTATGGAATTTTTATCCTCCAGGACAATATAAATGTAGTCTTTGACTTTGAGATGTCAATAAATAATAGCTATCACAGTGGTCTTGTTCATATTTAATTAACTCTTTCAACCCCAGCACCTTTTTAAGCCTTCTGCTCATAAATGTGTCTCTGCAACCACAAGGTCTATTTGAATAATTTTAGTGTCATAATAAAGGAACACTTGAGAGATTTGTTCAGATGTGTGATTATCAGTACATGTGTTACTGGGACAGAGTAAATGAATATAGATGTCAGAATAATTTGATAATTTCATCTTTGCAAAAATTGCAATAATTTCTTATTGTGAGTATCTCTTAGATGATGCTGGAGTGGCTGTAAAACTCCAAAATTAATAATGAAAATATTTTTACATCCTCTCTGCAAAGGATTATTGTTTTAAAGTGATGCAGAGCAAAATTGTAGAGGTTTTACAATAATACGGTCAGGCGAGGATTTTGAAAAACAGTGCATATTGTGCCAAATGTCAAAAACATGTATTCTGTCTAATAAAAGACAAATTTAATAAATAAAATGTTGAAATGTTTTAAAAATGTTTAGAGCTTTTGTCCTGAACCCAAGAAGATCCAAATTTGTGTCATTTGGGGCCATAGAAGTTAAAGGGATGAGTATATCATGAATTAATGTTTTTTTTTTCTTACAGGATGCAGATGTTGAAAGCAACCAGGCTCAAATGAAGGAGGTGATCTTTGGAATTTATGTCATTCGAAAAGAGGGGGCAGAGCCAGAGGATGACCCAAATGATGTGGGTATCATCTTGGAGGATGTCCAAGTTCTGGATGAATTGGGAAATGTCCCATTTGCTGTTGCGATGCTGTTCGCTCTGGTCTACGCACTCAACCTCAGCTACCCTTCAGAGCTAAGGTACACCTTTGAAGCTTTGCAAAAGATCATCATGGAACTAGATGGAAACAGACTCTCAAGAAAAGCTCAAGCATTGAAAGCCTTGCTTTTACACAAGTCATCCACTGTGGAGTAAACAAAAGGTCAGCTGTTACTGTTAAACAGATGAAAAGGAGTTCGGACTAAAATGTTCCTCAGAGTAACCTAAAATGACCGAAGTAGTTTCAAGAAAAGCTGTTGTTGTTCAAATGTTGCTCAGTGCTGCTTTTTCACATTGTCCTCACATTTAACTTTGCAATGCTATGTTTCAAAAGTTGTATCTGCACATAACGTTATCGACTTTAATTTGAACCGATCGCCAGTCGATCGCAGGGTAACACCGAGACACAGACAAGCATTCACGCTTACAGTCATACCTAAGGGCAATTTAGAGTCACCAGTTAAACTAATGAGCATGTTTTTGGTCTGTGGGAGGAAGCCACAATGTTTCAGTTCATTGAGTGATTTTAAAACAGCGACTGTGCTGTACAAGATTTCAGTGCTTGGATTTGTTGATTTCTAGGCCTATACTGTTTTTTTTATTGTATCACTGAGATCCTGAAAAGGCTGCAAAAATGGTTCAGTTTTGAAATTTTCTGTTGAAAAGATCTAAGGGACTTTGGACTAACATGTTCGTAGGGTCACCTAAGAGTAGCCCAAAATGAACCAAGTATTTTCATGAAAAGCTGTTGCATATAAACGGTTCAGTTTAGTTGTTCAAATGTTGCTCAGTGCTGCCATTTCACATTGTCCTCAGAACATTTAACTTTTCTGTCATTTGAAGGGTTGTATCTGCACGTGTGTGTGTGCATATATATATACATACATATATATTTACACACACAAACTTATATATAATATAATATAGGTAATGTTTTGGGTCATTCCATGATTTAAAAAGTATCTGTGCTGGGCAACATTTCAGTACTTGGATTTGTTACTTTCTGTTCCTACATTGCTTTCTTGAGTTGTTTTCTGTTAATGATACATTTAAATCCTGGACAACTTTGAATGTTTGATGCAGACTGAAATTTATCAAAAAGCACTTATTTTAATGGCAGTCAAGTCAAGATATGCATTTTGTTCGTCATCGTTTGCCTGTTTTGAAGAATACAGTCATTTTACAAATCAAGTCTGTTTTGTGGTCTTTTTCCAAATAAGTACTATTTTAGAGTTTATTTTCCTTTAAAAAGCTTTGCCTCAGTTTAAGTTTTGTTGACTGAACTTTAAGTTTTGTCAAGTCAGCATTAAATAACTGGTGTTATTTTACCTTTTAAAAGTGTAGCTGTACCTACCCTGTCAAAATAAGATACCCATAATCATATAGAAGTTAATGTAACCCAAGGAAAATAAGTCAGCTTCTACCTTAGTAAATATGTTAAAACAACCTATACAAATTGAGTTGGATTTAAACATTGTAATGGTAACACCAATACTTTATGTTCACTCAGCATATTTGCAATTAGTTGGTTCAACAAAATTGTATATCGTTAAATGACAGCATTTTAATTAGGTGGAAATTCTCTCCATAATTTTATTACGTTCACCCAACAAATTATTTCTTTGAGTGTAAAACAATGAAACATGAAACAAATCCAACATGAAGAGTGAATACCAGCAATGTACATATAACTTCACCATGACTGGAATGCATAATGACATTAAAGTTGCCCCAGTGGAATGATAAGTGATCAAATAGATTCTGGGTGAAAAAAAACACCTCTAACTCTTCCAAACTGAACACCTCCTAATTTTCATATCCCACTGGAGTCCACCACCAACTCCTTCAAGCTCAGCTGCTTCAGCTCACATCACTCAACAAAGGCGTCCCTGTATTCATCCTCCTTCCTCCACTGATGAAGCCCACAGTTACAGAGTCGTCTCACAGCTTCTGCAGGAGGCAGGACTTGGAATTATGGATGTTTTATGGCATGTAAGGGAAAATACATTCACCTGAATTAGAACAGATACTGAAGTTGAGGACAAGTGTACTCTGTTATCTGTTCCCACCATACATGGATGCTTTCAATTCATTGTTTGTACCTGCATATCTGACCATTTAGATCTGCTACTCCTGCATTAGCTGAAGTCATGTCAGGTAAAGCAGCAGAAACATTCAACAACAGATATTAAAGAAAGAGAAAAAAGCATCGGCCTATTGCTCAGCTTCCCATTGAACTAATGAAAATTGGCATGTTGTGCTTAGCGCTGACTCCTCAGAGCTTCATCAGTACTGTAGTAAAGGCTCTTATTTTCCAGTCCATGTATGTTTTTTGTTGTCGTCTATTAAATTGAAGAATTGGAAATAAATCCATATATTCTGGGCTTAATCACGTCTCCTGGCTCATGCATCCTTCTGATGCCCATGATGATAATGACTTTATCCTGAGCCCTGCTCTTTAACAAGCACCAAAGTCACAGTCTTACCCTAATGTCTGGGAAAAAGTGGCCTTGCATAACATTTTGTTCTCATTGAAGAGTCTGAAGCTAATGTTCTTTTTTCTTTCTTTTCAGCCTGTCTCTGATGTTACACATTAAGTGCTGAATGTGTTTGGAACTGTACAACTAACCTGCTATGTGAAAACAGAACCTGACCATCCATTTCTCCTTCATACTTCATACATACATTATCCTTTTTTTTGCTCCTGACATGTCTGCTTTAAATGCTTGAACAGTAATTGTGTCACTCAGCCTTTGTTGAAGAAATAATCTCAGTCCAGACAAATCAATAACACCTTCACAATCATTTCTTAAAGCTAACTTTTGTACCTTATTTTGTCTGTGCTTTAGCTTTAATTTCATATTGATCAACCCTCTTTTTCCAGACAAACATGATCCCAACCTCTTCCACACCGCAGGATATTTGTGCTCAGTTCCCCACCTCCAGCAGTGTAAAGAAAATATTTAATCATTCCAATATGTCGGAAGAGTGTAACATGATTGTGTTTGTGGACCAGTGCCCTTCAGACGTCAATAGCTGAAATCCTAGCATGGCACTTTCTCTGAAATCAAACACTGAGTTTCTGAGATCTTTGCTCTGCTCGGGCTGAGTCAGGTGGCTGGCACAGAGACATCAAGTCATTTGATCGTTTCATATGAATTTGCTTGGCTTGCAAAGACCGCCGTGACTTGCTGAAAGCATCTCATAGAGCCAAACAACATGTAACACACTCCTCTGATCCATATTGTGTGTATATGCTGTATCTTGGGCGTGCAGATTTCTTAGGTCTCTCCCTTTCCTGTCGCTATCGTGTGTGGATTAAATCGATTCCTACCGTGAGATCTGATTACATCTCAGAGTCAACTAAAGACATACTTACATACTTGTGACCTTTGATTTGTTTTTATTTGGTCCTTTTTCTTTTCAGGTGATGCTTGAGCCAAAGTGCAGGTGTTTTCCCTTCACTGTGAAAGTAGCCTTTCAACAACACACCCTTTATTTGAAAACAGCATACTCATGGTGAGTGAATGTGCATGTGCTGAGTAAGCAGAACAGCTGAAACCCCCCCCCTTAAAGGGGGGTAATTAAAGGGATGGAGTCCAGAGCTCCTCATGAGCCTGGAGCCTCTGTTTGAGAGCGAGGATCTCCTCGTCCCTCCTCCTCATGGGATCTCTCTCCAGGTCGCGTCGGCTTCATTGAATTCGTCTTCCAGTGCATGAAGACGGTTGTGGAGAGAGCTGGCCACTTTGTCTTTCTTTTTGATCTCCTCTCTCTTGCCTTCTGGAGATCGGCCTTTAGTCTCCTGTTCTCCTGCTCCAGGGCGGACAGCCTCCTGTGGATGTTCTGCTCACCCACAAGCTGCTGTCTCTCACCTGTGCAGACATCATTGTGGTTGGGAGCCACGATTGGGGTGTTCCTGGACCATCCCTCCGCGTCCAGCTTTCTGATGTCTGTTGAATCTTTAATATAAATATAAAATGAACCTGGTTGTTGGGATTAGGAAACTTTTTAATGTTGTAAAAGTGACCAAAATGGTACAAATCATGATATTATTAATAATGATGAAGGTGATGATGAAACATAAATATAAACATGTGCATGTTAGATTATGTCTAACAGTCAAACTAAAGTCAAACTAAACATCAACTTTACTGCAGGATTTTTTCAGGTTCTCATTACTTTTAAACAGCACCATGATAATTTACACTGAGTCAGAGGGTTGGGCTCCATGGCAACGGTAGAACAATACCATGTATTAAAATAATTCATACATGTATTATTTGTATAATGTAGCCTAAATGATGTCATACAGTATAAACAATACATAGATAAAAAAATAAATAGTCTGCAGCCTAATTCACCAAACCCCATAGCATATTTTCATTTTTGCAAACAAGGTACCCTCAGCACTTTTTGTTGAGTCTCATGTGGTTCACTAGCAGGTTTAAGCTTTCACTTTTGCTTTTATTGGTGATTAGAGTACCCAAACAGCACTGACACTACCTCTGCATTCCTGTGCAGAAATCACCTGGCTGTCCTTCAGATGACCACAGATATTGCTGACAGTGACTTTCCCTTATGAAACAAAAGCAATGAACTAAATCA
Source organism: Centropyge bicolor (assembly GCA_037975185.1). Classification (NCBI taxonomy): domain Eukaryota; kingdom Metazoa; phylum Chordata; class Actinopteri; family Pomacanthidae; genus Centropyge; species Centropyge bicolor. The sequence goes on from JBBMOC010000085.1 coordinate 5,537, forward strand.
GAGTACAATGACTTTGAGCGTAAACGCAGGGGGCTGGAGGAGGGACCCGAGCACAGAAGGTGACCATCGCCCCGAATGCTGATGTCAGCATTTATTTCAGGACTGAAGCCATGTGCTGTTTAGCAATTCCTTGACACCTGACAGCTGCAAAATGCCATAACCATGATGCAGTCATCAGCTGCAGGAAAGAATACCCTGACAAAAGCTCACCACAGACACTACTGTACAGACCATAATTTATATTAAGATCAATTAGACTGAGACATTCCTGTTGTCTGCAGCATTGGCATTCTTTGGAGGGCGTTTGGTCAGTTTTCATCGACCGGCACATTCTTATCTGTGGGAAAGATAACAGGAAAAAAAGCTGCACAGATGAGATTGAAATGAGATAGGCTGATGAAGGTAACTGCATCAGGAAGGACAGCAGCACCATCAAATGTTTAGGTTTAACACAAATGTGTAATAAAACCTGTAAACAGCTGCATGGAAGAACAGAAACCCTGTGAATAACAATGAGACAAACCCAGACACATAATGTTACTGTCCAGTTTATTCTTCTCGGGAGCTGTGAATTCAGCACATTGCGAGGGTTTGTATTGACTTCTAACTGTCGTTGACCCAGGCGCATTGATGAAGAGCTCATTACATCGATGACCAAACAAACAGCAAGAAGCCAGGGATTGGATGAAGTGAGTAAAAGGCTTTTGACACAAGACACAACAGAGACGAGTGAATGAATAGATGAGGACTGCAGCAGCGTGGCGGGAATGAAGACAGTCTTAGATAAAGAGTGTTAAAAACTACAGCATGCTGTGTTTTCAGTGGGCACTTATTTGAAGTTTTAAAAACTTGTTATAAATACAGGAAATGATGTGACTTGGTCTGTTAGTGTCAAATATAATGCATCTAATGGCGTGAAATCACACCTGTGTTGACCTGTCCATACTAACTGAAACAAGTTAAAGGACCAGTTCAACATCTAACTATGAAGCTGGAGTTATTTAAGCTGAACCTAGCCTGACTCTCATTATACTAATCTGAACTACGATTCATTGTTCTATGTGCCAGAATTGATTTTCTGTTTCCCACTGTTGGTGTCTTGATTAAGCTTGAGCTCAGCTAACAAAGCTCTGATTTTGACATTGTGGCTTGCTTCTTGCCGAGGAGGGTTCAGTTCTTGCTTTGTCTAAGATCTATGTGTTTTTGCCTCTGGTAAAACTTGGAGAACTTATTGAAGATGTTGGTGATGGGCAGAGCCACGATCAGCAGCCCGCAGATGATGCACAGCGTTCCTATCAGCTTCCCAGCGAGTGTGACGGGAAAGGTGTCCCCGTAGCCCACTGTCGTCATGCTAATGGTGGCCCACCACCAGCCTATGGGGATGGTCTGGAGCTCCGACTCTTGAGACTCTCTTTCGACAAAGTAAATGAGAACAGAAAACATGGAGATGCCCACAGACAGGAAAAGCACCAGCTGCCCTACTTCGTGGGAGCTGTGTCGCAGCGTGGCACCAAGAGAGCGGAGACCGGCTGAGTGGCGAGCCAGCTTTAGGATGCGAAACACTCGCATCAGCCTCAGGATCTGCACCACTTTGCCGACATTCTCCAGCTCTGTGTTCTCACCTTCGTCCATTATATCACAGGCCATCGTGACGTAGAAGGGCATGACAGACATTAAGTCAATAATATTGAGAGGGCTGCACAAGAACTTCCTGGCTGACGGTGCGACGGCCAGGCGAAGAATAAACTCTGCAGTGAAGTACAGAACACAGAAGCTCTCAAAGAAAGTCAGCACAGGGTGTTCAATCTCCTGCTCACTGAGATCCACTCGATGGAAATCCGGCATGCTGTGGACGCACATGGCAACAATAGAGACGATGACAACACTTAGAGATGCCACAGCCATCACTTTGGCTAAAGTGGAGTAACCTGGATTCTCCAGTCGAATCCAAATTTTCCTGCGGGTGTCTGCACACCAGGAACCTTCAAACAGTTCCATGTCGTCCTCCGAGGATGACAGATCCTCAGTGGATGAGTCTGAGTCGTGGAACTGCAGTTCATCGCTCCTCTGATCCCAGCACGTGCCCTCAGCAAGCGCCGTCAGTTCGTGGAATTTGTTGCTGCAGCACAGGCCCAGGTGGCGCTCCTTGATGCCCCAGTACTCGATCTCTTGAAAAAACGAGACCACGCACAGCCCGTCCACCAGGTGAATTTTGCCTGTGAGGTAGAAGTTGAGGACATAGCAGAAAAAACGTGGATTTCGGTCAAAGTAGTACTCCATTTCGGAAGGACTGAAGTCATCGCAGAGCTCCAGGATGGCTTCTTTGGAGCTACAGCAGAGAAGGCGACTCAGACGCGTCTGTGGGAATCGTTTCAGGACATCATGCTCCATCCGCTGCTTGAAGCCACCAACGTTGACGTTAATAAAGCGATCATCAGGGCTGCGCCGCTCAAAGATCTGTCCATACACCATGATGGAGCAGCTGGTAGATGCCGTCCAGCTGTGTTTGGGGAAAATCTCAGGGGACTCGTCGCCTGACACTGACACAAAGACATCGGAATTAGTACACTTCACACTTTCATGCATGTCATTTAATCACACTAAAGTGCATTACATCAGCCTTTAAGTATCGTGTTGCATCTGGGTTTCTGTGACACCCAGTAATGGAATGGTTAAACGACAGCATCGCTAGCAGGGCAGTTTTTATTTACAGTGTACAGATAAAATGTTCACATCAACACTGAACATATAACATAGTACTTGCTGTACGTTACATTTCTGACTGTGTCACATGTGTTACACATCATGACGGTACTCTGTAGTATGGTATAGCATTTGGACGCAATGAACATCATTAACTTTTTGGTGGCATCATTAATCCCTTTATAATAGCAGATAACAGTCTGGTCAACATTTAACAAACGCTGACTTTTGTTGTCAACAGTCATCAACACCTGCTGTCAGTCTGCTGGCAGCTCTAAGGAGAGTAGTGCTCCTTGGATTGAGTTACACAGGGTAATATAGTGTTTCCAACTGCACTGAAATGGCAAACCAAGGTCAGATTTGACACATTTCTGCAGCTATTAAAAAGTTGTTTTAAACAAAAGAAGGCATGATGGCAAAGCAATGACAAGTAGGAGAGTGAAGTGAAACAGCGCAGACTTTGTGCAGCAATCACAAGTACATCCGGTAATCTTGCACCAAATGTTCTTTTGCCAAATAATGTTGCATCACGAGAAGAACATTTTCTGTCCGAGCATCAGCACATGAGCATGATCAGATCAGCCTACCTGGCCATGTGTCGGTCCTGCAGATGTCCTGTAGCTGCCTCACTTGGCTCAGCGCTGCCTGCGGTGTTGTGGTGTGTGTTTGAGTCCAGCACAGGGTGGAACTGAGCTGCTGACAGGACACACAGATCACATGGCTCCCACATGCCCCCCCCTCCCACTGACAGGGTGTTTTACACTGTTACTGTGCAATGTGCAATGTGTGCCACCAGTGTCCAGAGTCATTTCAAGTGTGCATTATTTATCATTGCAAATATCTGATCATTATCTGATTATTCTGTAAGTATGAGCTGCTCATTTGTTTTCATCTTATTGTGGATGTGTTGAGTATCATTTGGGCTTGAGCGCTGATTATTATGTCATGAATAGGTTCCATAAAAAATAAAATGCAAAAAAACTAACAAAAAAAACAGCAGAGGGGGTATAAGGCATTAAAAGTATTAAATAAAGTTGTTTGCCAAGAAATACAATAGAATAAAATAGCAGGCCTGTAGTCCAGTATAACCCTTGGTGATCCTTCCCACACACTGTTTGAAATTATGCACATGTAATTTTGATGCACGGTTTAACGAGCAAAGTCTAAAAGTGTCCAAGTAAGCTGGTGAAAGATTTAATGTTCAATTGTGGCAAAGTATGGCCAGTGAGACCTGGTGACACTGGGACAACACCAGATGCAGAGAATTAGCCTTTATGGGCCCAGTGACAGTTAAGTCTGAGTAGCAAGACCCAGTCATGTTCACAAACTCAGTAGTAGTTCCATCCATATTGAAATATGCATGTATTGACACTTTTCATATGTGGACATGGAGTATCATATGGATAATTCATTTAAAATCTCAAAACAGAATCAAGTCTGCAGTTATAAAGTACATGTAAATGACTCAAATGAATTGAAGAACCCGCAGTGTGATGCTGTGATATTGAAAATCCTGCTGATAAAACAGTAACTCCTTATTTAAATGTCATCATGGCCCAGCCAAAACTGAGTAATTATTAGTCCATGTAAGTAACAATTAAGGCAAATCGAGCTGCAGTGGCACACGAGCTCTTACCGCAGTGCACACCAAATTACAGGCAATATCTTTCACATATGTTGAAACAGAGTCAGATGAAACAACTTGATATGAACTTTTATGCAGTGACTGTTTATGATGGTGCAGCCTGCTCACTGATGCCATTTACTGACAGTAGATGGCAGGAGAAGATCATATCAGAGGCAGATCGGGAAGTAGTGCTGACACACAAAACAAAATGGTCAGAGCAACTTCAGTCCAGATTACAGCAGTGGAGCCATGAGGATGTGGTTTTAAATTCCCTTTCTATCATTTTCTGCAGCCATTAGTGTTGTGTGAATTATTTTCCATGTAGCTGTGATGGTCAAGTTTTTTCAAGTTAAGTTCAAGTTATTAAGGTTCTTTATTGCTAGTTTCCAATCGGACTAGTTGGTGATAACGGTTTGAAAGTCATCTGTCTTTAGTAGAAGAGCATTTTCAGTGCAGTGGTCAAGAGTTCAACATGACATTAAAAAAATCAGCATAGTGAAATACAATGAAAATACATTTCAAAAAGTTGCATTTAAGTCACTGTTTATTCACTTTCATACAAAAATAGTTAACAAAGCAGTTATATTCATTCATGTATTTTACAGCATTTAAGATAAAAGGAATACATTTAACTAAACTGATAATAGATTTTACTATGCTTTGACTGTTGACACCACATATGACAGTTTCAGTTTAGGTGCTTGTTTTGTTAGCATCTTCCATAGTTGCTTATTTGAGTACTAACCACAAAAAGCATAGTGGGCTCAACAAGTTTAAGCACTGAAGTAAAACCAATTTTCACAAGTATGTAATTAATGTCACACAAAGTCTTGAAAAAGAAACATGTATACCAGCTAAAGTACATTACAATGCTTTGAAATTTGATTTCTTATGGCACTGAGCTTCATGATACAGGGCTGTGACACAGCGGGCAGCAGTTGTATTTGCGGATCTCCTGATCTGTAGCGCAGTGTTTACACACACTGCACATCCAGAACTGGTACTCCTGGATTGGTAGGCCAGTCACAATGCACGTGGGTAATTTACCTTCCATCCTAAAAGGAGAAAAAATATTATTAGTTGAAGTCATGGAATATTGTGAATTCAGTATAATGGTTAAAGGGAAATTTTTTAGAGCTTGGCCTGTTGGTCAAATGCATACACTTCATGTCCCTGGTGCCTGTCTCTGTGGCTTAAACTGCTGTGTCACTGTATACAAATCCTCTAAATAGGGTAAATAAGGTAATACATTTGTGTTCATCTGTTTTGACTATGGGTAACAAGTAGCTCATTTTTAATTTTGCTGTCATAATTGAGTCATCACTAGCATTTGTCTTTTGCCCAGAAATGGAGCAGAGAACATTTAAACTATTTGTAGGTATAGCAAGTTAAAAAGCCATTTTTCAAAAATAAGAATAAGAACAAAAATCCTTTACACAGCATATTTCATGTATCTACAGCAGTGGTTCCCAACCTTTTCCAACTCAGGGCCCACTTTTAAGTCTCAAAAATTTTCGTGGCCCACCTTTGATTCCATAAATACGGAGGCATAACTATGTGTTCCCAGAGCGCTTTTTTTTATTGAAGATGAAACATAAAGGACTGAACTGAATACAGTAGAAACCAGATGGAAGCTCCACAGTCACAAACACATCATCTGTAACATGTTCCAACACCACACACACACACACACACACACACACAAACCCGTCATTCAAGGAGCTGTGCATCAGCACCACACAAATATCAGAAATGACAACTAAGGGGCTGTATGTAACAAGCTGGTAACGGTTCGGCTTCTGTGCCTGTCCAAAAAAATCCCAGCGCTAAATACTCAGCACTGTACTTTCTCTGACATCTTTCTTGTGTGATGGTGGGGAGATCACTTGTTGATTCACCAGTCTCCTCTCTCTCTTTTCTTTTTATTCTCCCTGTTGCTAGCCAGCTGTCCATGTTTATACTGCAGTTTCAGCCCTCAGCTTCATAAACAGGTCAAGTGTAATGCGGTCCCACTGCGAAATGGTCCGGCCCATAACAACAAAAGTTCCTATCTCTCATTTCTAAAAACAAAACAAACTAATAATAAAAAGAATGTTTGAACATCTATAATATCATTTTAAATGTAACTGATTTTTAACATTAAGGACATTATTCTGTTTATTTTTATATAATTACACTCTTCCCACCCCCATACAAAAGTCAAACTATTTTGGAAATGATTTGGTGGCCCACTTGCAATACCTTCGCAGCCCACCAGGGGCCGCGGCCCATAGGTTGGGAATCACTGATCTACAGTATTATTCAGTGCTGAGTCTATAGCAGAAAAATGCAGATAAAAGATAAAAATAGGCTGCTGTTTAAAGCAACTTCCTAAAACACTGTCTTGCTCTGGTCAGTCAAACTAGCGGTTCAAATTTTCGTACTAATGATTTAACAACACTCCACTGATAGTGTTTGAAGCCAGAGTTTTATCTGAACTCACCCCTCTGATGACCTCTCCCTTTCCATCATGCGGGTATCTTTCGGGGTGTGCTTAGTGAAGATCTCCAGGGCCAGATCCTCATAAAGCTGCCGCTGTTCTGGGTCCAGGCTCTCTAAGGACTCCAGCTTGATGAAGGCCTGGGAGCACGTGCCAAAGGCCCTGTTGGCTGTGGCACAAATGGCGAGCAGAGAGTAGATCTCCACCACTGGGATGATGTCTTCATACTCACGCAGGTGAAGGGCTTTAAAAACAAGAGATAGTGACAAGTTAGACTCCTACTGTTTGATGTATCTATAACAGGAAACTAATTTGACCTAATACAGCCAAAGTGGCAACATATAAATGTTTTTCTGACATAATTCCTCTCCATGTTAAAGCTAAATGGTTTGCATTCAGTTCAGATGTTATCAATTGTAGTGCAATGAAAAAAGTATATGTGTATATGTGTTGGCCTCACATGTAAGATGATCACCATTTTGCATAGGATGTGTTTTGCATTGGCATTCTCATGTCAGTCAAAACACTGCTTGGAGTACTGTATGTAAAAAGCCAGTCACCCAGCTCAGCTCCAAGTTAAGCTCTCTAAAATCCAGCACAAGTGACCAGGAACATGACTTCAGTGTCTGAAATGGAGGTGATTTTGGATTCCATTTAGGCCTAATTTGCTGTATTTGAGGCAAGTTACGCAACATCATAATTCTCTTATAAGGGGTTTGGTAAAGAAGAATTCAAATTAGGCACAATTAATGGAGAAGGCAGTAAATAAAGCTTAAAACAAAGAAGCTAAGCTTTGTAAGCCAGATTTAAATGAGACTTTCAACTATCAACAGAATCAGCTACTTTTCTTATGATAAGCTGAAAAAGCCTTTAGCATTTGGATTTAATTTTGTTAGGAGACTTTTGACAGTGATAACAAACATTAAGAGGGAAGTATAGTGTTGAGAGTTAAGCACTGTACTGCTATACACACCTCAATAATAATATCTACTTCAGAAATGTGTGGAGAGATAATCTGTGGAATATAGAATTTTAGACATCATAATATTTATTCTTAATATATTATTCAATTAAGTATTCTAATTCTACTAAGAGCTCATGAACTCAACTCCTGTCTATGTTGATATGTATGTGTGACTTGGTACCTGTGCGCATGGCGTTCTCCATGTAGCCTTCATATAGCTGCCTCTGAGCGAGCAGAAAGAAGTGATACGCCTCCGCTCCACGCCAGGCATTGTCCACAATGCGATTGTCTGACGAGGCTGCATCTTCCTCGAGCAGCCCAGCGAGTGCAAATGTTGCCTAATAATAGCAAATGTAGGTTTAACACAATGTATGGTTTAGCAGTTAATCATATACAATACAGTAAATGATGCGTATCTATGCATTTAAACTCTTGACTTTGTTCAGCTCTTAAAAGCTTTTATACAATCCCATATTTGGTATAAAGTATATAGTAATAGATTACCTCAGATTTCTTCCCTTTGGCCTTGCTCTGCTGTGACGTCTTCACTTGCTCGTGGTAATTTTCAACAAGAAGTGCTGCCAGCACATAGAGCTTCTTCACCCGCAGTGGTCGGGTCCTTTTCTCCGCCTCCTCATCTGCTATCTGTAACATCAGGCACAAATTCCATGGTGTGTACCCACAAACACTCCAGCTATTCATTAGCTTCATGTCAGAATAGAATCTATATGTTTTTAGAGGTGTTTCTCTCAGTTTCCTCATTTATGTCTTTCTTTCTTTCTTTTTGGAGAATGGAGTTGTTTCCTAACATAAAAAATGTCCTGCAATGAGAAGGTCCCAGGTGCAATTCACCTTTATATAAATTATTAATCTTGTTAAAAATACTGCTTGAAAGGTGCTGGTGGAAGCTGAAAATATAAATCATCACCACTTAATTTTAACTAATCTTAAATTCTATTCTTCTAATTTTGAAACAAACCTCTTTATCTGAATGTGGGAGCCACATACAACTTTTTTTTTCATGAAGCTACTTAAGAGTAATGAGCATGAAAACATGGCCTACCTTAAACATAAGTTTGGCTGCATCAAGAAAATGGTGAGCTTTACGATAAAGTTCCACCGCCTCCAAAGTTTTATTCTTCTCAAGTAGATGTGAAGCGTATTTGGAAAGAAGAGATTTAATCTCTTTCATGTTGTGGGTCCTGGTGAGCTCCACTGCTTTATTCCACTGCAAGAAATGGACATTTATTCAAAAACAAAATCACAACATTATCATTTCAGATTCATTTGAAAAATACCATATCTAAAAAATTAGAGGCAAAAGTAATGATTGTAAAAGTCAATGTTACACATTTACATTTACTTAAAATATGGCTTTCAATGAAAATGTGTATTTAAACTTAAACGACTTTCTGGATTCCAGTACTAAACCCTTCTGAAAATAACCCATAGTTAAATAACCTCAATTACATTCAGAGCACAACAGATAACATGAGAGGCCTCTGTATTTTTCGAGGATGAGTCAACAGGGAGGTTAAGAGGAAACAGTGAAAGTGACAGCCTGTTCATTTCATTGTTAAGAACACAGCATTAACACAGCACACTGCCGAGAAGGGAGGAAGTCGGGACTGCTAACGACTTCTAGTTTTGGATGAATACGGGGCAATTACAGCACAAATTGAATGTCCTTTAAACTAAAGCCAGCTGTGAATCAACGTTTTTTTCCAAAGGTCAACAGCTGCAGCTTACATGTGAAAGTTCTTTCTCTCGTCAAGCCATTTTTTTTCTAGAGCCAAATGTTAAGATTGACATTGGAAGAGCACAGTTTGAGAGCAGCCTTCACACCCTAGGGCTAAATATCACTCAGGAAGAAGATGGGAGTGGGAGGACAGCAGATGCCACAGTGACTGCCTCAAAGCTGTGCATGTCTTCAGAGTGTCACTCAGAAACTCTGGCGCCACAGGTTTTCTGTCCGTTTCTCACCTGGTTCAGATGGACACAGGTGTCAACGGCAGCTTTGGGCTGGTTGCACTTCAGGTAGGCGTTCACAGCCTGCTCACACATGCCCACAGTGGCAAACATCTGTCCAATGTCCTGCAACATAGAGATAGGGAATGGTCATAAAGGAGATACCGCAGAGTTCAAATTTAGAATCATTGACGTCTGAAAGAAAATACCAAAAGCCCAAAGAATATATCAGACAGTTCAAAATAGAATTTGGCTCACCGGTAAAAGTTTGTGATTCTCTGGCAGAACAGTGGTCAGCCTCTCAAGGCCGTCATAGTCCTCTAACATGTAGTAGCATTCTGCCAGCCTCTCCTGGTTACGACCCTGAAGGTAGTACTGCACTGCATTGACCCTGGAGACACAAAGGATTTTATTTAAAATTATATGATAGGAAGATCATATATAATGATGTTAAGGGGTCGGTTCACGTTTTCAAGTCTGTCTTATAAAAGTCCTCACATGCCCCTATACACTACACACTGAAAGAGCTAGTAGTTGCTGTACTAATCCCTGCTGTCCATACTGGCTGTGATGAGGCCCTGTCCTAATGCTTTTCTAATGTAAGTGATTGGGGACGAAACCCAGTCTTCCTTCTGTGCAGAAATGCATTCTAAACTTTAGCTGAAGTTAATATTAGACTTGAGCATATAAAGCAAAATTCACTCTTTCTGTTACTGTTCCTTCCATATGGCTTAAGGAAACATGGCAAAATATCTAAAAAAAAAAACTGGAACTTTTGAGGATACCCATTTAATTTGACTTAGAGTACTGAAGCCTCACATTAGCTTAAGCTATTGCTTATTTGAGTGATGTGATTTGAGTACACGTCTACACACACCACCGGCACACTTCAGAGACTTCTATGAGAAATTTTCTACTCACCATTTTTAACACCATGCAACTTATAGACTAAAGGCTTACTGTCTGCATTTTTAGATGTTACAAGCTAAATATACTACACGTGTTTATATTTGCATAGTTTGTATATTTACTACAGCTTTATGCAACTCAAATAATATATATCCCCTGTACAAAGAATAAATACTAGATTGTAGAAGCACATATATAGTGTACGCATTTTATATTTTTCCCCAAAACAGATACACTATGTATAGGATATTACAAATAAATTTCTAACATAGGTAAACATTGTTTCTATAATAAATTCAGTAAACAAGTAGAGAGGGAAAGTGAAAGGTTTCAATACCACTTCTGTCTGTCAGCAAAGTAGTCTCCAACTGCATTGTAGGCCTGTTCCAGCAGAGTGTCATCACAGTCACCAGAGCCACTTTTGAGCAGCTGGAGCACCCTGAACCAGTCCCCCAGCTTGATCCTAAGGCTGATAGCAAGGTCCCTACAAGAAATAAAACATCCACTGGTCATCATGCCTAATGAACTAGTGCCATAACATTGGCATTCAAAATGAAAGAGCAAAAGTTAACACAAACTCAATCAGTTCGCAGACGTTTTGATTTCAAGTGTGCCTCAACAAATGAGGCTAAATGTACCTGCGATCCATATCCAAGTACATCCGCTCAGCTTCCTCAAAGCTGCTGAAGTAAGCGGCCACCTCCGCCTGTTTCATGGGCTCGCTCTGCAGGTTGCCCAGGCGCTTAACAAACTCAATGCCCTGGTAATCTTTGCAACGGACGAAGGCCTGTTCAGCCATCTTCAGATCCAGTTTCTGGAGGGCTGCCTCAGCTAGCAGCCGCCTGATAAGTTCATAACAGGTAAAGGGGTTGGTTAGCTACTATAATCAGAACAGCTGCATGGCACGATTTGTATGCATGAATGCTCTGATATGACTAATTCAGATTTAAACTGGAATGGAGCTATTAAGCTCTGTGAAGTCACTCATCAATTCATGACTAATATTGTTACTAGCCATGCAAATCAATGTGTAACGGGTCTTTAAGAAATGACTGTCTGTAACAAATCCATCTATGTGAAACTCCATGATTCTACAACTTCATAACTCCATCAGATGAGTGCAAAGAACATCCTTACGTCACAGACTGGAACTGACTCCAAGAATAAGAAGGGCCTTTTTTTTCATGTTGCGAGATTTTGAGGGACGCAGCAAGAATTGACACACGAGCCAGAGGGCACACATAAGCTCCAGCAATAACACTGCTACTTCAAAAGATTTACCATAAGCCTTATACACTGCTATCCTTCTCCCACGGCAACTGATACATGCTCCGTGCCTGTGTGATTAAAATATCGCCCTTAACTTTAAAGCTACGTTTTATGCTGAATCCAAAGTATAGATCACAGTTTTGCATTTACCAGAGTCTTGGATGTGGGTTGTCTTCAATGAACTGTGAGGCATCTTCAATCCCCACTTTTTCAATCAATGCGCGACTGTCTCTCAGGGAGCGGATTTCAAAGTTGATGAGGTTGTCTTTGTTAGGCCTCTCTGGATCCTGCAGAGCAAGATCCCATAACTGAGTGCTCAATCAAAACAATAAATAAAGTGCACCTTGAGCACTTTGAAGGTACAACAAAGTTCTAGTTAAGAGAAAAGCCTCTCTTCATGCCTGCTAACACTACAAGGCATTGAATTACCTTCATGATTTCATCAAGCAGGACAGATTTGATTTCCAGGTCTTCAAAGTTGCAAATGTATCCAGATGTTTGGATTGGTTCCTGTTTTCAAGGTACAGTACATTATTATAGTTGCTAAATGTTTGCTTAGCAACAATAAGACAGTACAGCAGATCATCATACAGACACCTGAGCACTCACCTCTGGGTCCAGATTCCTGAAGACATACATCCGGGTCTTCTCCATCATGGCAAATAGATCAGGATTGTCATTCGCCCACTTCATGTCCCAAACATCTTTGCGCTCAAACTTGGATGGATCCCCTGCAGATGCCTGGTTTCCTGTGCTGTCGTCTGTGGCGACGCGAACTTCCAGGTCCAACAAAGTCAGCACACCTGAGATGTCGATTATGGCCAGACGACTAAGGAAAATAATAAATACATTATGTGATAACACCGCAAATGTGAACTTATAAAATGCAACAGCTTTGAAATGTGACATACTCCAAGTTGGTCGACAATAGATATCTGTACAGTGAGGACTTTAATCTGCATCAATCAATGCTTGCCTGGAGTTGCAGTTCAATGACAGATAGTAGGCTCTGTTGTTCAAAGAGTATTTCTGGATGAGAACAACATTTGGGAGGCTGTATCTGTGGATGGTGCCAGACTCGCGGCCCTGTAAACACACATACACTCAAACATCATAGACATGACATCACCCAACGCTCAAATTGTTTACATTTTATTGTGTGGTTCAAAATGGTATAATTAAAACCCAGATGTACATACCACAATCAGGGTCTTATCTGTTGCTGTAATACAACAAATGGCATCTCGAGTTGCCTGAAACAGAACAGAAACATACATGGAATCATTACAATTTATACAAATTTGTGTAGTACAGTTCATTTGAAATTACATTACCATTAAGGGTAGTTTAATATTAGTTTAGTTAATCAACTCTATATGGAAATTTATGACTTGCTTGAGACGGTTCTAGTGAATTAAATTCTATGAAAAACTTTGTTTGTATGAAATAAGCCAAAAAAAAGGCTTTACATACAATGGAGAGAGGGATAAAAAAAAAAAGAATGTAGCTTCCCTGTTTTACAGTATACTTTTTTTTTTTTTTAAATGACTCTGGAGTGTCTTTGTCAAGTTCATTTTTGATTTTGCGCCCCAGCCTGGCTGTTACAAAGCTCACTAACTTGAGAGGTAAAAAAGTCTCTTACTGTGAAGGCTTTTGCAAAGTCTGGACCGCTGTCATTGGCTCCAGATGGATTGCTGTCAATGTGATAGACCCTGGAAAAGCAGGAAGTGAGAACAAATTAGAAAGAGCCCGAGAGACAGTCGAACAAACAGTTGTCCTTTGCACTGTGGTGAACTGTGCTCCAGGTGCTGGGATAACCCTGGCAGAACATTAGGTCACGCCCAGCCTGTCTGGAACCTCAATGGCATTTGATTCAGATGAATGAATCCTTTTCACTGCACTGGCAGTACCATCATCCTACACTGAAACAGTGAGCCAGTAAACTCAAGGGTTCATCCCCTGACTCACAGAACCTAGACGGTTATCCTGCCTCCTTGTAACTTTCCGTGACCTGTTTGATGTGTACTGTAAGTTCTGACGTGGATGTTCTATTTTCTCCCCATCCATTACCTGGCTTTGTTAAATACAGTCCTTATGACATCCAGTTGAGATGCAGCTCCATTATACTGTAAATGTTATGCCAGTGTACAAAAAAAAAAAACTCACCTCTCTCTGCCTTCCTTCTTAGTTCTCGTCATTTGGTTGATCTCCAGAGCAGTTAGTTTTTTCGCCACTCTGTACTGCCACAAGTAGAAAGCCTCTTTGGATGCAGCAATCACATGTGTCTTGGTCATGGTGACAAACAGAGGATCTGACCAAGTAGACAAGTGACTTCATTACAAAGATGAACATCAGTGAAAAGTGTATATAATGAGGACTGTGTTACCAGTGTCACCAACTGAGAGGGTTTTGTTTTTGTTTTTTGTTTGTTCTTGCTGATTCCAAATCAGTTTTGGAGCATATACTGTACATAAATAGTAATCAGATATTTGTATTTTATTTGGGTTGAGAAAAATTAAATAAAAACCTGCTTCATTCTCTTACAGGTAGCTATATTAAGGTAAATTAAATACCTGTCAAATGAAGGTTTGTAAAACAATTCCAATTCCATGCATATTTTCTGTGTAGATTAATAAAAGAAGGCAACATAATGTGTTCTGGCAAAAAAACTACAAAAACATCATGAGGCCACAAAAAGACACTGACTTGAACTCACTCTCTGCTTATTTACCAAGTTGGGATATCTGAAACCCTCTGAAATCTGCAGACTTTGAAGTCTCTTGGCCTGAACTTCTCAGCAAACCTTCAGCCATTTCAAGCAGAGACAGAATGCTCAATATTTGTGAGATATTAAGACGCCCAGTGCTCACTGTCTGTTTGCTATAGGATACTATGGGCCTATGAAAGATGTAAGTGTGGGCGGCAGGTGGCAGAATGCCAGCCTTCCAACATTCCTCTATACACTGGGTGTGATCTCTCACATTGGTTTGAAGAAATACACCAACCCCATTTTAAATTAGGACTTTGAAACCCACTGCTTAAGAAAATTTCACTTCTGTGTGCCCGCTGTATGTCAGCATGCAGGCCAAATGGCTTGTTTAGTAGACTGCATAATGTAAGAACATTTTATTTAAGGCTGTGTTGACTGGAAATTGAAGTGCCATCCAAAGATTTATACTTCTACTACACTTCTATTTACTGTATGAACTCACCGATGTCAATGTATTTTGAGTCTAGTGGAGTCCCGATGGAGTTGCACAGAATCAGGACATACTGAAAAACACAGAGTAGTGTAACATTATTCTGCAGGTCCATTTCTGATTCTTCATCGAAACAAATAGTCCTCATTTTGAGTGTGAGATTTGAATTTCTACATTACCCTTGCATGACTCCCAGACTCTAACTCAGCATCTTCCTGTGTGTGCAATGAATTAGAAAAACAGGAGGCAAGAGAAACATTTGTGATCCTTACTATTACATCTCACTCTGTATCTTCAACTGTATAGAACTGATCATCTGCATTGTATGCAAATGTTAGAACAGATCCATCAAAAGCAATGGATATCCTCGTCTAACTAGCAAATCAAGTCAACCTGCAATGTCTTATAGATCACTGCAAGTTCTGTTTTTTTCTTTCTCTCGCTGCTGCCATGTTAGGACACATAATAACAGAGGTGTTTGTACCTGAGGCTGGGTGTCATCCGCCTTGCTGGCTAGGATGCAGAAGTCCCCTGAAGTAGTGATAGACATCAAGCTCTTGACATATTTGACAAACTTCTCGTTGTTTTTGGTGTCCCAGAACACCACACAGTACTCTTGTCGCTCTGGCTTTGTGTAGGCGTACACCACTGTGCTGCAACAGTAGCCCCACTGTGAAGAGACAGAAAAGAGCTGGTGAGAATCACCTTCTGTGTAGACTAAAAATGAGAAACATAATCAAAAAAAGAAGACATGTTCTTTCAAACAAACTCTTTGTAAGAATTTAAAAACTTTGAGGTTTTCTTCGTAATACTTGACTAACTAACTGATTAATTGAATGACTAATTTCACCTTCTTTGTTTGACCATGTGGTCAGTTTCAATGTGTGACAATACGACCCAACAATTCTTGGACAGATCCTACTTCCAAACTGTTGTGTTTCAATTGATTTATAGACACACGGGGCGGATTAATGTTAATGTCACACAATGTTTATTTGGATGTCTTTTATTTGACTATCACTCTAGGAAACAATGTTTCTGCTTTTATTAACTTTACCCTGATGAATATCCTGAGTTTGCAACTGGCCAGTGTTTTATACATGCACATGCCAAATTAAACAAGTGTTGGCATTTACCTTGTAGTCTGGTCTTATGTTTGCGAAGTAGATGTAGGAGTCCACAGCCAGGCCAATACGCAGTCCTCCTCCCTCCCAGGCAACTCCTGTCATCTGCTTCCCAGGAACTTTTAGAGTTCTCAGATGCTGTTTAAACACCAAAAAGCATTTCAGGGGCAAAATTGAAAACTGTTTCCATCTCAGATCACAAAACACATATCTTTATCAACTTAGGTGACTTTAAGTGAATTCTTCCGTTCTCTTCACCCTCACCTCTCCAAATGGTGTGTAGAACTGTACAACATTGAATTCTTTCTCCACATTTGTGGCTCTGAGAGAACCTGCCACGGCCAGAACACTGCCACAATGATTCCACTGGATACTGACCACATTCATCAGAGTGTCAATACACACTGGGTCTGTAACACAAGGCAGGAACATAGCTCATCATCATTGGTAAGCATTCTGTTAAAGTGTAAACTGGAGAATATAATGGATTCCCCCCCCCGCCTTACTCTCATCATTCTCGTAGCGCATGACCTGGCATCTTCCATTGTCGAAACAGATGGCAAGGCAAGGACAGTCTGGTTCGACGTAACCCCCAGTTCCTGCATACCAGTGGATACCTGCTATACTGACAGCTCCGGTTGCATTGGTGAGACAGCTGATGGTCATTTTCATCTAAAACATAACACAAATCATTAAAAAAGTCAACATAAATAAGTAATCACTAAATGCAGCATTTGATAGGATCTAATATGCTTAAAACAAAGGTAGAATAATATTTGGGCTTACGATGCCTCTACCATGCCAAAGTCAGATATTCTCAAGTCCTAGGCTTGGGGGCTTTGCAAAATCCACAATTATTTCTGCATGATTAACAAGATAGTATGCCACCATTTAAAGCTTTTAAGAGGCTAATATTTTGATCCATAAATGCCCTCTCACTTATAAAAATACCAAATGTGCATTGCCACTCCCTCCATACACTTTACTCTGCATCCTGCCTGCATTTTAATTCTTAGAATTCTACTTGGGTACATACAGAGATGAAGTGACATTTCTATTTTACTTAAGGTTATGCACTCACGATGAAGTTTCCTTGATTGTCATAGATTTGCACTTCCCCATTGGCCATGCCAAAGAGGAGAATCTTGCTGTCTGGTGACCATGCCACATGAGCAAGCTGATTTCCCTTCAGCTCTTTTCCCCAAATCCGGTTCCCTACAAAAAAAGACATTTATCCCACTGTACATGTTCATACTCATTCCCTCAGTATGTGAACAAAGCAGTTCTTGTCAAGGGAGCTTTATTGATTTTATGCAAAATCCGGATGGAAGCACACTATAAATCTGTTTTTACCATCTACAGATCCAACAATCACCGCTCCATCTTCATACACAATGCAGATCTTCTGACCGTCTGCATTCCAACTCATGCTCCTCACCACTGACTTGTTCCGGTTGTTGATCATCTCCTCATACCATGCACCTTCGATGGGGATAAAGACAAACAACCTTTAAAAAAAAATCTATTACAAGGCAACTTATTCTTTTAGTTTGATAGCAGTAATCACCTTTGTACAGCATCCATACAATGATTAGTCCATTCTGGTCACTGGTGGTCAGCTTTTCATACTGTTCGTTCCATGTGACTACTTGTACTGCACCTGCAAGTGTTAGAACAATAAAGTGTTAGATCATTTTCCTATAGCTTGCTCCACATACTTGCAACACTGTACTATGTCTTTCATTTTGTTTCAAGCTGAATGTTACTAACATAATGTCATAATAACCAGGTTTGGCACCGACTGATTATAACTTACCACTGTGTCCCTCTAGAGTCTGGTTCATTGACAGATTACTGGGTGCAGCAAGACCTTTAAGTTTGGCGTCATCTGTGGACGAAGCAGTAAAAGAGTAAAAGCGATCAGGCTCAGAACCTCAAGAACGTTAAAGCAATTATTAGTGAGTGACTAGTTAAACACCAGAGTTCATATAGTTTCTTTCACTTTACTCTTGGTGGTCTTCTCTCTTTGCTTAAAAACATTCTAACATATTAACAGTGGGTCTGATCACCAGTTGGAGCGGACAAGGTGGTACCATTTCTACTTATAGTGAGAGAGACAGAGCCAAAAAGCTTATGAAGGTTTCAGAAGATTTCTTACACAATATAAGAGGCATAATTTCAAAAATCCTCAAATCTCACATCAATTGAGTCTTACATAACATTTTATGTAATATTATATTATTACATTTGACTGGTACAGATAAACACAAAGCTGAATGTTTGCAATATTATTCATCAAAATCCCCCAAATTACAGTTTTTTTAAAATGAAAAAATATATGTAAAAAACACAGCATCTCTGACACAGAACACCTGAAATGAGTCCCAGCTGACATTAGTGAGCAAAGGCCTGCAGACTTTTTAATAACAAATGATACACGTTTTATGGCCTTCGACTAGACTGCATGTGTGTATATGTTATTATTGTTATTAGTATTATTGTGAAGTCAGGTTTATTTATATTGCATAGATTTATACAACAGCTGTAGATTCTGAGATCCTAGATCCAGAGGAGACTCAGATCATTCAGTGTCTGCAGCAGGCTACTGAAGACCTTCTACCAGCCTGTAGTGGGCAGGGCACTGATTCTTTGCTGTGGTGTGCTTTGGGGGGCTGGTGAGGCCAGCAGACTGAACATACTGGTGAGGAAGGCCCGCTCTGTGGTGGGGCTTGAACTTGAACTGCCATCAGACTGTACAACGGCAGAGGACTGTCCTCACACTCAACAGCCCCCAACACATAATGACAGTGACACACAGACACATACACACAGTATGTCACACTCAAGACTCTCCTCACTCTCTCCTTAATAATTCTGTTGGTTTTTTAGTCATTATGCTGCACTGCTAACAACTGCTGCTGTAATTGGAAACACAATGTGACTTTAGATTTGCCACTTGAACTAGCTGTACATACTTTTTTCTTTCTATATACACTTTTATACTCTATCTGTTTGCATTCTTTTTTGTGCCATTCTCTTGTGCTGCTGCAACGCCAGAATTTTCTATATGGGGGATCAATAAACAATTATCTTAGCTTATCTTATATTCAAGGTGCTTCAAAATACTAAAAAATATAAGAAAATATAATACAATATAATATAAAGACCATACATGACAAAATAATTTAATATAAGACCAAATAATATGCATATCATATGGAATATAAACATTTTGCTTATTATCATTATTAAGTCTTAGCTCAGACTATTAACTCGACCTTACCTGTCTGACTTTCAAGTTTGAGCACTCTGAGAAGACCATCGTCTCCTCCACAGGCAATGAAGCCTTGATCTTTGTTCCAGGAGACACATTTTAGATGGATGTTGTTGGGGATAGCAATCTACAACACAATGACAATTGAAGCCACAGTGTCAACTCTCTGTCTGAACTGTCGTACTGATATGTGACAGGGCAGCAGATGGTGTCAGTCACTCACCTTCTTACTGAGGTAGATAAACATGGCGGCGATTGACAACGTTACAGACCCCTATCAATCCGAGATGAACTGCTGGTAGTGTAGATATACTGAAGAAGGCAACAACTCAACGTGAATGAGCAAACTAGACACCTTAGCCGAGCTAACTTTTTCAACCCAGCAAGCTACATCACGCGGCCTCTATCCGGTGAATGTGACGTTAGCTTGTACCGTTAGCTTGGCTAGTTACCTGCCGAGAGGGACACAGTTATCTTGTACCAAAGACGGTTAACGTTGAACGAGGCCTCATAAATTAAAAGGCGACTACGCTTATAGTGAATAATGTTAGCAAATATGTTGGAAACACGGTTTAAATCAGACTTCCCGTTGTTCGTACTGGAAGCCTCCAGTACTCAGAGACTGGAGCTTCCCTCGGTATCCCGTGGTAACCGCATACCGGAAGTCTTGTGTTTGAGGTCTTTGTGGTTATTGTAGTTTTTCTTGTTCGCGCTCTGTCTTGTCCCTTTAGCTCCTCCCTCACTATTTTTTGAATTAAATTTACTTTATTAAACACTATAAAGATGCCTAATATACAAGCCATATAATACATAAACTGTAATTTCACACAATGTTCTATTTAATTATGTAGGATACAAAACAATACAAAAATCCAGAAAAGGCATCATAGTCACTCTCAAGATGGATTGATTTGTTTGGAGATAACATAATTTTATTAATTATAAAAGTGGCTTGGTAAGTGTAAAAAAAACCACACAATACAATAGTTGTATATGATCCATTGTTTGAGAATATTTATTTTCCATGTGCAACTCTATTCCCAATAAAAAATACAGGCAAGTTATATTCTAACACCAACAGCACCAAAATATGTCAGTGCACATAAAGACCTTCAACACAAATACTCATTTCACTTCACATGTGTTCCATGGCCATGACAAAGTAGAAAACACAGTACATATGTATTGTATGACAAAAATACTGTACAGTGAAACACTGTTTTGTCTGGTTACAAAAACTGGATCTTAACTCAAAATCGGGTTCAAAACTTGAAACATGAAGTGCATTGAGTCTTTAACAGTCTGGACTTTGGTCCAAGATTTGCCAAGGGGCAAAGTACTGAAGCGGTCCGATCACCCTTGAACTCCCTCAACAGTTTTCCCTCTCCCTGCCAAAACAATTGCACCCATCTGTTACAAACAAAACAATAATTACCAATCATTGTTGTGCAAAAAAGTTGCTGAAATATTTCAGGTATCAAAGGAAAGGATTATAGTAATTCACTATGATGTAACACTGCCATGGGTCAATTGGATCAGGCTTTATTTCGGCCTTTTCGTCTGCATAATAGTGCTGCAATCTGAAGGGTGACAACAATGCTCCAGTTGTATAAGAGATTAGCTGGTATGTTATGGTTATGGATGGAGGCTTTGTGTTCTAGAACACAAGAACACCGACCAAGAAATGCTCTCAGAGCAGTAAATACTCAACAAGGATGTGGTTCAACACTTTCACCACACAAAAAACATTCATTATCAAAATAAACTTTTAAAGATGTTTAACAATTTTTGATTTTTTTTTTTTCATAGTTTGCACCTCTTATCCTTTCTATAACTTCCCTAATTATATTACATAGTTTAAGTCTTAATGCATAGCTTACACTGTTAGGAGAAAATGTAGTATTTCTAACAACTATACAGGTGTATGTGAACATTTACACCAGTTATATATAATATGCCTGACGTGACTGTAAGAAGTAATACTGGTGTTGTGAATGCAAAATGCAGGTTTATAATCCAGTCATGCAAACACTTCACTGCATGAGAAACCAATACCACGCAGACCTCTATCAAATCACAGACATTTTTACTGAAACATTAAGAGATATGAATTTGACTTTATAAAAAAAAGAAATGGATAAACAGCTCGTCCTGAACATGGCTTCTGGCATCTCCATCGCTGCTATTAATACTGCTGTTGGTCCTCGATCAGGTTCACTTTGTCTGAAAGTTCATCAAGTGAATAGACAGTCAAGGAAATAGAATTAAAAAAGTGTAGTTGTGATGTTTATCAGTTCATTATGACACTCGTCATTTTTAAAAAGACACCATTACAAATAAACTCAAACTTAGACTCAGCCTCGACTTATTGTCATTAAATGTACAAATAAGGCAAAAACATTATAGAAGCTGCCAAAGCTAGAGACAAAACACTTTCAGAGCCACAGATTTATCTCACATAATAATCACAATCTTTAAATCTTATATCAAATTTACACTGGATCCTTCCAAGACTTAGCATAAAGGATATGCTTTCTGCTCAGCTCCTGAATAGTTGACTGTACTTTTTTCTGGAACACAATCTGAGCTTCACACATGCAGGCATCTTGAGTTATTTCACTTCTCATTTCCTCTGAAAGAATGAGGAAAATATGGAGAAAATGAGAGCATGTGAGTGGTGCTGTTTTAAATGATAACATAAACATAAAGGATAATTGAACAATGTAGAAGAGATCAGGTGCAATCATGATTTTCCTTTGTGAGTGAGATTAGAAGTTATGTTAAGAATATCACATCAGCTAGTTGATCAGAATCTAGCAGTGCCTGGTTACTGAGATCAGGTGTGGATAGCTTTAAAGAGAACACATGTTAATAATCATTTGAGCAATATACCAACATACACATAAAATACAAATTCACTGAAAAAGACGCAATCACAACTGACAACAGGTAAATCAATTGCAATGATTATTATGATCTCTGTATTTCCAAACTTCTCAGTGGGCTCACACCACACTAAGCAGCACTTTCCTTAGCAGTCTCTCATTCCTTAAACCAGCAGTATAGCACATGTATATGTCCTGTAAACTGTGTTGTAAATGGATGGATCGGTAGGTGGTGGACACAGTAGGTTTGGTTGCAGACTTCTCCACATCTAAAGACTGCAAAACGACAGACGTGAAAGGTGTGATAACTATTAAACTCAAAGGACACACATTGCAACCCTAAATCACTCATCAGTGTCATATGCTTCACCAAACTCTGACCTAGAGCAGTACACTGAAATGAACATGTGTGAGCATTTAGGAGACAATTGGTAACAGCTTTTTCTCGTCTATGACTCCATTTATAACTACAGTTATAAAGTCTATAGTTACATTGTACCAAGGCTGGTACAACCAGTGGTAAAGCAATGCCACCACCTATGGTTGTAGCTATAGGTAAAATGTGGCATCAGAAGATGTAGAAGAGAGGTACCACTATATGACATTGTCCTCGACTGGTCATCTTTCTCTCTACGTGTATATTTCTGTTTTTCAAATGTGGAAGAAAGGTGAATGCAAAAAGAAGTCACAGTGTCCTTGTTTACAGTGAAAAGGTCAGGCTCATCCTGATTTGCAGATCACACAAGTGGACATTTCAGTTCTACTTTGCATTGGAAAATGGCCAAGCCTATAGACCCTTTAAGGGGTTTAAGTCTGGATGATATATGATATATATTTGGAAAACTGGTATCTCACCTTAAGTCATCTTGAATAGTTCAGGATTTTCTGAGAATGTCAAAGCCATGGTCCAACTCGTCTTTGAAAAATGGACATTCTCATGATACTCTTATCACATTATGTATGACAAAAAAAAATTCCACATCCTTACGTGAGCATGTTTTCTGGTCTGCATTCAACACATATCCCATTCGACACTTGCAGTTGTATGAGTCACGATTGTTGATACAAATATGCTGGCAGTCATGTTCCTGAGCACATGCATCTGAACCTGGAAAGAGACAATACAAGTGTCAAAGCAGTTCTTGTTGCATAAGTCTTTGGAGCTACTATGGAATAAAACAAAATTAAAAAGTTAAACTACTGCACCAAGGTTTACTTGAAAGGAAGAAATTTCTTACGTGAGCAAGTTTTCTGATCCATGTTCAGCACATATCCCACTCGACACTTGCAGATGTAAGAGTTCCCACTGCTCACACAAATGTGCTGGCAGTCATGTCCCTGGGAGCATGCATCCAAAACAGAACCTGAAAATAAAAGCCACACCTGTTTCTTATGACATTAAAAAAATCCCTTGACTTTTTGTAGAACCTTTGCACACACTGGTTCACATCAACAGAAGTGGATGCCTCAGCCCTGCGATCAATACATTTCAACATACCCAGACTTGAGCATGTTTTCCTGTCTGCATTCAACACATATCCCACACGACACTTGCAGATATACGAGTCATCACTGCTGACACAAATGTGCTGGCAATCATGTCCTTGGACGCATACATCCGATACTGAAAAGAAACACTGCCAGATCTGACTTCAGCCTCAGAAGCTCTTGACTTATTGAGAACATCCCGACAGGCCAGATCTCCTCTCAACAGTTCATGAAATCTATGGTCATATACTCCATTCTTCACAGTGCATCAATCTGAGCTTGTTCAATGAGCTGACACAAATTTGGGAACATGTATCTGAACCTGAAAAGAAACACTTTTGTGTTTGTTTACCTTTTGGTGTAAGGTACAACTTACACCAATGAAATAGCTTTCAGTAAGTAGTAGAACCTATGGTGGGTCATTATGGACAAGCACTGAAAACACTGGACTCTGAAGAAAACTTCAGACACAACCAGGTTCTTACGTGAGCATGTTCTCTTGTCTGGATTCAAAATATATCCCGCTTGACACATGCAGACATACGAGTCATCACTGTTTATACAAATGTGCTGGCAATCATGTCCAAGGGCACATGGATCTGCACCTGAAAAGAGATATATCCACATGTGATATGACATCTCATGGCAGCATTCAGAGGGGGCATGGACTGCTGGAGTCTCTGTCTGGCCATTTCTTCTTTTACAGTTGATGCTACTATCTGTCTCACAATTGTAAGACTTCCTCAAGATGACACAAATTTTTTGGCAGGCATGTCTGTAGACACAGGTATCCAAATAAAAAAAGAGAGAAACGACCA
The DNA here is from genome assembly GCA_037975185.1 of Centropyge bicolor. Classification (NCBI taxonomy): domain Eukaryota; kingdom Metazoa; phylum Chordata; class Actinopteri; family Pomacanthidae; genus Centropyge; species Centropyge bicolor. The sequence goes on from JBBMOC010000085.1 coordinate 30,245, forward strand.
ATTAATGGGCCCCAATGTCTTATTTAAATTATGGCTTAGGTGTACACAGCCAGGGTGTGCCAACTTGCTGCAATTAAGTCATTATCGACAAGCGTTGTGCAAGTCACTGAAAATTAGTAGTTACAGTTTCTACTTAATGCTCTCAAAAGCAATTGAACGCTGCTATGAAAATCCTAAACTATTAAAACATCCTACAAACTCTGACACGTGTTTCATCTTGCTGTCAAAGAGACACCTTAGGACTGAGCTGACTAACACCAACACCACATTTCTACTTAAAAAAAACTTAATAAAGTATGGCTTAATTTGGAGGGAAACTGATGAGGAGCACAATGACAAGCAGGTGACACTCAGATTATCAGTTATACTTGAGCATGTTTTCTGGTCTGCATCCATATACCCTTCATGACAGAAGTATAAATCATAGAAACTTGAAAAGAAGCTCTTAACTCCTAACCCAGTCTACTCACATCTGTCAAGCATAAATTAGCCAGTTTTTAATGGACTACTACAAGTCATGTACAAGTCATAGCTATGTTCATCAGTGCCAGTCTCCTTTTAAATTGAATTCAAAATCCTAATCTAGTCAGAACAACCTACATGAGCTGATATGCATTGTGTTCATGGTACAATCCAGTTTTTAAATGCCCCAGAGTATAGCTTGTGCAGCATTAGGTATTAATGTGAAATAATGGATTCTGAGGGAAACCTAAGACACAGCACTACAACATGCAAATCAAATGTATAGGTAAAATTGAATTTCTTACGTGAGCATGTTTTCTGGTCTGCGTTCAACACATATCCCTCTTGACACATGCAAAGATGAGAATTGCCATTTTTGACACAGATGTGCTGGCAGTCATGTCCCGGGGCACATGCATCTGAACCTGGAAAGAGACACTTCCACAACTAAAGTAGTCTGAAACTATCAGTTAATTAGCCTTTTTAGGAGCTTATTTACTTAGTGTGAGTCAACAAATAATTATCATAATAATCTATGTGTCGTGGTTTTGTTTCTCATCTCACATAATGACTGGCAGCTTTAAAGGACTTTTCATCCCACCTGCAAGCTGCCAGATCGTCCCTTTCCACGCTCCCTGTCTTTGCCTCTGTTCTCCTGTGTTTCTTTGAACTCTCGTGCTTCGTGTTCCTAGTATTTTTCCTGCCTTTCCAGCGCTCCCTGTTTCTCCTGTGTTCATCCCTACCAGCTCCACCAGTGTGTCTCCAGCCAGCAGCCTCAGCACCTACCAGCCTCCATCCACAGAAGCAACTCTGCATCACCTGGACTTCCTGTGTTTAGGCACTTTTTGTTTTTCTAGTATCCTTGAGTTCCTTTATTTAATAAATCCCTTTTACCAAGTCGCCTTCAACTGTGTCTCGTTCCTGGGTCCAATTAAGAACTAACTGAAATTGTCACACTATGAATATTTTATCCTATGATTCATTCAGGCCTTTTAATTTATTCAATATAAGACAAATATATTATAAGGTCCAGATTTCTGTGTGAGCATCTAGTATGCAATCAACACATTCGACAAGACCATTCCACTTACAGTTCATGTAAGTGATGACTGATGAGTAGGTACTAAGTGTGTATTAGCTACAGTATCCCAACATGCTGCTTATTTGAAATACATTCACTGTTAAATGTGCATTCTAGTGCACTAGTAGTATTGACTTCAGTCAATATTTTTGGAAAACTCCAATATCTAATTCTATTATATGTATCCTACATAAACTTTTACAGCATTTCATCAGGTGCATCTAATGTTGGAATTTGGTGGAACATCTAACAAGAAGAATATGTACATAAAATTGATTTTTAAAAAAAAAGAAAAGAAAAAGTTATGGTTCTTACGTGAGCATGCTTTTTGGTCTGTACTCAACACATATCCCTCATGACACATGCAAAGGTAAGAATCACCATTGTTGACACAAATATGTTGGCAGTCATGTCCCTGGGCACATGCATCTGAACCTGAAATGAGAAACAACTAACTTCCTCGGTGGAGCTTCTGATCAGCCAAAATTGAATAAAAAGTTATAAGGGCCATGGCCAAACGTTCAGTGCCTCTTCTGGCATTTAATCAAGCATATAACAATAAAAGTTTGAGTTAACCACAGTAGGTGTACGAGGGCAGGCATATGAAATCTAATGATAAAGCCCAAGTTCTTACGTGAGCATGTTTTCTGGTCTGCATTCAACACATATCCCTCTTGACATTTGCAGATGTACGAGTCATCATTGTTGAGACAGATATGTTGGCAGTCATGTCCCTGAGCACATGTGTCTGAACCTGGAAAGAGACATTCACACTGGACTTGTAACTGACAGCAACAACTGAATCAGACTTCAAGTCATGACCATGTGCATGTTTATCAGTCCCAGCCTCCCTATTTACTACTTATTCAAAATCAATTAAAACCTAACTTTTTAATCATTGAGAACAATCTACAAAAGCTCATGTATGTGCATCCACATCACAGCGCATCAGAAGTCGTCCAAGTTAAATGTTTGCAGCAGCAAACACCAAGCACCTTTAAGCATTTTGATGCTCCAGGGAATGGGCTCTCTGACATTTATTGAAATGAAACCCCTGTATTCTAACATGCAGATAAAATATACAGGTAAAATTCAAGTTCTTACGTGAGCATGTTTTGTGGTCTGCATTCAACATATATCCTTCACGGCACTTACAAAGGTATGAATTACCATTTCTGACACAAATGTGCTGGCAATCATATCCCTGGTCACATGTATCCAAACCTGAAAAGAGACACTTAAACGCTTTCTTCATCAGGATACACCAGCATTCATTGAAAAAAACAGGCCTTGTCAAATGTGTTAAACCCTTTTCAGCCTTAAACAAAGCATCTACGTTCATAATTTCTTTTATCAACCAAGGCGAGCCTGTTTTGAGATCTGGATTAAACTTATATCCAACTGGACACTTGTAGATATATGAGTGGTCAATGCTTTCACAAATGTGCTGGCAATCATACCCGTGGGTGGATGGATCTGAGTTATTCAGGCTGAGCTTAACTATGTACTGTGTGAAAGTGCTCGGAGCAAAGTGCAATATTTGCCACAAGAGGCATGAAGACAGTCTGTTTGTACAGAGCACCTCAACAATTCTTGGTCACTCACGATTACAGTATGTTTTTATGCAGAAAAACCAACAGTCCAACAGCAAGACCAGGTGATTTCTATAGCTAATCAAGCACTTAATTAATGATGGCCTCAAACCAGAGACAATAAGACATACATATCAATTCTCATGAGGCATGTTGTTTTTTCTTTTCAACATATGCAGATGTACTCATTTGACAAAAACATTCACTCTACTAAAAGGGTAAAGCACAAATTCAAGCCAAGCGGAGAATTCACTTATCACTTTTCTGAATAACCAAAATCCAAGAACCAACCACCACAACTGAAACAAAACCCAATGTGGAAGTGCCTTAAGTTGCAGTTCCTATCACAGTCACTCCAAGTACACTTCCATTAAACAAACAAACACACATAAAGTCTACCTGAAAATTCCAGGTTTTTAGGTGGGCATGTTTTCTGGTCTCCATTCAAAGCATATCCCATTTGACATTTGCAGATGTAAGAATCATCAGTGCTGACACAAATATCCTGGCCCCCGTGTCCCTGGGAACATGAATCCAAACCCAAAAAGAACCAACTCCTTTGTCTAACATGAAGCTCTTATTGCTATTTACGTGTGAAGGACACATGAAAACTTTCATACAAAACACAGGCACTGTAATGACAGTAATCACTGTGATGACACTGTAATGAGGACGACAAATTTATGAAAAGTATTCTGGTTCTTATGTGAACACGTTTTCTAGTCTGCATGCAACACACTTGTATGCACTCTTGACACTTGCAGGTGTATAAGTCACCACTGTGGATGCAAATGTGCTGGCAGTCATGCCCCTGGGCACATGCATCTGACCCTGGAAAGAGACACTCCCACATCTGATTGACATAGTCTTGGGTTCAGTCTAGAGCAGGGCCTTTAAAAAAAACTGATTCTAAAGCAAGTTCTGGAGTGATAAGGTACAACAATCTCTGGTCTAGAGAAGTTAGTTAAGGAGGACTTTGTGGACCCTCTGAGTTGCCATCATCACTTTTAGAATGTGTGCCCCTCATCAGTCCAGGCCTTCATGTCCTGCTCATTTCATTTGCGCTGAATAGTCTATTTATGGCAACCCAAAACATTAGCAACAAGAGATGGTATGCAGTGTTCCCACAGCACAAAATGCCTAACTAACAGATGGCAAAGGGTGCTTCAAAGCTTAGGGACATGGGATTCCAAGGTCCTGTCAAAGTTCTTCCATTAAATACTTAATACTAATTTTGCATCATTTTTCTTCTCCCATCCAATCCTAAACCAGCAAGATTTAAGCAAGAAATCACAAAGAACATAACTTTCCAGCACTACTTTTCAGGTAGTATGCAAACACACATGACATTTTGTGACAATGGAGAAAAACATTAAAACAGATAAAGATTCTTACGTGAGCATGTTTTCTTGTCCGGGTTCAAGACATAGCCAGCGTGGCACTTGCAGTCGTATGAGTTGCCATTGTTGACACAAATGTGCTGGCAATTGTGTCCCTGATTACATGGATCCAGACCTGAAAAGAAACACTCCAGTGTCTGATTGGCTGAGGACTAGTAGAAATCAATGCTTTTGTGTTATATTTCTGTGTTAGTAAAGTGTAAGTATGTGTTGATTAATCATGCAATTTTGTAATTCTAAAGAGATACGTGCAGGTTAGTGAGCTTGATTTCTGTGCTTCAACTACAGTGATTCAACCGTGGATTCATTTTGTAGTTTCAAATCCTGCGTTATTTGTGAATGAAGAAACATTTCAGTCGGAGCAGTTCTGATCATGCAAACACAAAATCTACACTGTCAATAATTGCATGTCTTTGGCAGTGACACCACTGTTGTGGGTGGACAGAAGTTGATCTTAGTGAAACACAGAAGTTGTCTGAACTCACTGCTCAGGTTCAAACTGTCGTTCAAAAACAAGCTTTTGAATTGTAGGTACATAAGTTCAAACCCAGGGAGAAACTTGCATGAATAGCATGGTTAGCCTTTGCAGATACCTTGCTAGTTTGGGTGGTGCCAACACTTGAAAGGAGAAAATCAAAGTTGGCATTTTTTTATTTGAGGACAGTTCCTCGAATATTGAGCCATGAAAAGTCAGAGTAGGATTTTTTTAAAATGAAATACTTCTGCATTACTTCGCAATAACTTCTGTGTGTTTTGTGTTCTCTCAAAATCGATCTTGTGTTATACCTAACTACCTAAATCAATAAATAAAACAAATGACCACAACTATAGCTACATGCTTGATAGAGCATGTTTGAGGCTGAGTTGTGGTTGCAGCATGGGAGCATGGTTTCTATGGCGATATGACAGTGTGTTCACATGGGAGAGATCTCAGCCACAGTTTTCAGTCACCTGTCTCAGAAGTCATTTATGCCTTTTTAGCAGATTTGGTTTTGTAAATGTGACCCAGAGTCAAGTCTATGTTCTACTTTTTTAAACACTTCTGAATGGGGGTCTGAGTACTGCCAAAACACAAGTGACCTACACTCACTGATGTACATGAACAGATGGAACACTGAAGCTACTGCTGCTATAAAAGACCATCTTCGAGATTTGAATGAAGATGCACTATTTATCCCATTCAATATCAATACGTATTAAAAGCACTTGTTGTAAGGGAATGCAAAAGTAGTTCAGGAAAAAAGACTTTTCAGAGGCTCTGTAAAAAATAATTTGAGAATTTCACCTTTATTTTGTAACTTTCACTCATGTGAAAAGTTATTATTTTCCAAGCTCTGATATCACCCAAATTTATCATGCCAATGAGCAGCTGGACCGGATCAAGCATTCCTGTTGCCTGAAGCATTAATAAACATTAAATAGAAATATTACATTTAGCAGAAAAATATGTAAGCACTGCACATCATTAGTGGCTTTTTCTGAATTTGTAAACATGTAAACGCTCTGTAAATTGTTTGGTTTATAAGAAGAGTTTGACTTTTTATTTTTTCAGGAATCATGTCATCATGTGATGTTACCAGGAATCAGGAAGCCAATTTTATCAATTCTATTAACCGAAACAGCATGTTCTCTTAAAAAGGTCTTTAAAAGTCTCCACTCAAGCGCATCTTAGTCAAATGTAGCACAAGCTAATTTAGTTTTTGCTGTGTAGAATGAGTGGCCGTCAATGTTCTGTCAGAGATCGCAGAAGCCCAGCTTGAGGCTTTGGGCAGCTGAGCGCGCCTTCAGGTAACTGAGCAGGGCAGATGGCACAAGATGCAGCGCAGAGTGCAAAGAGCAGTGCACTCCCTGTGAAAAGTAAAGGCAGCATCATATTAGGTTTCAATCATTTTAAAGTGCTGAGGGTTGTAGAATTTGCTCTGAACTGGCAGATCAACCAGGGAGAGTTGTCTTCTTCTTTTGGTTGGTTAATACATGACTTGTTGTACATGTTTAGTGTTGACTGCATGAATTTATTATCACCATCTGCATGGCAACAATTAGGCTGGAGATATACTTGCTCATTCATACAACAAGTGCGGTAAGTCACTGGAAACCTTGCCCTTGTTCAAAGAAGAGAAGACCAAAGAAGAGGACTAATGTCTTTAGAATGGAGATTCCCTCTATGGTGCTGCCCATATGATCACAGGTGAAATTTAGAGGACGTATCTGACGTACCGTTGTTTCCTTTATGATCATTTTCATTATTTATTCCAGTGCCGTCTTTTCTGCCACCTAGACCTAGTCCATAACCATCAATTTGGCCATCTAATGGAATATCCGCACTCCCATTATCATCATCCTTACCACACAGGGTTTCCCTAAATTTGGAAGTGAGCTTCTCTATGACACCGTAAGTCTCCACATAGAAGACATGGTCGTCATGTGGTTGGCTGGCCATGAGGCGGAGGGACATCATATCGGCTCTGTCTACTCCCACTGCGTAGATCTCGATCCCAGATGCCCGAGCTGCTGCCGATACTTCCTCTACCTTATCCTGGGGTCTCCCATCTGTCACTATGATGGCTACTTTTGCAATGTTCATGGAGTTAGCACGGGCCCCTGCCTCCGCTGTGAAAGCTTTCTCCATGGCGGTCTTGATGGCCATGCCCGTCATGGTGCCTGAAGCAAGGGGCTCAACACGAGCCAGCGCCTGCTTCAGGGCAGACTTGCCAAAATACGTCTTGAGCAGAAACTCAATCTGCACTGTGCTGGCATAATTGACGAGACCGACTCGTGTGGAGTCTGAGCCGATCTCCAAGCTGTCCACCATGTCCACCAGGAACTCCTTGGCCTTCTCAAACTCAGCAGGCCGTACACTCCGGGAGCTGTCTATGATGAAAACCAAGTCTATAGGACGATTTCTGCAATTGGACCTTGTTGCTGTAAAAAATTAAAAAGACAAAAAAGATGATGTTGTGAATGAATTAAAAGTGTATTTTTCAAAGGTTTTTTGGCTTGATAAGCCAGACACTCACAACTTGTGACAATTTAAAAAAAAGACCATGTTCTTCTTATATAGCATGTTTTCACATCACTACACATACACATTCACTAAAGCACACACATCAAACCATAGTCTGACTTGTTGGCAGATTCACTTAAGAGATATTTTTGAATTAAAGAGAAGCTAAAAACTGTACCAGATAATAATATTGCTGATAATAAAATGCTACAATTTTAGGAGACCTGCGATAAATACTTATATCATCACAGCTGATATCTCAATTTCATCTTTTCTGGAGCTGTAGAGAAACAAACTTTATGGGACAAATATGTTAGAGGGTTGCAGTGGTTTTTAATTTTTAATGTGTGTGACACTTATATATGTGAGACAATTCCACATCAGTGTTCTGTGACTTAAACCAGAGCATGCTAATTATGGCACGAGTGAAGTACCTGCGACAGAAGCAGGAGAGCCACTTGAGTCTCGAGAAGGCTGCAAAGATGCGAATGGTGCAGCTTTGTGTTGCATGTGTGAGAGAGGCTGGCTTTTCTTTGGCGGACGGTGATGGGAGGGTTGATAGCGGTAAAACCTGGAATTAGTGCTGCCAGCTTTGCCAAGGGAGACAGAGAGGGCAGAGCGGAAAGCATTGGTTATAGTGGTTACTTTGGTTAACTCAGGCAAAATGAGATGCAACGTGACAGGCCTGCATGCATGATTATTAGCTTAATAACACTTTTCACTGTGAATATCATAGAAGGGAACAGAGACACAGAACTGTTGTTGAAGACTCACAGTGCATACCCACATCATATAGTATACTGTAACTTACTTTACTGATATGCACATTAGTAATGCAGTTATATTACCTAATTTATATCCTATCCAAATTGATAACAAAGAATATAGTATACTATAATATTGATGTTTCAATTATGACTGTGAAGAATATCAAGGTAATTTCAGTGTAGCCCTCTCATGTGCCTCTCATGTATTAACATTACATTTGAATGATAAAGTGTCTGATTTTCTGAAAAATACCCAGCTCTCTCAGAAAACCCCAAAATATAGGTTAACACTTGTTGCTGTTCTGAAGGTATTGTAATCTTAAAAGGCCAACAATATTCTGCCTTTTTCTTCTAAAGCGAGACATATAAATATATATATATATAGGAATGGCAGATCTCTTTGCTGATTTGTGCAAAAAGAACCAAATGTAAATTTTTTACTTTTATTTAAAATGGCAACAAAGCAGTCATACTTTTCTTTTGCAAAAGGACAAGCCCATCCTGGCAGTCTGGAGAGGAAGAACATGATTGAGCAGAGCCTCAGAACAGCAACAAGTGCAGTGCAACAGCTGATTCAGAGCTGCAGCTCATTGCTCAGCTCTGTGACTGGCTGTAACACATGAGGTGCATGTGCGATAATAGATGTAGTCAGATTTGGAAGTTGATCATTTTGAAGCAAATAGCAGTCGTTAGATGGCTATAGAGCGCATGCACATCAGGTGGGTGACACACAACATGGAGCCCCGCAGCAGCCTACCTGCCCCGTCGGTCCTCGGCGTGTCCTGCGGCAGGTGGCTGCCAGCAGCCGGCCGGGCTCCCTGCTGGACGCCCCGGGCTGGCTCACTATTCTGCTGGACCTCCTGGAGACTCCCTGCCCTCACTACTGGATCAGAGGTTTGCTCAATAGACGTGAAGTCCTGAAAGCGCTGATGCACCCTCGGTGGGACATGCAGGGACGCACGCGGGATTAAAGGACTGATGGAGTGGATCTTCCGGCCGCGTGAGTCGGACTGGGGCAAAGATCCCAGAGTTCCCGGCGCCAGGACGCCCATGAAGCACAACAGCGTCCACCCTGATGGAGACATCATTGCTTCTGTCCACTGCCACAGCTCACTCAGGACTATTTATGCGATCCGGTCCACAGGGCGTGGAGGACAACAGGCTCTATCCGGAGACATGTGGAGGTGAGGGTGGTGTCAGAGAGCAGCACCTCCTGGTTCCTCTCTGCAAACATCAACCTACTTTATGTGTCCTGGATTTCATGCATGCACAGTAATCTTTACTATTATATCATTTGTATGTTTTTTTTTTTTAAACAAACAATACAATGTGTTTTCAGATATAAGACATGGAAACATTGTTAGACTGTAATCACTGGTGAAATGTGACTATTTACTCAGGTACTATACTTAGGTACAGATTTAATGTACCTGTATTTTATTTAAGTAATTCCATTGTATGCTGCTTCATATTTGACAACTATTGCTACTAGTCAGTTTGAAGATCAAGATTTTTCATTGTATGAACACAATCAGCTCATAAAAAAAACATGCTGTTCTAAATTAAACTATCAAAATATTATATAAAAAAAGCAAACATTAGTTCCACCTTAACCAGATAAAACATTAAAATGCTGCTTAATGTATCAGTGATAATAATCCATAACTAAAACCTGTCCACCTATCCTCATCTGTCATGGAGTATTTTTATAGTGTGGTATTACTTTTACTCAAGTAAAATATCTGAGTAGCAGCTGAGTCTTTTTAGAAGTTGAACAGATTTTTAAAAAACAGCATTAGTAGCTTTATTTTAGTTGAATGTTAAAGCTGGGTGACTCCAAATGTTCATCTACAGTATTCCACACACTTGTGTTATATTTTTAATACACTTTACAATTCTGACCCCTGCTGACATAATAAATAATAACCATATATGTAATGGCCCTTGAGCTTGACAGTTGATTCATGACCTGGGAAACAGCAGCTGACAAAACCATCCAAATTAAAATCCATCTCCTCACTTGTTATGTATGATACTGTCTTCATCAGCAGACCAAAGCAAAGCAAAGTCAGTGTTATTAAGCTAATAATCATGCATGCAGGTCTGTCACGTTGCATCTCATTTCTACCTTTCTATTTGAAGACACAAACTTTTTCAATGAGGACAGTTTACAATGTAGCATGCTGCCCTCTCGTGGACAGTAGTGCCAACTGTGCCAGAGTGTTTCTTTTTGGACTAAATAATAGAAACATTGCACAGTTCAAAAACAGATACCTTTCTTGTTTGCAATTCAAATTACCTTGTTATTAATGTGCCAAATATATATCCTGAAGGTGGTAACAGCAAATGATTTGCATTGAATCACAGGGGTTTTTTTTTTTAGTCAATGCAAATGATCTTTCCAACATGGGGAAGTCAAAGGAGAGCTGTTGTCCAGCAGCCAGTCAGATTCTTCAGGGGAACAAATGCATACAAGCTGGACATGTTCTGCTTCTGTGCATCCACAATGTTCTTGTTATGGTTATTTGTCAGTATCACAAGTTTATTTTGCCCTTGTTCAGGAGAGGATGATCCTCTGCATGCATACTCTCCTGGGGACGTCATCATTGGAGGACTTTTTCCCGTCCACATGCAAACCAACAGGAGCACAACAGATGGGCCTCTCTCCTGCCGAATGTAAGTATGGACTCAGTGTGGATTATGGTTAACATGACTTTAATACATTTGAATCATTTCAGAAATTTCACCTGACCTCTGTCAATTCTTGAAGGTATGATTTTCGAATGTTCCTACACACTCAAGTGATGATTCACGCCATTAAAGAAGTAAACCAGCGCACACCGAGACCTCTACCGGACCTCACCATAGGATACGACATCTACGACACTTGCGGAGATGTCAGCTTTGCCGTCAGGGCAACGCTCCAGCTGCTGAAGAACCAATCAGACCCTCAGAGCCACTTAGTGCCTGCAGACTTTCAATCTGCTTTACCTGAACCCAAAACGAAGGCAGTGATTGGTGAAAGATATTCTGAAGTATCAATAGCTGTGGCACGAGTTGTTGCTCTGTCATCAGTTGCACAGGTTTGTCGTCGCTACTTGACATTGTCCCATTAACTGCATTTAAAAACGCAAAAAAAATTGAATTCCTTTGCATAGTTTGATGTTAATGATAAGCTTGATTGATGATAAATGACAGAAGTCTTATTTAAATCTAAAATTCTCCATATAATGCAATAATCATAATACATCTAAACCTATGTCTGTGGATTTAAATGCATCACTGTTGCATACTGCATGCAAGCTAATTTCAACATTTGTTCCTGCTTGTTACAGATTAGCTACGCATCAACTAGTGAGCAGCTCAGCAGGAAGTTGAAGTTCCCCACTTTTCTGCGAACAATACCTAGTGATGCTCATCAGACGGAGGCCATCGCTCAGCTGGTGAAGCAGTTTAACTGGAAAACAGTGGCCATAGTAGGAAGTGATGATGAGTATGGGAAGTATGGCAGTGATAACCTTGTGGCAATCTTCAGTAAAATGAAGGACGTCTGCATTGAATTCGTTGACATCCTGCCTGCCTACTTTTCTCAAAACAGTTCCCAAACCAGTGTAAGGCTGGCTGAGCTGATTCACAACATCAATAAATCCTCTGCAGAGACTGTCATCATGTTCACCAAGGACACCAATGTTGATGCCATTATGAAAGCAGCTATTAATTACAACCTCAACAGAACTTGGATTGCAAGTGATTCATGGTCCACCTCTACAAAGGTCTCTGCAATGCCAGGCATCAGGAAGGCCGGGGAGGTTTTCGGATTCACCTCCAAGAGGAATGAGGTGCCTAATTTTAAAGACCATGTCATGTCAATGTTCAGAGGAACCACCAACGCCATTCTCGAACATCACCTGGCTCATTATCCACTTTGTTCACATCAGTCCGATGAGAAAGGAGAAAGTAACTGCTCACTTGCACACAGCCTGAATGGGTCCAAGAAATGTCTGGACCTAAGCTGCTTGACCAATTACATTGACCAGGATGAATCATACAATATCTACTTAGCTGTTCAAGTCATTGTTGAGGCTCTCAGATCCTTGTTGAAGTGTGACAACCACCAGTGTAAACGAAGCAGTGAATTTACAGCCTCTGAGGTACAGTGAAGTTATCTTACTGACATAATTTGCATTGCTGGTGCATGTCTTTAAAGCAATAGTTTGTGGGAATACAGTTATGTGTATGTATACACTCATGTTTTATTTATGCTTGTCTCCCCAGCTTCTAATGGAAATAAAGAAAGTCAACTTCTCTGTGAACACCACACATATATTATTTAACCCCAGTGGAGACCCCAGTTTAGGATATGACATTGTATACTGGAACATGACTGAATCCAAACAACGCACACGCATAAAAACCATCGGAGAATACTGGCCGAGTGGAAGAATCCAAATTCCACATGATCTTGTTCGTAATAAACGCAACGTGATGGTAAGATCAAGTTTTCATCGCTACGTTTTTTATTTCCCAAAGTAGTGAATGAATATCGTGTCGTACTGATTCTACTGTATTCGTTTTTCAAAGGTAACCGCTTACAACTGCTCCAAAACATGTAAACCAGGGCAGGAGTTGAAAAAGCAAAGCAAACAGTGCTGCAGTGAGTGCGTTCCATGCGCTGATGGAGAGTTCTCTGTGGAAAATGGTGGGCGTTTTAATATTTATCTCAAGCAAAATGATTATATCTGCAGGCAACTCAGACCGAAGCCGTAACTCTTTAAATGTGCGTTTCCTTGTTTATAGGTGAGCAGTGTAAACGCTGCGGTCCAGAGGAATATTCATCTCCACAGAGGGATGAGTGTTTGGACAGAAAGACTGTATTCCTTCACTGGTCAGATCCCTTCATTGTCATTTTGAGTTGCTTGGAAGTCTTTGGGATATTTCTTACCATTGTGTTCTCTATTTTGTTCACCTTCTATCACGGCACTCCTATTGTGAAGGCTGTTGGAGGTTACTTGTGTTTCTTGGAGCTTTTTTCCTTGCTGGTCTGCTTCTGCCTCACGTTTACCTTCACAGGATTACCCACTGCGGCCTCCTGCATGGCAGGCATGCCTGTCTTCGGTATTGCCTTTTCCCTCTGCATCTCCTGCATTCTGGCCAACCTGCTCCAAATCTTAGTGGGCTTCAACTTTCGCCTGAAGATAGGGTCCTGGATAAAGAAGCTTAATCAGCCAGTGGCTGTGGTGACCGTGCTCTCTGGGATCCAGTTGGCCATCTGTGTGCCATGGCTGTACCTTTACCCCCCATTCCCTGATAAAAGGCCATTAAGCAAGACCACCCTGATGCAGTGTGACAAAGGCTCAACCAAGTTATTTATCGCCATGTTAGGCTACAATGCGTTCTTGGCCCTTGGCTGTTTCCTGTTTGCGTTCAAAGGTAAGCAGTTGCCAGACTTGTATAAAAATGCAAGTATGATCACCACCAGCATGATGCTGTTTTTAATCATTTGGATCGTCTTCATCCCCATTTACATCAGCTTGTATGGGAAGTACAAACAGGCCATTGAGAGTGCAGCCATTCTCGTTTCTTGCTACAGCATCCTCGGCTGTCACCTGGCCCCAAAGTTTTACATAATGCTGTTCAGGAAAGAGCTAAATAATGAGAGAGCCATCACTGAGTACATCAGGAAGCATTATGAGCAGAAAGACATCGCTGTAGTGACATCATGATCTCACATGGATGTCCATAACTTTTTTCCTGGTTTGCAATTTTCTGCACAAAAAGATGTCTTTGTCTGTGTCAGTGTACACTGTGCTACTTGTGTCCTGTCTGTTGTAAGACATTTACAGTGGTTTGTGTTACCCATGTGTCCTTTGACATTCTCAAGGTTGTGTCATTATATTGGTTATCTTCACTGATGTTACTATCACTGCTCAGGAATCATGAGATGTGATGAAGATATATTTTTTTTAAAAGTAATGTGGTGACCTTTTACTTTTAACATATCAGTAAATAATATATATTTACCTCTTTTGTGTATGATTGTTTTGCTTTTTTTTGCTGTTGTAAACTTTGTTACTTCACTTTGTATTGTGTTTGTTTTGGGTTTTTTTTTTTATTTAGGCAGTGTTTTTATCTGTGACAAGATATTTTTTGAAAGATGTGTCACCATAAAAGTTTGTATACTTTCAATAAATAAACTGCAGTACTGCACCTCCTATGTACTTTGAACATTATTGGATGGAGTGTTCACTCTATAGACCATTAAATGATCCAAAAGCACATTGATTTAACCAGTGGTCTGAAGATAAATTTCCAAAGTCTGAGCTTTTCACTAAAAATTTTCACAGATATAACAGTTACAAAATAAAACATCATAAATCACATACCAAAATGCCAGATGGATTTAAAAGTCTACATTTGTAATAATACAATATTAGCCTAAACATAATGTATCGACTAAATTAAATCTGTAGTAGAAAGAAATATAAAATGATAAAAAGCTGTAAATTAAAATATAAATACAGGCCAATCATTTTATGACAAAGAACTGTTAATACTACTGATGTGGCTGTAATGGTAAACATGTCATAAATGTGCATGGGTGTAGTAAATATATTGAGGTATATATGAATACATGCATGTACTCTATCAACACATTACTGTTCCTACAAGGTACAGGGTCAGATTACCCAAATCACATGCACAAAATATATTACCATTTATTTGCACAAATGTAAGTATAACTGGTGGCAACAGTTTAAAATTAAACTTACTTTAAAAATCTGTGGAACGAAGGTGATTTGTCGTCTTTAAGATTAGTGTGTGTAAAATCTAGAAAGGTCAGGATTGATTTGAGGGATCATTTACATTCTGTGTTTATGAATGCTGTCTAAGGAGTGAGTTCCATTTGAGGGAAGGCCGGGGGAGTAAAGGCTTCTTTTGCATGTCTGCAGCGCTGTTGTGAATGGAAGGGCAGATAACAGTGAAAGAAAGAAAATTTATCTATATCACAGCTGTTATTGACAACTGTATATGAAAACTGACACACTGAGGCAACTTCACAGACAGCAGTTCCTTCTGCAAACACTAGATGGAACTCTTAGTGCTCATACATGTCAATTCCATGTATATATGAAACAACATTAAATACACAACATCTATAAATTGGCTCTGCAGCTAATGTTTTATTTATTAAAAAAATACAAAACTTCAAATAGTTTCCATAGGAAAGCATTATCAATTTGCAATCCCGTCTCTTTCATATCCATTTAAATGTATGGTTAAACACAGCTTCTTATTAATATCATGAACAGACTTCTTGCCTTCTACAGGTTACAAAAACATAAAGATAAAATAAGGAGGAGAAGAGGAGAGGTGCACTCTGCTTTTTGAGTCCCTGTGTTTTAAGTGTTAATCTTGAAGAATTGTTTTTGGTGGCACTGGCAGTGTCAGGTGAGCAGGCCAAGTACAAGGATCACATGCTTGACATGGGTAACTTAGTGTATGTTTCTATTTTGCTGTCTGACAAGTGGTTTCATGAGCTGCAGCTGTATCAGCAGAGAGACACACATACACACTATATAGTGTTTTGACATGCACAATTTGATGCACATGTTCATGTCTTGTGAGATTCTGTGTACAAACACATTCAAATAGTGTATGGGAATGAGCAGCTGTGGCCATAATCAGCATTTACAGAACGTAAAAATACTGAGTAGCAATATTATGAATGCCAATAAAAAGCATCTTGACGACTAACACTTAACAGGTTCTGTACAGAGGTGGAGATCATGGAAAACATAAATAGAAACATAGCAGCCATTTTTGAGGAATTAAATCACCCTTCCAACCACCTCTTTGAGTTACTAGCTAGGGATGTAACTTCAGCTGTTAACAGGACTTTGAAGGGTCAACAGTTTAATAATAAACTAACCTCTCATTACATTTTGCATATTGGTGATTGCCTAAGGAGGAAGCAATCTAACTATGCTTTTTGATATTTTGAAATTAATAACATTTGTAACCCTTCATCTCTAGACTACTGCTGCAGTTTCAATTGCTGTAGATCCAATGGTGATGGGAAACCTTCAATTAAGTAGTTTTGTGATTTAATTTAGAAAGCATCAGTTTCTCTCCCTACACTATGCCAGTTCAGCAAATAGGTTCTTCATGAACTACAGTACTTCAAGTCAGTCATTCCCCAAATTAGGGCAGGAAGACTGTAGCAACAGAGTCAGTCTGTCATGCTGCCTGGTACACACAGAGACACTCAGAGTGTGATTCAGCCTCGTTTCATTTAGGGTTGATCCCCAGCTTCCATACAGAACACAGAAATTTGTGCAACATGTCCCTCTCATTCTCCTGTCAAGTAACTGGCCTTGAGATTTCACGTACATTTGGGGAAAAGAAGAAAAAAAACAAAAACAAATGGCAAATGATAAACATAGGAAGCTAGAACATTGCTGTGATGTACATAATGCGTTTAAACCACAGGGGCCTGGCAGGGCTTAGAGGGCATCTCCAAGCTGCTCTCTCTGCCACAGCAGGCTGGCACTTCAAACAGGCAAGACTCCTCCACAGGAGCTGGCATGCCCTGGGAACAGATCTGCTGCACATGTTGCCTGTAGAAAACAGTGCAGAAATGTTAGATTGACTAGAAATGCAAGATGCGCTGAAATCTGCAATTTTTCCTCATGATCAGACCGTCCAGAAAATGACTCATTACAACTACCACTTTCAGCTTCTGTGACATCCACTCACCAGGCAGGGCGGGACATGACATAGTTTATGTCAGGTCTTTGAAAGCCATTAAAGGTGGAGGAGGCAGCCACGGTGTAGGCACCCATGTTCTCAAAGACCAGCCAGTCACCTACTTGCAGGTCAGGCAGGTTACACTGCTCAACAATGCGATCAAGGCCATCACATGTTGGACCCCAGATACTGCAGGGGTACATGACCTCATCTGGCTTTGGCTTCTATTAGGATAAAGTGAGGTGGAGACACACAGAGAGGTTAACCATTACAAATTGTTTCATCTTTCACTGGCCTATTTGTATGATGAGAAACTGTTGCCATCTCAATGCATGATTATTACTTACCTTATTCAGTGTTGGCAAACAGTGAGCATGGTCATAGAGTATACAGTTGAAGGATCCATACACTCCATCGTTGACATAGTACATCAGAGTCCGGTCATTGGTCCCTTCGTCTTCCTCTGTGAGGAAACCATGAATAATTTTACTATTGAGAAATGTTATAAATCTGCTTTGAGAATAAACTTTTTCTAAAACATTTTTTCTAAATTAAGGTTATTACCGTCAGAGGCTGTGTCTTCGTCCATGATGACCTTCTTGGCAATGATGTTGACAACCAGTGTGTAAGCAGAGGCCACATAAAAGCGCCCTGGCTCAGCAATGACCTTAATACCAGTGTCAGCAGGGAAATACTTGTCCAGGGCTGGAGTGATTACTGCTGTTATCTAGAAAAGAAGCAAAAGACGTGTCCTCAAGTAAAGAGCAGACTATTTAAAAAAAACAAAAAAAAAACCCTAATTTTATTGGCGTATTAACATACATAAATAATGTTTGGCCTATGAAACACCACATAAAAATGCATGATACCTCTTCAAATTGGAGTTCAGTATCATCAGAACCAGGGAAACCACCTCCAATGTCCAACAGGTCCATGTTGAAGCCAAGCTCATCCTAGGGGTAACAAAATGAAGAGTTAAGTTTACATTGCTTGGCAAAAAAGCCACATATCACAGCTCCATTTGCAATTCTATCACAACTTACCCCCATATCAAAGACACAGCGAGCATCGGCAATAGCCTGGGTGTAGGTCTCAGGATCAGTGCAGCCACTGCCAACATGAAAGCTGACACCAATCACATCCAGTCCCAGTTCTTTAGCCCTCTCCAGAAGACCTCGACAAGCTTTGAGAGGGGCCCCAAACTTCACACTCAGGCGACACACTGCCTTTGAGTCATCTGTGGCAATACGTAGCACAAGCCTGGGCACAGAGTAGAAACAGTTAGTGAAAAGGACAACAATGAACAGAAGACAGATAATTTTTTTTTTAAGTCTTCATATTATGGATGTCAAAATGTCTCACTTGGCATTGTCATGACAGCGGGCAACTTTCATGAGTTCCACTTCGCTATCAAATGTCATCATCTGAACATCGTGGGCAGACGCATACTTGATCTGAGAAACTTGTTTGCAGGGGTTGGCATAGATGATTCTGCTTGGATCCACTCCCAGAGACTGAACCAGCTGAATCTCAGTCTAGAGTGGGACAATGCCAACAGTCAGCAAAAAAAGTGCCAATTTAAAAACACGAGCTGCCAATGCAATTTCGGCTAATCATCAAGAAAGCTTTGTATTGTGTTATTCTGAGAACATCTAGTGCTATGGAAATTTTCCAATACGCACCTTGCTTGCACAGTCAAAGCCAGTTCCCAGGGATGCCAGTGTCATAACTACAGCCCTGCTGTCATTGCATTTGACGGCATAGAAAGGAGTAACACGAGGCAGGGCCCTAACCCAGCGCAGATGTTTCTTGAGCACATCTCCCAAGTCACAGACATAGAAGGCATCCCTGTCATCCTGTAATGACGTGCACAGAAAACAGGACATATGTATTCAACAACAGAAGTCCTGTAATAACATATTTCCAATATAGCATGTTACATGATACACAACTCATAATAAACACCATGCGTGTAATATTAAAACAGACTATCAAGTAGTGTACATTTCAGTTAAATAGCATACTTTCAGTAGCATCTTGTTGACATTTATCACATAATAACTGGGGAAATCTGTGTATTCGCTAAACATTGTCAGCACAGATTGCTTACCGTCATGGATGACTCATTGATCTTCTGCTCAACAATATCTCGAGCAGAGAAACCCTCCTCCAGGAAAGAGAATTCAAACTCAGCGGGAGTGGCAGTGTTCATGGTCACAAGAAGTACTTTTGATTGGTCACTAGTAAACTGAAGAGGGAGGGGAAGAAATAGATATTGTGGTCAGTTTTGAGAGCACAGTGTCTTTTGTGTCTTCGATTACTAAAGTCCCTATTATTCCCCCTTCATCAGAAAGACTTAAAATAGCGCAAGTGTGAGTAATTCTCAAAGCCTGATACTTGACAAAATGACAATTCTGATACAGTATTATCTGTATAAGATAATACATTACTGAAAAGTTGCAAACAGACAGTGAGACACTTACTTGGATAGGAAAGAGATGGAATTTAGTGTTGCTGTTACTCAGGTGCAGAGAAGCCAAGGTGGCTCACCAGTGAAGTTAAATCCCTTCAAATAAGACTCAAGGCCGGGGCCTGCTGAGTAGCCAGTGTGCGTCTTCCTAGAGCGAGTATTCTGTAAATAAGAGCAATTGACAGCAATTTACAAAAAAAAAACAACAACTATTTCCTCAGGGGGTGAAGGGGGAGTCAGGAAAGAGGTCGCAGAACTATGCATGGACTTAACTTTGGTGAGTTTAAATCTCAAGATTACATATATAGAGAATATATATTTCTAAAGTACAATGAATTATGAATCCTATATGTATAAATGTTACATGAAATTAAGGATTATTCTATTGAAATCATTATGATCAACTTAAAATGACTTGAGACATGCGCAATTAATATATAACCAGTCTATAGTCTTCTATAGAGCTCCATTTCCTAACTATAGCACGACAACTTGACACCATCTGAACAGGAAGAGAAAAAAGTCTTTAAGCCCCGCCCAGTACAGATTTAATCCAATTACAAAGAAGATCCGCCCTTAATTTACGCGACTGGCATGAAAATGAACCAATCAGTGACTAACAAATGACGCACACGTCAATATGCCGGTTCCGTTTTGAGCTCTTCAAGCCATGAGGCAATGTAACGTTTTAAGTTCCCGTCAACGTGGTTTGTTCCATTCTTCACAGTCAATCCAAAAACTTGTTCAGCCTGACATCAAATCACCGAAATCTAACACCCGGAAAAGTTGATATCTCGAAGCAAACGTTATGTCAGTTAGTTGGCAAGTTTTATAACCTAAAATTGTTAGTTAGCTAACGTTACCCACCCCTCTTGTAGACCGGCCACGTAGCTAGTTAATGTTAGGTAACACTTCAGGGCGACTTAATTTTGAATGAAGTTGACGTTACAGTTATGGCGAAATAGCAAGAATCCCCAAATAATCCCCTTTTTTTCATTATCCTTTATAAGCCGCCATAATCGAAGCAGCCTAGCTAACAATTGCTAACGTTACATGACAAGCGTTTAAGATAAAGTGTGACGTTCTTACTAATACGACATGGAAAAGCTCCTTGCTTACCTTAAAAAGCATTTACAAAGAGTGTGTCCATTAGACCCGGATGCTGGGATTAAAAAAAAGAAGTTCCCTTCACAATGAGGTTCGCTCCTCTCGAACAGAACGAAAGCTGGAGTGGAAGCCGGCAAAAAGAGCCCGAGTATTTATAGAGAGCTCGTCACCATGGCGACGCAGCCAGCTGAAACCGGCCTCCCATCCACCATGGTATGAACCGGTTTGGCCTTGTCTCCCCATCCGCATGGTGAGCAGGACAGACAGCAAGACAGCCATCACGATCCGGATTATAGGAGAAAACACAGGCAGTGTCAACGACGACAAGTTAGCTAGCTCTCACAGGAAGGAGCTCTAGCTTGCAGCCTGCTTCTGCCCCTTCGCCAGCTTTCATTCACTCACTGACTATGTAGATGTAGATTTAAACTCCTTGGCAAACTTATTCAGGTCCATGCATTCAATAAAGATTGAGAACGTCTGGATCTCTCACTGTGTACTTGCTCTTAACTAGATTGCTATTGCTATGAGTGAGTTTGTCCACAATGACTTCTTTCTAATCTTTGATAGTATCTGTTGTAAACAAAATGATCAATGAATGAATGAATGAAAATAATCTGTAGTCACAGCTCTCACAAGGATAGTATGCTTATGCTTAAATCTCTATGACATCATGATGATGCAGCACAGGTAGAGGTGATCATCAGTGCAGGTTTCACATGGCCAGCTGTGATGGAAGAAAACTGCACTGGGTTTGTGTTAATCCCAGAGATGCTCACTCGCGCTGGCAGACTGCAGCTGTCTGCTGGCTCTGACTGACCGCACAGTCTTAATGATGTGACCTGGCTTGGCGGCAGTCTGCTCGGGCTCACTCTGAGCTCTTGACCTGTCTGATGAGATTAAAGGGGATCACAAGATGAGTCTGATGTGGCAAGATGTCAACACAGGCATGTATGTCACAGCCGATGTTGACTTACAGTAAATGGAGTTAAGAGTATTACTTATCAAACTTTTTCCTTGTTCAAATCTGTAAAATAAATGTTTGCCATA
This sequence comes from Centropyge bicolor, assembly GCA_037975185.1. Taxonomy (NCBI): domain Eukaryota; kingdom Metazoa; phylum Chordata; class Actinopteri; family Pomacanthidae; genus Centropyge; species Centropyge bicolor. The sequence goes on from JBBMOC010000085.1 coordinate 51,923, forward strand.
AATGAAAATTAATAAGTACTCCTAATATGCTTATGTGAGTCAGTGAAATTGGTGTGCAGGATTTTTAGTAAGTCTATTATGGTGCAAATCTTTCTTAGCAGTAAAATACCTTTTCACCCAGACCCCTCAAATTCCGGTCCCCGAGAGATTCCCCCTCACTGCACAGTCTAATCAGTCCAAAAGTTGCTTTCATAGACATTTGGTTTGCGTGCAGACATTACCCAATAGAGGAAAATGAAGAGTTTGGTTAATGTGCCCCAACAGTACATGTGGAAATGTTGCACAGCAACGGTTCCAGGATACTGACAGGAAACTTTAGGGTTTTGTGAGGACCACATATCTGTGGGCTTAACTTAATATCTTTTCCAGGTCTTGAGGCCACAATCAAGATGGCATTCTACTCTTTGCACGACAGGGTTTCCATTCAAATTTTCTGCAGGGTTGGTGAATGAAGTCATTTTTTCCGAGCTGTTTAATTATCGAAAAGTAAAAAGCACAGCCCTTTCTGAAACGGTGGTAAAGTTAAAATGAGGTTAAGCGGCAGACTTGTTTGATGGCATAATGTGCAGTCCTTTGCATGCATGCAGCTTTCCTTATAGTCCTGCCCTGGATCTGAACTTGTCCTCGCAGATCTCACATCCGAAAGAGAACCGTGCCTATCAGGCAGGAAACAGGGCCCTCATTAATTCATTTTCAGCAGATGGTTTATCAGTTTGTTCAAGATGACAAGATCACAAAATGTGACATATCATATAGTAAACCAAAGTTAGATTGTTTCTCTTCACTCATTTCATTTTGTCATCACTCATTTGCAGCTATTACTTTTTTGTCTCTTTTCTGCCCTGTGTCTCCACCCTCTCCTTCACCTCTGTCCTTCTCCTTCACTTGTAATGTCTATCTCTCGCTCTGTGTGGAGTTTCTGTTATCATTACTGTGGACCATTGTGGCCTAACCCCCACATTTACAAGGCCTCACAAAAGACAAGGATGATGATTGTCATTGGCCACCCACAAGATACAGTGCAGTGTACAGGCCTTGGTGACTGTGTGTCCTGTGTATCGCTGGAGCGGGCTTTGCATTTCCCATCACCTCTTTGTTAGCTCATACTTACACAATGAAATCCCACAGTCACTTTTACTTTTTCATCAATTTATGTTCTTGTGCTGTCCAGCCCTGTGTGCATAATACGTCTTGTGAAAAAAAACAAACAGTACATAGCATAGCTTTCCCTGATGTTTCTCAAGAGAATAAACCATACTCTACCTCATTTGTACCAAGATGAATAAAGCTGATGATTGGAACAAATAACACCACTCAAATGAGATCTTCTATACAATGAGTCCCCAACACCAAACTTGTGATGTCATGGGGTACAAGTTTAGATTCTCTTTTTTTGTAGTTACCTGCTTCAGTGTCTGCTCTGTGTATCTGATCTAAAAAGAGGATTAGTTAAAGATCCAACGTGGTTTTGTTTACCTAAATATCCTGGATGTTCACAAAACTGAAAAAAAAAAAACTTTGAAATTTCTTAGTTAGGATACAAGCTGCTTTACTGTCTTAGAAGATGATAAGATGATTAAGATTGATCAGAGTTTGAAAGAGAGTTCAGAATTAAAGGAGTCATACTCATTTGATGTCATTCATTCTAAGACTTGTAATAATGTCTATCATGACTTAGTGCACTATGGTTTAACATGTTTTATACAGTTTCAGCATTTTTTTTGCTTGTTACTCCTGAACACAAAACATCCTTCATCATCCCTCTTTAACTTTTCTCTTTACTTGAATGCTTTTCTGAGGAAGATATATAACTGCAATAAATAGGAATATTTCATGTGGAAGAATTTATTTTTCTTATTTCCCTGTTGCAGTAACTATCTTGTCCTGATCACTGGTTTGGGAAACACCAGAATTTTTTTTATATAGTTTCCTTTCATGCAATGTTCTGGCCAAACAGCATATTTCAAGCGTTTCCACAGAAAGATAATCATCTATTAATTATCACATGCCAGTCAACACAAGTTTTGTAGTAATAACTGGCAGTTTGTGGTTTCACATCTCTGCTAAAACTGGTTCCCAACGGAAGCAACTAGTTCATTCATCACTCAAATACCTACATAGCTGTGGGGTCAGAAGTCAAGGATTGGAGGTGACTTCATAAGAGGTTAACAGGTAAAATCCATGAAGGCTTGACCTCAATATACCTGAGCATATTTTGCTGGAGCAGACGGCGACTTAAGAGAGCGGAAATCTTTTTCTTGTTTCTCTTCGTGGCTCTGGGCCCAGATGGTATCTGTGGTGTTTCTTTACTGTTTTGACTCTGATCCATTTGTCATTTCAGATTAGACAGGGTGACTCTGATGGGGCGAGCCCCCAGCAGCATGTGACATACAGATAGCTTAATCAACTTAAAGCTCTGGTGACAGACTCCACCCAGACAGCCGGGCAGAGTGAAAACCATGGCACCTCACCCAGCCACTGATCCACAAAGAGACAGCCACAGAAGGAAAGTGCATTTCTCTAAATTGCAGTGCAATCCCTGAATTTTAACTGCAAACCTGCCGTCGGTTTTGTCGCGGCCGTGCAGCTTGGCATGAAAGGAGCGGGGGATGCAACGTGTCAAACAAAGACATTCCAAAGAAAGAGTTGAGGCAAATGAACTGTATTTTCATAAAGTACACAGACAATGGGTGGCTTGTAATTTAGGTTGTGCTGTAGTGTCTGGCATGTTACCGCAATACCTTAAAAAAAAAAAAGTAAATTGAAGGTTTGGTCTTATGGGTCTCGGTTTACAGGGCTCATCCATAGTTCATTCACAGGCCTGATGTCACACAGCTACAGCCTTCTTGACATCTTGTCCAGGTGATCTAATTTTAGATGAATTCCCTCACCCTCTGTGCCAGATAAAGACATTGTATAATGAAACATGACTATTTTTTTAAAGGGCTCTTTTCAGGCTTCACCCCAAACAAAGGAAACACTCCTGCCTCCCTTCTGTCCTTTTAAAGTGAGCCTAAGTATCCTTTGTTGAAAAGGGGTCACAAAGCCCGAATTGGTAATTATGGGATTATAATGAATACTAAAGGTGTACAGTAACCCAAATGGAAAAGAGCCATAAAGTTATGGAAATGACTCATTTACACAGGAATACCTACCTACATTGCGTTAAAATTAGACAAGGCTGGGGCACAAAAACCCCTGAGTGTCTTGAATTAAGCAAAGCTCCACCCAGGTCCTAACATTCATTCTGTTGCTTGCTCTGTTTAGTCTACCATATTCTAAGTTTCTGTACATGATATAAAACTGCATTACACTTTAGAGGGTCCACACATGTCGCCACAGGTGTACTTATAATGCTGAAGGTAAACTACTTTTACAAAGTCAAAAAGAAGAGACTGATGACATATTCATCCTAAAAACTATTTTCCCATGGCTGTTCCACAGATACACTGCCTTTCAACTTGTCCACCCACTCACTGAGGTGTATCAGGGAGAAGATCTCACATCTATTCTGTCTTGATATCCCTGTTTTTTTTCCTGGTGGCTGCCGTTGACACATCTAGGTCAAATTGTGACAGTGCCCTAAATTTATTTTGTGTCTTTGTGGATGCACATCTGACATCTGTCAGACAGACACAGGAGGGAATGAAGGATGAAGAGTGAGTGTGAATACAAATCACTAGAGGATATGTAATATGTCAGTGGTAAAACCATATAAATTATTTTCCTGAATATGATAAAAACATTACAATATAATGTCATTTGAATACCTAATTATCTAAACACTACATTAATCAAAAGGTTGAGAGAAAGTAGCTTTTGGCCTGTAACTGCCCAACTTGCCCACTTGTCAGTTCTGTCCCTGGACTGATGAGAGGAGAGCTGCTTAAGCTGCCTCTCTGCTGATTCATCATTTCTTCTTCTTTCAAGGCTGAGTTGCACAGAGTCGGTTCGCTCGGCGAGACCAAGGCAAAAAAAAAAAAAAAAAAAAGGGGGGATCGCATTTTCACTGGAATATCTTTTCTGCTTTCCTGGGTTGGCCTGAATCTTGGCAAACAGGCTGTGTCAGCACATTTTCACTCCTTTGATCCTTTTGGGGGATGAAAGGCGCAGACAGGTTCTGCCATTTATCACAATTATAGCTGCTCTGTGAAATTTAGGATGAAAGAGCCTTGCATATATCTTACACCACCTACAGAGGTGTGCAGAGTTACAGCAAGTTGGCTTGGCATCTGTAATACAATGAAAAGTCCCTTCAGTGTTCGTGTCCTCAGATGTTCTAACGAGGAACGTGATGACCTGTGAGTGGGTGCTGTTTTAGAGCTGAGCAGCTCTGCTTTTGATGCCTCGAAACGTCCTTCTTAATGGAAGAAGATGGAGAGATATGGCAGAGTGGCTGTAGTGTGCAGTTTCACAGACAGATCTCACTCCCTGGAGGGAGCATTAAGGGGGTTCATGCTAATTGTACAGTCACATTCCTGTGTGACAGGTGTGGATGAATCACTTTGCAGAACACGTGCCTACTCGAATAAACCAGTGAAATCTATGACTAGATTACTAAACTGTTAGTCATCCAATGATTTACATATTAGTGTAGTTTTGCCCATTGGTGCTACCACAGCGTCTTGCACTGACATGTTAACATTCTAACGTTTAACATGTTCACCATCTCAGGGTAGCTTGTTACCACTTTCACTTTGCTCATTAACACTAACGAAGTACAGCCGCTATTTGCTAAAAACCAAAGAATTGGACAGAAACATTTTTTTAATTCAGTTTTTTTTCCAAGACAGTGTACTCTTCAGAATCCATAGATCTCACTGTGCATAGGTTCAACAGTACAGACCCTGTTCACGGCATCCTCTGTGGACTATCCACAGTAATGGACACTCTGACTTACAGAAGTTTCCTTTTGAGGAAATAGGGAATGCAACCATGATGGAACCAACTTCATGAGATTAGCTCTGAGTCAGTGACATTAACACTTCTTTTGTTGGTGATTAAACCTGATAGACACCATGATTTGCTGTTATTTGCCCAGTGTCCAACTGCAGTCAGGCCCTGATTTGCATTGTTTAGAGTAAACAAAAATATTTGATTACAAGTGAAAACCTGCAAATCTCCTTTCACGAGGCAGGCTGACGTAATGGTTTGGCTTATAAGGTACAGTATATCAAATCACACTTTTTACTGTGGAAATTCAGTTTCCTTATTCTTTGTGTGACTGCTTTGGTTGACCCACTTCCTGTGGCCTGGTTGCCAGTTGTCATGGTGAAGCCAAAGCATTGTGAAACCAAAATGGGGCAATTTGCCTGGAACCCAGATTACAGAACTATACCAGATGACACATGATGTTTATTTGTCCTGCAGTGGGACAGTGTCACTCATGTCCCAGCACAAAGGAGTGACCCAGGCTGGAGCTTTGTCATTTGGCCTCAGTGAGCTACTCTCACTGATGATAATCTCTCAACAAATATCTGGATAAAAAGCTTCCAGTTCATCCTTGAAAGGCTTTGGAGCAATGAATTTCTGTTTTAAAGTGTGTTAAACCCTAACCCTGATCTATTCAGATGTATACAAAGCAAAAGGACAATAAAGGCCCTGTACAAAGGTATAGTTTGACAATTTGGGAAAAACACAGATTAGTGTTGTGAGTAGGAATTAGATAAGATTGATACCATAGCATGCTCTGCCCATGTGTGAATTTACTTAGAGTCAACCTGAAAGCTCATAATCTAATAAAAACATTACATCTTGTTTGTTTAATCTGTATAAAGTCCAAAGTCTAAAAAAAAAATCAGGAAACCAGCAGAGACTCCAGGAAGTAGTCTGGCACATAACCGGCCATAAAATGGTGTATTGTCGTTTTTACACTCAGGTATTTGTAGGCAGATGGGCCACAGTGGAAAAGTATGGTGACATCAAATGAGTTCAAATGAGCCTGGGGGCCAGTGTTGGCATGCTTAGGGCTTATGCACCTCCCTCACATTTGAAATGGGCCAATGCTGGAGCAGAAGGGGGTTCACACCATCAGCACATTGTGGGGTGGAAAGGACACCCAGGCAGTCCTTCTGCTTCCAAGAACTGCAGTTGTTGGCGGGGGAAAAAAAAAAAAAAACTTCACTCGTTCCCCATTTGTCTTCTTCTCTCCTCTTATTTCTGACATATGTAGTAAACCACTGCAAAAGAAGCACGTTCTATTTGCACATTTTAAGTTATTTTAGCAATCACAAAAAAATGGTATATTTTGATTTTCAGCAATAAAAACAATGTAGACAACTCTGTGTTGTACCAAATATAATATACAGTACAATGGTTGTTAATCCAGGTTTAACAATATATAATAATAACAAAGAGCATTAAGAAATACTACTTTTTTTTTTTAACACACACGTCTTTTCTCCCCTCATTAACTGAAATAGTAGGCTCCAACCAAGGAACAGTTGAAAGAAGTATGCAGTCATGGTATTTTTGGATAATGGCATAACCATTATATGCACAGAGGCAGCGACATGGGTAATCTTTTTTAATATGCTCTGAATTGGCAGAGAGCAGCTAAACACATGGTCCAGACCACCCAGGAGCATGGGGGCAGGCTTGTCTGTTCATCAATGTCAGCCTCTGCCACTTGTGCACAATGTCTCCAGCATGTCTCCAGAGTTCATGGAAGATACTTAAAAGCTTTGACACGAGCTGAGGACTGCGTGTAATGCCTCCGTCATCCATCCAGGACGAACGCCCTGAGTTTAGATTCAGGCTGCCCCCTCCCCTCAGTACCGGCCTCTCCCTCCTCCTCTCGCCCTGCCGCCGCCCCGGCCTCTCCCGCGGCCGCTGCTCAGGTGTCCGGCTGAGCGCCTCAGCTTCCTCCTCTCCTCGTGGTGCTCCCGCTCTGCCTGCTGCTGCTTTTTCTGCTGCTCCGACTGCAAACGAGACAGAATAATGCATGTTGAAGAACGTTCTGCAGTGTGTTTCCACCATAGACTGTATAAAATATGGACGTAGTGTCCGTGACGTCACTCATAGGTTTCTGAAGAGCAAAAATGAAGCAAATTGTAGTGTGCAGCCATCTTGGTAGCCTACCTCCGGTTACTCCAAATATGGACAAAGAGGTGGAGCGAGGGCGGAGCTGAGGCGGGTCCTATGGGCCGGCTAGATGAACGCTATTGGCTGAAAAAAGCTGCTTTATTCGAAATAATCAAACTAGCTACGGCTAACCAGCTAGGTTAAATGCTAAATAGCGTTGCTAGCCGGCTAACCCCACGACGATCTCTTTCCCAAACTCAGTGACTAGAATTAGCCGGGGTCACGCCCTTTAGACCGTCAGTGGCTAGTGGTCAATCAAAGTGGCGCCACTTAGATTGACAGCTAAGAATTGTGCATAATGATGTATGCTGTATATTTTAAACAAACGCCTTATAAAAAAATTCTGGAGCCATGTTTTGAACCAGCCTGTAAATATGTTTTTTTGTGTCGTAAAATCGGACATTTTAACATGGGGCTCATGGGACTCCCTTCTGCGGCCTGCTCTAGCAGTTATTCAAGGAACTGCAGCTTTTTTGCACTTCCGCATTCCCTTCATTTTTCAGCGCCGGAGGTTGCCGCTTGGTTTCCACCACCTGTACATTGCTGCCATGAAATGATCAAACTCAGGGGAAAAAAAGGATGTTGGCATTTGTGACAGTAAATGCCTGATTTTTTTTTTTTTTTTACAGCAGATACAGTGTTTTGTGTTTTACATTGTATTTCATAAGTTTTAACACTGGAGTGATGGGAGCTACAGGAGAGACAGGACATGGTGCACCACGTGAGCAGTCTACCTTTTTGAGAGTGAAGGTTAGCTGTTTGCTGCCCACTGCAGTGTCGGCCATGTTGCTGGTTCCAGAGTGCTCCTCTAACTTCAGTCGGTCCTCCAAAGAGGCCCTGGAAGAACACACACATTCATCAGACACAATATACCTAAAAGTATACCTAGAGAGTTATTGTTTGACCTTGAATTCCAACACTGTAGTTTTGTTTTTTACATTTTCTTTTCTAATCCTTATTCTTATTCATTGATTCAAGTTTGTAAATCTGTTTAGAAACAGCATGCACCACAAAGTTTCTTCCATGACTGGACAGGACAGGTTATGCCTCATCATAAAAAGCGGCAAACCCCAAAAGAAATCTGAATAATAATCTGGGTTTCAAGGAGTGTCCCACACAATAAACCAGCACTCTAACATTTCTATTTAATTCATTTCCAAAGACATACTTCTGTAGCCTCTGCTTGTGGACCATGTCCTTAAAACTTCTGAACTCCTCCCCGGCTTTGATCTGATAAAACTGAGGATGGCTTGTCTTCTTGCTCGGAGCCATGTTTGAGGTTTTCTCTTCTCCGTTCTGCTCTGTCTCCAGCAGGACGGTGTTGCGGTCTGCGTCCTTCCTCTTCTGTCGCCGCCGGTCTCGGTCCTCCTGACGCAGCAGCCTCCGCTGCTCCCTCACCTCCTCCACCCAACTCTTGTCGTCATCCGAGCTCTCCTCCTCGGAGCTGGCTCGCCCCTCGGGCTCCTCCTCGTCTTCAGCCGCCTGGACAGAGATGTTGCAAAGAGGTTATTCATGTGATATTCTTGCTTGGAACTGAGGTCAGGCTTGATCTCTAAACTATGTCTAAAAAATACAAAGTGTGCAAACACAGCTTGTTTACAGACACACGTACGTAAGAGAAATAGATAAGACTGTGTTGGGAGGAATTATGGAACGCTGCAAGCTAATGTCACACTCAACACAGTGTTTCCAAAACAAGAACTTAATGTGGAAAGTTACAATTTAACTATGCTACTTCCCTTTGGGCTCAAACCAATGCCTTCTAAGACTTGTCTCCCTTCTCATGTGGGAGCAGCTCAAGCCCAATGTGCTTCTCTCACACACTTGCAATTCTAAAAATTTGAGACTGTAGACATTTCTATACCTGTGCAGGAAATGGAACTAAGAGCTAGCTTCAGTGTTACCTGTTGGGAAGCAGCAGCCTGCTGAGCCAGTAGACGCAGCTTCTTCTTCCTCTTTTGGCCAACCTTGGAGACGATGGGGTTGAGGAGGCGGAACTCCTCGCTCTGCTCGTCCACCTGGTAGTCTGGGTTTTCAAACATCACCTTGAAACGGTCGTCTCCCAGGATGCTGGGAACAGCCTGCAGTTTTGGAAAAAAGAGATGGGGGAAATGATTATGGTGATGCTTATGTACAGTAGTTCATAGACACCATGATGTTAATGACATCCAGATCAAGAGGTAGAGAAAGAAACTTTAAACCTTTATTATCCAATTTCATTATGTTTCTAATCTTATGAAAGTGGCAAACAGAATAGACAGCAAAGACTAAACAAAAACCCATGACAGGTCTGAGAGTAGGATATAACCATCTTGATTTTGTAATCCATGTGCTCCTACCTTGCCCTTCTTTTTCCTAGAGACGTCCTCTGCTTCGTCATCACCCTCCTCCATCAGCTTGAGAGCCAGCTCCTTGTTCACCTTGGGCAACTTCTGTCTCAGTCACACACACAGTGGTCATTTGATTACACACACAGAAAAGATCATCAAGATCATTGTTAGCAAACATGCAGAATTTGTTTTAAAAAAAAAACCAACCAACCCTTCAACAATTGGTAGACTTTGCAGTTTCAACTAAGGGTTATTTGTTTAAAACAAATAGCCCTTAGCAGGAACACTTTGTTACGAAGTCGAACATTTACCGAAGGATTATTTGTCTTAAATGTTGTGATGTGATGTGAACATACTTCAGGCACCGAACAGCAGCGTAACAGGCAGTAACCAGGTAAACCAGATTCAAATGTACATTTTACATAATGACACGCTTCAGGGGAACAGACTTGGGTCAAAATCTTTAAGGAACATAATGCCTTTTCAATACTGGGCAAGAAAAGGTCAACAACTTGTGATTTGCACGATTTTCTCCATAATACAAACATAAAAGATGGAGATGATGACTTCTCAGGGCCAGAGACTGGAATAGTTTGGCGTTGGAATCTAGCTGAAGCTGTAACCATTTGTGGATAGTCATTATGAAAGAACTTCTCACCTTAACTTGTACTCTCTGGGTCCTGGACTCCTCAATCTTCTGGCGGATCTTATCCTTGCGATACTCCTCGTATGCAAAAGGATTTGCCATGCTCTTGACCTGCAGTCAAACAAACAATGTAAATATAGCTCTTTGACAGCAACAGCACTTTTACAGCAGGTTTCGTCTGTGGTATCATGATCAGTCTGGATTTAACAACACAGCTAATTACTCAAAATGTGTTAACACAAAGTTGATACAGCCGTTAAGACACCTTACCTTGTGATAGAGTCTGATGTCCATGAAAAAGCCGTGCATGTAGGCTCTCAGGAGAGATGATCCCACCAGGTGAGACAAACCTGGTGACACAAGGAAAATACAATACACAAAGTCAGGAATGTGTGAAATCAATTAATAAAACCCTAAAAATCAAAGCCAGAGAAGAAAAGAAAATAATAAATTCTTCTCAAATATTGGGCAGAAATATACAGAAATTGTAACCATATTAACAGTGTGGCTATATTCATGACAATGTCAGTCTGTTGGTTGGACCAACCGCCACTTTGGTTCAGAGTGATAATCAGTAAATATTAGTAGTTACCACATAAATCAAGACACTGTGAGCATTGTTGGCATGCTACCATTAGCATTTAGCTCAAATGCTGTGGCTATACACAGCCTCAAAGGGCCACTAGCATGCCTGTAGACTTAACTGAGAAAAAATTTGCTCACAGAAAAACTTTGTGAGATTTCAGTCTGATTGTATGAGAAAAATCTCTAAAAGGAGGTCATTGTGATTAACGGACTCTCCATCCAGAGAGTAGTCACTCTAGGGTGTGAATGGGAGCAGCAGCATGCACAGGTATGTTAATTGACAGAAAAAATTTTGGTTGCGTCAAAGCCTGCTAGCGACTGGCATGTGGATACAGAGACACAGAGAGCGTAGAATTGTGAAAGTGCTCTTCACAAGAACATCATCACATGGGCTCTGCCCGGGCTGCCTCATGGTTACATAACAGGGCCACAGTACGTGGCTCCTGTAAATCAACACCGCTGTTCCCCTGCATGCCCCCTCCTCTCTTTTTATTCCACAGCAGCCAACCACCTTTCTGCTTCTTGTCATTTGATCTCTTTACTGCTGAGCCTGCATTCCAATGTTCATTCAACCCTTCCAGTGTCCACTCCCCTGATCCTCCTTCCTCCCAACCCCCACACACTACTTTTCTTACATAAAGACTCTCAATCGTTCCCAAGGCCTCTTGTTAGGTAGTCTAGCCGCCCATGTTAACCCCCAAGGCGGCAAAGTGGCTCAGACTGACTCATAGTTTTGCGTGTAACTTTCGGGGCTGGGATCAAATTCCTGCTTTGAACAGTGATCTCTTTAATCCTCTGTACTTTCACACTGAAATAATTAATGCCTCAACTATGTGCTCAGTTTGGGGAAATCTTGGAATGGGTTGTTTAACTTTGAGGTTTGCTTCCACACGCAGTGAGGTTCATAAGAAAAAATTAAGGTCTCACCCAGGTTTTCCAGGTCCTTCCGGGTGACAAACTTGTAGTCATCGTACACCGTGCTCTCCGGGCTCTCCTCCAGCTCCTCTGTCAGGTTGTCCAGGAAGGAGCACCATCGAGGCGCAGGGCCCAGAGCCTAAACACACACACACACACACACACACACACAGATTTAGACTGTTGAGTAAGTATGAAACCTGTCATGTATTTGTTGAAACAAAAATAGATTAAGCGTCCGAGGTCATGTTTCAATTCCAGTTACAAATTACTGCTCTTCATTTTTTCAACACTGGTGATACATAAAAAGCATCAGCAGAGCAAAGTGTCACTGCTTCTAAGGTGGAGCAATCATTTTACAAATCTAAGTTTTATGTGCTCACAACAATAAAAAACTTTGTCATTTCACTATCTGAACTTTGTCCCTGATGACTGTGCACTTGGAATTCTCATTTTGACACATGGTCATGTTAAGAAACATGTTATGTAGTATTACCAAACCAGGAAACTCATTTATGCTCCTGTCGGTCAAATCAACAGAAAATTTATCATGTTAACTATTAACCATTTAGAAAATTGATTCATCGTTTAAGTCCTTTTTAAGCAAAAATGCCAAACAGTCTCTAGTTCCAGACTCCGTACTGCTTTTTTTGTTTTGTTAAGTTAACTGAATATCTTTGATTTTTGGACTGTTCAGACCAAACAAGCAATTTGATGAGTCTCTGGGAAATTGTGATGGTGACTTTACACTGCTTCTCATTTTTCATTTTAAAGAACAAATGATTAGTTGATAAATCAAGAGAAATTGATTGACTGATTAGTTGATAACAACAATAACAGTTAGTCACAGTCCTAAAACTAAATCTTCGAGAATCTATTAGAGAATCTAGAGAAGTGTTTTTCGCAACCTGAGGCTTAGTTCCCCTCGGTGGGTCAAATCAAAGAAGTCATGATATGATTAACAGGAATGCACAAATTAGAAAAACATATTGCTATTACATAAACCTATTCAGTTTGACCTCTTGAACTTTCTAAGTGACGCTCCAGGTGTAGAGTTTATTTGTGGAGGTAAAATAGAAAAAGTCTCTTGGCTGGAAAAGTTGGCACACCAGTATTTGTGCATTGCAGGGACATCTGTCCAATGTGAGCATGTGTTTTCAGTAGCTGGACTTGGTACAGTGACGAGACAGTACTTGACTTCAATCAATAATGTAGCTAAGGTATGCTCATTATCTTGAAAGCTTTTCGAAAGAGGCCTAACACATTATGTTCACTTACTAACAGGTATTTGTTGATGGACATTGATCGAGAGGATATAATCCACAAGAAGATAGAAAATCTGATCCTTTTCTGTTGTTCCATGATCAAAGTGCGTTGTTATCTGAAAATTAAGGTTTAATCTGAATTTCTTCCCACCTAGTCTGCGAGTATTGTGCGCCTTAATGACACTTGTCAATATTCCTTAACACTACAGGCTGAGGACAGAAAGACAACATCTGGCAAAACTTGCATTTGCTGACAAACCTGGATTGATAGTTTTCACTGTAATCACATAATTCCAACATTTACAAGAACATTTACATTTCGTTTGTTTTTCCTGCCTCACATGTGGCAACAAACAAAAGGCAGAGTAAGGGTTAACTAGTTAAAAGTACGGCAGACCAAAGATCCCCTCACTGAGTTGGAATCAATGTAAGGGAGGAGATCTTATAGAGTGGACCAAACTTAGCATTTCTGCCTGTTTTGTGGAATCTGTTCACATAGTTGATGACGTCTGGAGTTACACACTGAGGTCAAAGTTGACAGAATCCAGTGTTCAGCACCCACTCATTCTTTAGTTTCAACACTGCTGAGCTGAGCAAGCTGTCCTACAGAGATAATCAGAGCTGCACGAGGAGCCGAGGGCTGAGAGCAGTTTTAAGATATAAGCTATACCTTCATTCATCCCACAGTAGGGGAAACACCACAGAAGCATTGCAGAAGCGTAATGGCTGGTTGCTCAAACAAGTCTGAACGCATATTATGATTTTCCAAGACGTCTGCTTCCTGAGATCATAAATAATCACATAAAAAGTCTCGCTCAGGACAGAAGGTACTTGGCAAAATCCAACTGTACTGTCTGAACTCCCCTCAGGAAATGACATAAAACGCGGTTTGAGTCGAGCCAAGACCTCAGGTTGCGTTTTGTTGAATGTTGCTTGCATTTTCATGTCAATGCTGACGATCAATTCAGCAAGAAAACAAGATGTCCATGCACACTGCTGTGGAACTCGATGAACCCGAGCTTCCCAACAAGACAACAATGGTAGTGAGTAAAAGTTCACTTTCTCCCTCCAAGCATGGGCAGTGTGTTTCTTGATACTGGTTTTATTAGAGCTTCTCCAAGTGCCCCGTGAAAACTATGCAGTATAAACAAGAATACAAACACAACACAGTGTCAACACAAATAACGTGCACCGCACCTAAATTATATAAATAACATTTGACAAAATAAAATATACTACTACTAAGTTTTTTGGAAGCCCATGATTGCCAAGTATCTACAGGTGATGTGATATTTAGGGCAGCCCAATGAGAATTGAAATGCAACTTCAAAATAAAAGCGCCACTACTTAGACTGAACAAAACAATGAATCACTATGTATACATCACATAATATGAAACTTAAATTCTAAGTTCACATGAAAAGGTAAACAAGACTATTGCAGATACTCTGGTTCAACTAGGGCTATGATTAATGATTATTTCCATCAATTTCCTCATTTTCTCAATTAGTGTCTTTATTGTTTGGTCAATTAAATGAATTACGACTGTAAGAAAGCAGTAGGAAATGCCCATCACAATATCCTAATGCACAAGGCAATGTCTTCAACTGATTTACCTCATCAACAGTCCAGAATGTAAAGATGTTGAATGAAACACATAAGACAAAGAGCGCATCAGCGCATCCTTACAACTGACAAACTGGAACTAGAAAATGTTGGTATTTTTGCTCGAAAAATGATGAACTATCAGCCATTTCTTGTGTATTCCAACAGCTAAGTGACATTAACCTAAGGCAGAACAGAAGGGCCTAAGTTCAGCATCTCTATGTCCATTATGACTGGAATTAAGCCATTTACCGAAAGCAAAGCCTAATTCAATGTACACACACACACACACTTACTTTACAACAACACACTGTCAGATAATATCAGCATCACAGGGCAGACTGTTGATGAAAAGCTGTCACCAGCTTTACTCATTAAGCAGCAGCCTTGTGTGAACCAGATCAATGAAAGAAAACAGCTCACACACTCTACTGCTTACCTCATACACAGGTCTTTAAACAGTGCCCTGAATCACTGAAGCATGTGAACCCAACTCATTTGTGACATCAAATAAAAACACCTTTACTGCACCATTAAGTATTTAATGACACGGATGTGCCGTCAGCCATGCACCTGCTGAACAGGACGTGAATGTGACCCTTCTGCTGCAAACTGGTTGTAGCAAGCCATCAATGAGGAATGCAAATGCTTCTGCACTCACCGGAATGTAGAAGGTATTCATCTTGGGGTCTTCATTAGCAGTGAAGAGCATACCTGTCAATGAGACACAGGATGCAGGCAAAGCAATGAGAGGATGGATTAACAGGCGTGAACACAGAATTTTGTTCCGGTCATGTATAACTGAAAGTCTTTGTACACTTAGACACAAGGCATTACTACAAAGATTAAATGGTTGAAAGAGTGAACCTGATTGGTTGAGTTTTGAAGTTGCATACCCTAGGGGCAGAATTACAGAACAGTTTACAAAACCTGTTAGCAGCTGAAGGGTATAAAGGGGAAAAGCATAAGAATTTGTCTGTATGGAAGTGTCTTTAGCAGCTCCAAGGATGGAAAAACTAAAAGCAAAACCTAAAAAAATCAGATTAATTCAGTACCAAATACAGATTTCTGTTATGACTTAAATGGGAACGTTCATCTTCAGTTTTGCTCCTTGTGAAAACTGACGGGCATGTAATCACAGTCAAATGATGTGCAAACTCTACTGTAAGATGGCGCCACCTAGAGGTGAAAGACAGCTGCATTAATGCTACCAGTTGTGACAAGGGTAGAAATCATGCTGTGAAAGTTTTGACCATTTTGTAGCTACATTAAAATACTCATTTAACAATGTGTGCAAAGTATGCTGCAAACACTGGTATCTGCAGACACAAAACCTTACCCAACTCCCACTTTGATTCCTCCTGACCTCTCCTCACTTTAATTCTGATTATGTTTGTCCTAATAAACTTTAAATCTATTTATGTTGGTGCATATAGTTTTTTCATGCTTCATTTGTGCATCATAATGTTCAATATGTATAAATAGTATTTTAGTTTTATAAAGTTACTTTCCTATGCATCTCGCCTTGTACTTCTGCTGTTGTGACACTTTCTGCACATGGGACCAATAAAGTTGACCTTATCTCATGATGTTGTGGAGGAAGTTGTTCTCACCTGAATTAGGGTAGATGCAAACATCATTGATGTTGGTCTGAGGCTGTATGGAGGAGAACGCCTTGCCCTGTGGTGTATGCGTATAGAATACATAAAAGAGTGTACATGTTAGGAAATGTTTACTGAAGCATAACAAACATTTCTTAACATTTACACAATGAAAATGTACATGTATATGTAAAATTGGTAATATATAATTATGAACACTTTGTACATCATCATCCACATGTATGTCAGTGACAATAGATAAGTAAGTCAGGTCCTGTAATGGAGTCTTACAGAGTCTTTGTTCCAGATTTTTATAATCTTGGAGTCGGCAGACACAACGAGATCCAGTTGGTCATGAAAGTTGAGTGACTTGATCGGCAGGTTATAGAAGTGGTCTTTAACCAGGAGTGGCTGACTGGAGCGAAGGTCATAGAGCAAAACCTTTAAGACAAAGCAAAGGGTTATTAACACTGCAAAAACTTAGAATGACCAGTAACCAGTGTTACAGAGACATTCCAACAGGACTGGTATCATTGCAAAATACAGTGCGTCACACTTCTTTCAATTAATTGCCCACAACATAACTTAATGTTTTTGATTTACCTGTCCTGTGCTGGTACCCACTGCCATGGTGAGGGAGCCATTAAACTTCAGCGCACTAATCGAGGGTAAACCCTGAACTCTGTCAACAAAAACACAAATAAGAAAAACGTTATGAACAGAGAGTATTAAGGGAATAAAAGGGGAAGTGAGACAGAAAGACAAAAATATGAAATAATGGGAGGCACTGTTTCTGTTTCACTGTCCCCTGATGATGTGTGTGCTCCTCCTACACAACCTGCTGTTCTTGAACGGTTTGAGACTATTTCTTTGTCGTTTCTCACTAAGGTAGTTAGTGGCATGAAACCCACTAACTGTCCCTTAGACATCATTCCGACCAAATTTTTAAAGGAGGTTTTTAATTCAGTTGGGTCAAGTCTGCTTGTTTTTACCTGTCTTAGTTCTGGGTCTGTCCCAGCTGCCTTCAAACATGCTGTAGTCATGCCCCTCCTAAAAAAACCGCACCTTGACCCCTCTGTGCTGTCCAATTTTAGGCCTGTCTCCCATCTGTCTTTTTTGTCTAAGGTTTTAGAAAAGGTGGTTTTTATTCAATTGCAGACATTTTTAGAGGAAATAAATAAATGTAATAATGTTCGACAGTGGGCTTAAATTTGATAAGCAGATTAGTTCTGTTGTGAAAACGAGCTTCTTCCAGCTCCGCCTCCTGGCCAAAGTGAAGCCGTTCCTTAGCCGACAGGACCTTGAGAAGGCAATACATGCATTCATTAGCTCCAGATTGGACTATTGTAACGCCCTTTACGTTGGCCTCAGCCAGTCCTCAATTTCACGTCTTCAACTTGTGCAGAATGCTGCTGCCCGATTTTTAACGAGCACGTCCAGACGTGAACACATCACCCCGGTGTTGTCATCACTCCACTGGCTTCCAGTTCGTTTTCGAATTGATTTTAAAATCCTGTTGTTTGTTTTTAAAGCAATTAATGGCCTGGCTCCCTCTTATCTGTCTGAGATTTTAACTATTCGTGATCATGGTAGGGCCTTGCGCTCCTCGGGTCAGCTTCTTTTAACAGTCCCAAGGTCAAGATACAAAAAGTGGGGTGATCGCTCTTTTGCTGTCGCTGCTCCCAGGTTGTGGAACAAACTGCCCCCTGACATTCGCACCATTACTGATCTTGGCCTTTTTAAATCGAAGCTAAAGACCCACCTTTTTAGAGCGGCTTTTAATTCTGTCTAGGGTGGTCTTGTTTGCCTGCTTTTATTTTACTTTTTATTCCATCCTTTCGGAAGGCTTCTGATAACCTGCAGCACTGTGGCACTTTCCGTTGTTTTTTTGTATTTTTTTTTTTTTTATCCATTTTGTAAGTATTATTTCTATGTACTGCTTTTATGTACTGTTTTTATGTATTGCTCTATGGTACACTT
Organism: Centropyge bicolor; assembly: GCA_037975185.1. Taxonomy (NCBI): domain Eukaryota; kingdom Metazoa; phylum Chordata; class Actinopteri; family Pomacanthidae; genus Centropyge; species Centropyge bicolor. The sequence continues at coordinate 69,933 of JBBMOC010000085.1, forward strand.
GTAAAGCACTTTGGGTACCGTTTGGTAATTGTAAAGGGCTATATAAATAAATTTGATTTGATTTGATTTGATAGTAAACTAACTGTGAATCAGATGAAAGATGGATATTTCTAAAGAGTAGCATAATGATGCACAGCTTGCAGTTTGCAGCAGAGTTACACACAGTGGAGAAAGTTGCCATGTGGCTACATATGCATGGTCAGGCTGGCATCAGCTGAAATCATTTAACATCTCACTGTGACAGCTTGGTACATACTCTGTTCCCTCAGTGAGGCTGCTCAGGGCGCAGTCCAGCATGCCCACTCTGTTCCGGACACGAGGGTCCCAGCATTCGACCCTTCCCTGGCAATCAAATGGAAGAGAAGGCACACAGTCAGACAAATGCAGGCTAATGAAAGATTTAAAGAAACGTACAAGTCATGACTGGAGCTTTTTAAGATCAATCAACAGCTTCAATGAACAACTGTGCATGTTGGCAGCTCCGAATGTGAGTGAGAGGTAACGGTTTTCAAAAATTGAACTTTAACACTCATATAATCATGTAACAGACGTATTTTTATCAGTCCAGCTGGTGCGTGATGCCTACACCAAACAATATCAAAGAAATGAGAGAAGAGAAATATCTATCTCTCTCATACACACACACACACACACACACACACACACACACACACACACACAGAAAACAAACATAAGCACCATAAAAACTGGTGATATTTAGCAATTTCTTATTGAAAATGAAACTCTACGTGCCAGTATCACTGAACTAAGTATTGTGTGACTGTGTTTTATATTAAGGACACGGAGCACAAAGAAACCTGATACTGTATGCTTCAAAAAGAAGTCTTGTATATTCTAAAATGAACTTAGCAATGAACACATTGAATGAACATGAACATGAACAATTTCACACACAGCTTGCTATGACACATACCTCAGAGGTTCCTGTGGCAAACAAATGATGGACGGGATTGACGTCACACACATTGTTCTCTCTGGTCAAGAAAAAGAAGCATCATGAACATCAGCTGAGATCAATGACAGCAAAGAGCTTAATGATCAGATTGCAAGATAGACTTCAGTGGTACAACAATTTTCACCTGAGTGAATCTAGCCTTAGCCACTTACTATTGTTGGAATCACAGAAGTATCACTACACATAAAACCTATCAACAGGTAGAGAAAACACCTGTACATAAATGTTATACTTACACAGCATCAGTCTGAAGTGAGTTGAGGAAGCGTCCCTGTTCAAGATTCAGTCTGAACACCTCTGAACTGAAGATTAAAACAAAAACATCAACAGTGTTGCTTAGCAAATTGACAGAGTGCCTCAACATCTATCATTATTCTATCTTTCAGGCATATTCTCACCTTGCCCCTACAAAATAGAGGTCACAGGAAGGGTAGTGGTAAGAAAAGTCTCGTCCAAACTTTGGAATACGAGTCTTGTAGTAGTGTCCATGCTGAGAGTGGAACTCCACGTAGCGGTCACAGTGCAAAAACACTAACTACACACAGAGAAAAACAAATAGTGAAGTTAGTGTTGTCAAAAATCTTGAAAAATACTTGAAGAATACCAGGGATCGTTTTTTTTCCTTTCACTACCCTTAAAGCTGTAGAATAGTCCACAAAATGTGTGAGCAAATCTGGCAGTCTTGCGTAAAACAGTGCTTGTTGCCATAAAATGTGTAAATTGATACAGTACAATACAGTTTTAACCTAGTAGTGTATGCTTTATCTTTGGAAGTGAATTTAGCTCTGGGTAACTGTACCAATTAATATATATGTAATTAATTAATTGTAAAAAAAAAATTGTATTTTTTTTCCCAATTACATGAGGCTATAAGGCATAAAATAAAATATTTAACAAAATGTTAAGCCAGTTTCTAATAACCTCACAGATCTTTGCAAGTGATGGCATGACTATGACATGACTAACAGTATGCATTTTCAACATATTAAACCATGTCATTACATAACAGCATAAAAACAATTCGTAACAAACAGCATTAGTAAGGTCTTTGGACAAGTGGACTCCCAAATTCTTACCTTAGAGTAGTCATCAGACAGGACATCAAAAGCCACAACTTTGAGAGAGAGAGAGACAAAAAAAATAAATCAAATTTAGTCATACATTACATAGGCCCCATACAACAAGAGGGTGGATGTGTGTGTGTTACTTACTATCTGAATCCAGACAGCGCTCAAACTTCAGGGACAACTGGTAGGTGTCATAGCAGCGAATCCTGGGTTTGTAAGTGCCTGGAATTAATGGAAAATAAAAACATTCACACCAAATGAAGTGACTGCCTGAAGACTCCCGGAGGCCTGTTCTCACTGACAACAGTTGACATTCTCACTTTTTGAGAAGGTTTGGTGAAAAACCATCCACGGCTTGTCTTACCTGCTGCCAGGACGAACTGACCATCCCTCGACACTTTGATAGAGGTGCACACTGTGGGCATCTCAAAGTCCTGGATGAGCTCAATCCTGCGCTGGATGTCTGGGGGAAAATAATGAATAGAAAAGTTAGAGTAAAAGCATGCGTTTCACAGACAATTAACCAGCCTGTGATGCTGAAATTGAACCAGTCAACTCACCAACATCTTTCTTTTGTAACTGTCTCTTCTTCCGATCTGACAGCCACTACATTAAAGACACAGATGTGATTAGGATTAGGAAAAAAGATAACCAACATTTCGTTACAGCAATCCCTCCAAATCTCACAGCTGTGTTTCATATTTCTCACTTCCAACCTTTGTGTGGCTTGGTTAAGTTTAGCTCAATTAATGTTAGAAGTACAGCCTTTACTGAAATGAATGGTGAATATATGAAGGCTGAACTAAGGAGTCTGAAAGGATGTGTTACTACAGCTAGATGTGTTCCTTTGTTTAAATGAAAAGTTAAATAAAGGTAGTAAGTTACCGAACAGCCACAATGCCAAAACTACTCTTGCCACGACTAGTTGTGTTAGCTAGCTAGCTAAACTCAAGGTAAGCAGTAACTTTCTAGCTCATGACACGTACAGAAGCTAAGTCCTGTTTCTTACCTCTGGAAGAGACTTTCCATGGCTTAAATTGTAAATCTTCACATCGTTCACGCTGGATATCTGCATTGTAGAAAGTGGACAAGACCCTGCTCACACATAACACTGTTACTAAACACCGGTGAACTGAATCCACGTTGTTGCCTCGGAGCAAAAACAGGAAGTGAAGAGGAGCTTTCCGAAATAGGTCCGAGTAGAAACTACAGTAAATGAACATAGATCCCCCTCCTTTCCAAAAGAAATATGGGTTTAAACAATTAATTAAAAATAATTATTGCTAAGATTGACTAAATACATTAAAAAAAATGAATGATGCAAATAAACGAATAAGTAGATATATACTTTGGTTAAATAGTAGAATTGTTTTATCCATAACGTTAGCATGTGCTAATAGCGGACTAAATTTAGGTAGTTTATTTAACTTACGGATTAATTCAACTTAATTCAAGAATAGTTAATTGAGAGTAGGTTGTAATTTATTTAACTAGATATGTTTCTCTCGCTGCATTAAAAACAAAACCTCAATATTATTAGCTTGGCAAAACTACTGAGAATGACATTAAAACACTTTTCAAGGCCATACAAACTAGAGAGTAATAAGGGTAAAGGCAACAGAAATGATGCTAATCTGAACATTTGCAAAAACGTTATTGTAAACTGTAAGCTCAATATTTAGACAATAAGGGTTTTAGAATGGTTCCCGTAATGTAAAGCATACATTTTTAAAATTAATGAAACATCTTAGGCAGCTCTTTAACCTGTTTGGTTGACTTTGAGGAGCATGCTAAGTGACAGCAAATTTGCAAATTGAAAGTCAGTATTTTCAGTCTACCTGTTCAACCCACTTGGACTGATGTCAGAGCCGCCTGTGATCCCAGAAGAAGACAGCCAGGTGTCAGTCAGTGAGTCTCAGGTGAGGCTGCTACTCACAGGTGGACCGACACAGGATGGTCATGACGATAACCTGACGGTAGGAAACCTGCTAAGGATCCTTATTTCTTTTCAATCATCAACTTCTTTTATTTCACTACATGCAGCCATAACACAGTAATATGATCATAGAAAAACCAATGACTTTGTAGAACCAGAACTAGAATAATGTCAATAATATCATTTGGGACCATTAACCTAAATGTAATTTTATGAAGCTAAACATGGAAACTTTTATATACTTTATACATTACTTTAACTTATGGTGTGTTTGTTTGTATCTAAGTCTGTTTGGTGCCAAAGCCTGTTCTCACTGGGGAGGATTTTGCCTGGGGGTCTCCATGTGAAGCACTGGGAGTCATGACAGACTTGTGGTTGATTTCTGTCCCCCTGGACAAGACCAGCTTAACCAGCGTAGAGAAACTCAAGCATACCGTTGCCAAAGCCAACCTGGCCTCCTGCTGCAAGTTCTCCATTCCCGATCTCAAGGTGAGGCTGTGTGTCACCTGCCCCAGTGAGGGCCCTGAGGGAGCTGAGTAAAGTGCAGAGTAAATGTAGACATAAGAACAAGTTATTGATGAAGCCCACTTCTTGACAGCACTGTCAAATAGAAAGCGCAAGAAGAATGCTATGTGTGTGTTAGTTCTGTGTTTATATCAGTACAGTAGAGTGTAGTCGAGGAGGGTGATGGTGTTTGGTGTCCTTCTCTGGTGAAGGGAGAAAGGCTCAGGTTGCTTTCTACAGTTTGAGGCAAAATTTCCATCTGACCCATTTCACTCAACGTGATCAATGTTCACCTCGGCTGCCAGGAATCACATTTTAGCAGTTTTTCAATTCTGTGAAGAGTTCAAATATGAAGACTCTTTAAATAGGGTTTTGAACGTGAAACATCTCCAGGGTGAATCTTAAAAGCCAATAAAGTCCAGAGTCATAATACTTGCAGAGAGGTTGCTTATGTTTAATGATATAAGCTCAATATGATGTCAAATAGATGATATATCAGCCAACACTAACCGTGCTGTCTGTGCTGTGACCTCAGGTGGGAATATTGGACAGTCTGCTCAGCGTGTCAGATGATCTCTCCAAGCTCGACACACTCACTGAAAGGTGAAAAACTACGATGAACCGAATCTGTTGCCCATGCTCTGCCGATGCACACAAAAACCTGTCGTTGCACATGTGTAGCTCACTGCAGCTTTGTCCTTACTTAGGACTTGTAACTCTGAGCTTGTGTGCAGTCTGCACCATGATTAATTGATGGTCAGGGGCTGACGGTTAGTTTTCCCTCCTGATTTTAAATTCATTGTTGTTGTATTGGAGCTGACATTGTGGAAATGATGATGTCAAATCCTATTTGCGACATCAAAATGTGGCGAAGGGAGATCAAGCCAGACAGATTTTGTCTTGTAATTTAGCTCTCTCCCTCTCTCTCTTTAGCTGGAGGTCAAGGCTTGAATAAGTAAATCCCTTGTTCCACATTAATACAGTAATTCATTATGGGCTATAGTGTCAATAAAAAAGGATTTGGAGCAAAAATATTTCCAAGCAAATTATTTTTAAAATTTAGAATATTGTAACTGAATAAATAACATGTAAAACATATGAGTAAACAAAGTTGAGGCATCTCTGTGATAATAATATTTTTCCTGTTGCCTGGTCAGTGTGATTAAAAAAACATATCAGTGTATGAGGGAGGTGATGGAGCAGTCCAGTGACAAAGTAGTGGAAAACGCCTTAGCGAATGGAGGTGAGTCACACACAAACACACACATACATGCTGAGGGTGTTAATTACATCGTATAGAAACTCATTAAGTAAGTGCATAGAACCCCGAGGCTACATGCACATTGCAAATGAGACAAATAGCTACTTAAACCAAGCTTCATATGCATGTACATACATGACGTCCACTTCCACACACAGTCAGGGATAACACAGCCAACGCTGATCCCTTTACCTTGTATTAGCCTCCTGGATGGAGGCAGCTAACCACTGTCTCTGATCACCTTTTACCATCAGACCACGGAACACATCAGAGAACCGCCCTGTCACCCCTGAAAGCTTACCTCAAGTCTCTGAGGGGTATTTAATCTGCTGGCAATTTGCTCTTTGAGCTGCAGTGCTGTGTAACTCTCTTTATAAAGTGTGCTTTTTTTTTTTTTTTTAACAGTGCTTTTGCCCTCGTGTTTTCTGAATGACCCTGCTATTCCACTGTATGGTGTGTGTTTACAATTGTGCAATTTGTAGTTTTTAGTTAAACGTCCTGTGTGTGTTTCTCAGTGGACCTAATGAGCTACGTGACCAAGTTTCAGTGGGACAAAGCCAAGTATCCCACAGCTCTGCCCCTCTCCAGCCTGGCAGACATCATCCACAAGGTACAAACTAATGAAATGAGGAGAATTATAAGTGACGTAAATGTAGTTATTACGGTCATAATTACCTTAAAGTGGTACCATCTATTATTGCACCAAAAGATGAGAGACACAAGAAACAGTGAAAGTCAAAGTGAAATGTAAATCAGAGCATCCTTAGCTTGAGTGTTGTGGCATTTTCCTGAGTGAGTTAGTTGAAAGAGGGATTTCAATAAAATCCTTCAGATGTGATTAGGCCTCTCAGAGTGGGTTTGGCTGGCAAATACTACAGGATACAGATTTACACCTCTCTAATGTTGTTATATCAGGAGGAGGAGGAGGAGGTTAAAATGAATATGAATAATAAATAATATGTATATAAAATGAATTATAAATCCAACACATTGTTTGGAAATGTAATAAAATGTCCTGGTGCTTTCTATGATTCTTCAGATTCATATTTAGCATTCACCAAGAAATAAAAGAACAATTAACACATGATTAGAACTTTGAAAATGCTTTTAGTATTTCACTGTCTTAAAAAATGGGAAAAATTGAACCAGAGATCTAAATATCCTGTTTAAAAACTCAAACGCACTGGTTCATTTCCCACAATGCAACAGCATCTGTCATTATACCCTCTTTGTTCGTACACACATCTGTCAAACTCCGCAACCCCAGTTTGCAAGACAGGATCTCTGTTATAGATGTTTAGACTCCAAGCTGAGAGACAACCCTGATGACATCATGAGGGTTGGATTTTTTTTTTTGCTTTGGAAAGCTCGTTCCAGATACACAGCAGGCGTTACAATTGTTTTCACAGGCTGAGTGGTACTAACCCTGAATACTAAACTAACTTTGATGTGTAAAGTCAGTGGAATGCACCTTTAATGTGTGTTCAAAGGTGTTTTGACAAATCAAGATTAAATCGATTAAGTAAAATCATTTTTGCAATATTAAATTTCAATTGCATTACTAAGTCTTATTTTATACATTCTTTGAGTTTGTAGTTCTTCTTATCTCAGACTCGTTTTGAGGTTCATGTATTCATGATTTTTACATGTGCTCTTAATACCTGCATGTGTGTCAGGAAGTTTCCCAGATGGAGATGGAATTGAAATCCCGGGCTGCAGCGTACAACAGTGTGAAAATGAGCTTGCAAAGCCTTGAGCACAAACTAGAGTAAGTGACCTGAGTTACATATTCAGGAAGACGACATCATTATATTGACGATGAAATGCTGAACTGGAATGTCTTTCTAGTGGGTCTTTGCAAACTCGCAGTCTGAATGGCATAGTAAGGAAGGAAGACTTGGTGGTGTCAGAGTACCTCACCACTCTTCTGGTACTAGTGACCAGGTCAGTGACACATGTGCAGTTTAAGTTGTGTTTGTGTATATACAGTACATTCACATGTTGTTCTTTATGTGTTTCTTTTTTTTTGTCACAGAGTAAACTACTTGCAGTGGGAGAAGACCTATGAATCTTTGTCAGGCTTTGTGGTTCCGCGGTCCAGCAGGTGAGCCGTCTTTATGCACTCTGGGCTGTAAGACAAGCCATTCCACTTGATCCAGGTACAAGTGCACCGACAAAGCTCCAAGTACCTGTTCTCTGCATCCAAAAGGTCAGGCTAAGTAACCACAGGTGTTCCATTACTGATAGAAAGTAAGAGTCCATGTGGCCTGGATCGGTAGCAAAAAAAAAAAGAAAATGTTTGTTTTAAGGAAAAATATACTCAATTGACGTTTTAAATATTTGAATGCATTATGACCTCATGCCAGAACTTGATGCATGAGAAAGCATACCTCACAAGAAAAAGTGCTTTGTAGGCTGACATCTAAAACAGACAAGAACTAAAAGGCTCTGTCAAATCCAGGTTTGTCATGGATGAATTGTTAAAGGGTTTTCAAGCAGGTAAAAACGGACTGTAAAGTAAAAAAAAAAAAAAAAGAGTCAGGGTTGAATATATCAGCTTTTAGCAACAGATCAAATCCTTGTTGTTCATCCCCATTACAATTTAGATTCTGTTTTAGAGTTTGTGGATAACTGGAAATACTGGTTTGTGTCTGTGAATATAACAGTGACTTAACTCTTGATTGATGCTTAAAGTCAGCTCAACTAGCTTCATATGTGTACAGCTCGATGTTTCTATGGTGAAAAGTATGAAGAGCTCTGATGCTAACATATCAATATGATGATGCAGATAACCCTAATTAACATTATTTTCACTCTTCACAAACAATCACTAAATCAACTGCAATTTGATTTTTTTTAAAAAACACGTCACCCAACTATGCATTGCAATATAGATTGTATTGGTAATTGTTGGATTGTCATGTCATTAAAAAAAGTCTCCTCTGTGTTTTGGATGAAGAAATATCACAAGCAGCAGCTGTCAATCTACACAGTGTGACACATCCCCACTGCCAGTGTAGACAGGAAGTTAAAAGATAAAATAACAAAGTTGGAACACTCCCTTGTTGCTGAAACACATAGAACACATAGCAGAGAACCTAAGTATCATTCACAGATATTTCCCCTATAAATTTCCCCATTGTAGGATGAATTAAGGAATATGTTATTCACAGCATGTTAAAAAAACAACAACAATGTGCCATTTACTTTACATTTAGTGTGGACTGTGCTATTTGCTAAGTCTGTATCATTAAGTAGTGCGAAATCTTTATTGATCAGATAGTAGTTATCAATTACACATTAGTAAACAAACTGTCAGATTTTTCAATCTCTGTTGTTTGTCAGAAATTTACTGACAAGTTACTTTTAAAGAGAAAATATTTAACCAGTGATCGGAAAAGAAAACGTTAATGTCATTATGACTCCTGTAAAATTTTCACTACACCCTTGCACTACAGCCATTAAAATCAATTAAAAAGAAATATCAGTGTTTTGAAATAAAACTTTAAAATTACATCCAGCCTTCGTCCCACAGGTATTTTCATGTACACATAGTGCTTCATTGACAACTCCTTCACTCTTTTATTTTACCTTTTAAGGTGAGCTGACTAACACCCGTGGCTTTTACTGGTACATTGAGTCTGGTGGTCGTGTAATTTACCAGCAATGCTCAACTTCAACCTGAGTAGAGGTCTCATCAGCCAGGGCAATTGAATACACCAGTGTACAGGGCCTTTAAATTATGTGAGGGGAATAAATGCACTGGTTTTGTCAAAAGAATCTAAAGTGTACTGCACAATATTTATAACTCAGGTTTTGTTTGATATATAGTTTGTACTATATAAAGGTTTATACAATGAATAATCAATAATGAATAATAAAATGAATAAAACTTTATATTCTTCCTGTTGTTTTTCACTTTGACCTTTCGCTGCATTTGTTATTTATTATTTCATTGTCTGTCGTTATTATGCGTGACCATCAGGAAGCTGTACGAGGACGGAGAGGGAGGCATTTTCTCAGTCACACTTTTCAAAAGAGCTGTGTGTGAATTCAAAGCCAAAGCCCAGGAGAGCAAGTAAGCAGGACGGATTGCCAGAAAATACCCCATCAAGTCAAAGCTGTGTTGTCTGTGTCAATTACCATAGTGTAGCCTATGATCACACAGGTTCACCGTGCGCGAGTACAGCTTCGATCTGGAGGAGGAGAGGCTGCGGGAGGTGAAGCAGCTTAGTGTTCACAAGAAGGAACAATATGTGAGTCAAACATCATGTGCTCGCTTTGGGGTTCTTTGTGTGTGTTGCAGTATGTTATAAATGTGCACGTCTCATCCACAGGGAATCTTTGTGCACTGGCTGAAGGTGAATTTCAGTAAGGTGTTTGTTGCCTGGATTCACGTGAAAGCACTGAGGGTGTTTGTGGAGTCAGTTCTCAGGTCAGTGCGGATAACATCATTTTCTCCCCTCAACATTAATGAAAACAGGCGCCTGATTGCGTGTAAGTCGACTCATTACGACGCCTCCTGCTAGGTATGGATTACCCGTGAACTATCAGGCTCTTCTGCTGCAGACGGACAACAAACGTTCAAAGAAACTGAGAGAAAACCTCTCCTCGCTGTTCATGCACCTGGACCCCACTGCCACTACCAGTAAGACGGAAGTAAGAGGCCACATCCACTTGCACTGCTTCAAACATTGCTCTTAGTTTCATCATATTTCATCCAAAGTATAGGAGAAAAGGCACAAAGACACAAACACTAATTTCTTGAGCATGGATGTTCACTCTTGACCTGGCTTTCACCCACATCTCACAGTCTGCATGAGTGAATAGAATTTACTCAGGTGGCCTAATTGTGGAACACCACAATGACGTCAATCAGTCCCAATTAACAATAATAATGGAGTTTTAATTTGAAGGCAGGAAATGTCCTTTTTCGACTTTAATATGACCTATAACCTACAGCCACTGGTGGAAAACAACTAACCTTATTAACACAAGCTCTCTACTTCAGTTTCAGTTTTTAGTTATTTGCATTTTACTTTTATTGCCATTTTGGTTTATGTCATGTGTTTGATTCCAGCACATTTACATACTTTACTTTAATTATTACTTATTGTGATTCAAGGTTTTGTCTGCTGAAGTAGGTGGGCCAGTATTAGCTAATTGCAGATATGTTCCTGTTGCCATATATGCCAATAAGTAAGTAGCAAGAAACTGCAGTATAGAAATGCTCAAGATGTGTTTGAGGTCATTTGGAAACAGGAATGCCAGTATGCATTTGTCCAATTGTCCAGCAAAAAGTGCTGACAAGTTGTTCTTCAACTGTAAAATGTACCTGTGTCTATCTTTGTCACAGTTCTTAAATAACCTAATTTAAAGTATCAAAAATGCTTATTTGCTTGATTTAGTTTATGTTCATAAACAATTTCAATTTCTATATCTTAACATAACATATCCAATCATATGATATATAATAGAATAACACAGACATGGGCCAATTTAAAACAACCTCATTCATATTGAAACATATTGTGGTGAATAGTTTAAGAGAATTTGACAAAGCTTCCTCACAGTTGCCATGTTTCAAGTTTCAAAAGACCAATTGAAACAGTAAGTGGAGTATTTGTCCAGTCAGATTTCATACTGATGTCTGAGTGAAGGAGAGCACTTTGAAACCATCTGCTGTCCAGCCTACTTGGCATCTGTCGAATGCAAATGTATCCATAGCCTTGCAGCGAGAGACTGTAGTGAGGAAAGTGAAAATGTGGGCCACTGTGTTACGGTGCTGCAGTTACTTTACTACTTAACTGTGGCGCATAATCGAAAAATGCACTAACACTCCTGCAGTACTATGATTGGTTTTAAGTGGTTCAATGTGTGAAATACCATTTTCTGTTTGTTCCTTTCCCTGTGCCAAGCAGCCAAACAGTGACATTGCAGGCCTCTGTCAGCAAGAGTACTTCTCCTACATCTGCTTCCACATCAACACCAATCTGCTGGAGATCAGCTAGCAGTCAGCAAAGAGAGGACCCACACAACGAGCAAGCAAGGAGGGTCCTGTCACTCATGTGGTGGATGGTTCCAATCCCGTCAGAGGCAGGAAAATAAAGCCCCTCGACTCTAAAATAAAACATATCTAGTGAAGAATATATCCTTGAATATCTTGGTTTTCAACATTTCTCTTGAGCCAGAAATAACTGTCAAGCTTCCCCTGAGCAGCAGTGTAAATAATCTCATCAGGTGAACAGTGGATGGATTTCACCTGCGGTATCAGCTGCTCATGGACTGTGCTTTTTGATGTGCTGCACATGGAACTGTGTAACCATTTAAATATGTTTAATAGCTCAAAAAATGTTGTTTAGTGTTTCCTTTGGATAGAACATGTGCTGTAAATGTAAATGTCAGTGTACAGCTTCAAGCGTTCTAAGTGAGCATATTCTTCCTAGAAATATTAAAGCCATCGCAGTGCAATAAAGTGTCTGTCTTCATCCACAGCTGCACATTGGTAAGCAATGCAGTACATTTTTGGATTGCAATATACTGTATATTCTGTAGGGAAAGAATGTCATGACTCCTGACTGTCATGAATGACTTTTCTTTTAACTCATATTTGATCATACTGTTTCTGACTGTAATGGGTGGTGCGCCATTACTGCACCAACCACCAATAATTACAGGTGCCACCAAATCACCCAGTAAGCCCACTGAAATCTTAAGGATTGTAACTTTAATAGAAATACAAGTATTATCAACAAATCGAAGAGTAAAAACATGAAAGCACTTGCCCTGCAGAAAAAGTGGCCCCTGACTGATATTTTTTGCATCATCAAATTGTTAATATTGATGCATCAGTGCCTAAATAGTATGCTACTCTTGTGGCTCCAGTAGAAACTGTGAAGTAGGATAAATCACCTCATGTGATGTCACTTGAGTCGACGTCAGGGCTGTTTGAAAATGAGAAAAATCTGGATGTGAAGTTAAAAAGACATGAGTTTACTAGACTTCTGTAGCCACTACTGGCTGAACATGCTTGTATGTCAGCTGTTGAGTTGCATTATGGGTGATGTGTGCACCAGGTTTTAACAAGGACGACAAACATGTGGAATTAAGAAAGATGTTTTCTCTGGTTATGTTGCCTTGATTTAGATATTTTTTTAAAAAATATTCATTGTAGGTGCAACAATAATATAGAACTACTGTATGAAATCAGTCGCATACTCTTTGTACTACTATATACAATTACTTAGTCTAGTCAAGCTGTTCCCAACCAGGGCGTCAGGCCCCCTCCAAAAAGTCTGAGGGCTTGTGAGATGATTGATAAGGTAGGAAAGAAGAAAAAACACAAATGTAAACTGTTCTCTTTGTGAATCATGTAGTATATAGTTTTACCATGTGGACCTTAAAACAAAAACGTTTGCGTAACTGCGATATAGCTCATAAATATCCAAAACGTGACAAAGGGCCCCAACTTTGCTGATTTGTTTGTAAGGGGTCACAAATCAAAAAGTAAGATAATGTATAATCATAATCTGAAAACTAATAAGTACAGTTGTCAGATATTAAAGTAAGTCATTTCCCTGTGCAGTGAACTCCAAGTATAAAGCAGCATAAAATAGAAATACTCAAATAAAGTACCACTGCCAAAGTGGTAGTCTAATAAATGTACTGGTTACTTTGCACCACTGAATGCTATACAGAACATGATCACCAGAGAGTGCACTTCCTCTGTTCTATGCAGCATCAGTTTTCACAGCAGCTATCTCTGCCATCACTAATGATGTTCAACTAATTAATACTTTTGGCAACAGTGTATATTTCACTAATCAACCTCTCTCTATAATGCAGAATGTGGCATGTAAACTCCTTGAAATGGACCTAGGACTAAAGCCACTGTGGTTTAAGAGTTTGTATTAAAGGGTGCAGAGCTGATTAATGGTGCTCTTTTAATCATTGACTGACATGTATTTACAACCACACAAGCTACATATTGCACTGAAATAACATGAGAAGAAAAACTTACAAGTGATGTGTGTGCTTGTGTGTGTGTGTGAGAGAGAGAGAGACAGAAAGAGGAAGAGAGAGAGAGAGAGAGCGAGAGAGAGACAGAGAAAGATACTGAGAGAGAGAGACAGAGAGAAAGAGAGAATGGGAGAATGAGAGAGAGAGAGAGAGAGAGAGAGAGAGAGAGAGAGAGAGAGGTGGGAAGTGTTGGGAGTGCCATTCAGTGCTTGAAAGAGTCTTGAGAGGACACATTTACGCACAGAAATCATGGGTATCAGTTTTGGTTAGTTCGCTCTACTTTTACCTCACAAGTCACACATTTATTCCCTCGGACACTCAGTAAAATGTGGACAGTCCCGAAGCCAAACTACAGACCGGGTTCATGCTCCGGGGGTCAGATCGCCGTGAACATCGGCGGGGTCCGCGTGGTGCTGGTCGGGGATGTGGTGAAGCGCTACCCGGAGAGCAGACTGGCCGAGCTGCTGAGCTGCTCCACGCAGAACCACGAGCTCATCTCGGCGCTGTGTGACGACTTCGACCCGGCCAGGAGGGAGTTTTACTTCGACCGAGACCCCGACGCCTTCAGGTGCATCGTGGACGTTTACTACTTCGATGAGATCCACATCAAACGCGGCATCTGCCCCATCTGCTTCATCAAGGAGATGGAGTTCTGGAAAATAGACCCGGGTGCTCTGGACGAGTGCTGCAAAAGTTACCTGAGCGAGAAGGAGGAGGAGCTGAGCGAGATCGCCAACAAGGTGCAGGTGATCCTGGAGGACCTGGACGTGGACCGGTGCGTCACGCGCGGCCAGCGGTGCCAGCGGTTCCTGTGGAGGCTGATGGAGAAGCCTGGGTCCTCTCTACCGGCGCGCGTCATCGCCATCGCCTCCTTCCTCTCCGTCTTGGTCTCGGCTGTAGTGATGTGCCTGAGCACCATACCGGAGCTCCAGGTGACGGACGCTGAGGGCAAACAGGTGGAGCACCCGACCCTGGAGGCGATCGAGACCGCGTGCATGTCGTGGTTCACGGCAGAGTACCTCCTGCGCCTCGCCTCCTCCCCCAACAAGCTGCACTTCGCCCTCTCCTTCATGAACGTCGTAGACTTCCTGGCCATCATGCCTTTCTACGTGGTGCTGTCCCTCACCTACCTGGGCTCCACCTCCATGATGGAGCTGGCCAACGTGCAGCAGGCCGTCCAGGCGCTGCGCATTATGAGGATCGCGCGCGTCTTCAAGCTGGCGCGTCACTCCTCGGGCCTGCAGACCCTCACTTACGCCCTCAAGAGGAGCCTCAAAGAGCTGGGCCTGCTGCTCATGTACATGGGCGTGGGGATATTCGTGTTCTCTGCCCTGGGATACACCATGGAGCAGAGCCACCCGGAGACCCTGTTCAGGAGCATCCCTCAGTCCTTCTGGTGGGCCATCATCACCATGACCACCGTGGGGTACGGAGACATCTACCCCAAGACCACCCTGGGCAAGTGCAACGCAGCCGTGAGCTTCCTGTGCGGGGTCATCGCCATCGCCCTGCCCATCCACCCCATCATTAACAACTTTGTGGTCTTCTACAACAAGCAGAAGGTGTTGGAGACGGCGGCGAAGCACGAGGTGGAGCTGATGGAGCTGAAGTCTGGAAGGGAGGAGGAGAGGAGGAGAAGCAGGAGTCAGTGAGACTTTGGCGAGACATGTTGAACTGCAACATCAGACTGAAACAAAAGGGCGCCCGCATTCCTGAAGTCAATGTGAACACCAGACATCTGAAGCACCAACGCATCCAAAGCTAGAGTTCATTTCTAAAATTTCTAGATCTTGACATTGTGACAGTTTTGTATAGATGTGCAGACATATTTAGGACAGCTCCATGCTCGTGCATTACACCTGTACATAGAGCCACGACAGATGTGTGTACACAGCTGTGTTGTTTCTGTTGTTGCTGCTTATTCTACGGTGCAGTTATTACATCCATAACTCCTGTTACTGTGAAGGCTGTTGTGAATATAGAATTAAAAGTTGTGCATGTGAAAAAAAACGTCATCATTAAGAATCATTAAAGCATTGTTGTCACTTGCCAAATCATGAACAATTTAGATACTGGAGTACAAATGTCCAGACTGATAACAAGAATAAATACAAATTAGATTTTCTTTAAGAGGACAATACAAATCAAGTTTAAGTAACTTTATATGTCATCCAATGAGGTTTCAATGTTTTTGTGTTAGATGTAGTGACTGAGATAAGACCATTGTGTTGGATTTAGAGCTTCTGTCATTTGAATGAGTGCAGGGTCTCTTCCAAACATGCCTGTCTGTGTCAGGCTGGCTTGGCCTTTCAGTGCTGTTTGCAGTTTCTCGGTATCAGCGAGAATAGACATGCATGCACCACCACATTTTTCCCTTTTGAAACCTTAATGATAACACAGTAATATTACAACACATCACCAGTATTAGACAGTGTAGTTAGTTACAGGTGTTCCCAAAACATGAGCCACACCTAAATTATTAACAATAATAATCGTTACTGGTGTTTTTGTTTCTTTGGTCAAAGACATTCAATTGACTGAATGTAGCCAAAGACGCACTACACACATGAAAAGCGGTATAATCATTTTATTGAAAATTGATTATAGCCTAACTTTATCATCATTGATACTGAAAGACAAGCTCAGCCATTGAAACATTAAGACATTTTTCATCAAGAGACAACAGTAAATGAATGAAGTCTTTCCTACTAAATCATTAGTCATGATAAAATGTATGAATTCATAATGAAACTAGCCAGTTACTCCAAGCTACAGGTGGTTCTTAGGGTCACATAGGATAGGCAGACATTACTTCATTCATTCATTCATTCATAACAAAAATAAAATAAAGTTGTAACCATTAACATTTCAGTTCTGGTTGATTTGGTGACACCTGTTGGTACTAGTGGTAACAGCAAGTGCAATTTAATACTACAAGTTTGCCAGGAACAACTACAACATAAAAGCAACAATTTGTTTATTATGCAGCCAAACAAATTATTGTTATTTTAGTAAAGGAGTCACACAATTATTGACCAGGGCACAGTGAACGGAGCTGGCTACCTTGCTGAGAAGTTTATATAGTCTGTTTTAATATTTTTGTGCATGTGTGTTTCCATGTATGCCATCATTCTCACATCCACAAAGTACAACCAAAAGCCTGTCTTTGTTGGATTTTCCCTTTAGGGATCATTAAAGGCTTATCCTTTTTTTATATGCACTCAAGACATGTGAGCACCATAAATAAAACAAATTTCATTTTTTAAAATCTTTTTATGCCAAGATCTTGAGTGTTGGGGTCATAAAAAATGCACTACTGAAGAGGTTGGGAACTTTTTGCTGATAAGGCACTCACTGGCCAAAACAGAGTTAAAAAATGGTGAAGGAAGCATTCAGATCTTTTAAATAAAAATAAGTAATGCTCCTGTATAGTAGTACACCATTAGAAAGTAAATATGTAAAAGCAAGTATTGTTAGTGAAATATATTAATGGATCATAAATAAAGTTCTCAAGGAAAAACGGCCTCTCTGAGCATTAGTATTGTGCTATTGACTATTATATTACTTGAATATACTTACGTATTAAAGGATAAGTAGCATTTTACTGTTGTAGCAGATCAAGCCGACTGAGAGTAGAGTTGAACTACACTGTTGGGTCATTTCATTTATATCAGTGCATCAAAACATAATCATATATTTTGTGTATACAATCCTAATTTGTAAAGTAATTATAACTAAAACTGTCAAATAACTGTGGTGGAGTATGAAGTACAATATTTCCCTCTGAAATATGGAGTAGATATGTAATGTACCACAAGATAGAGAACTCAAGTTAAGTACTTCAAATTTGTTCTTCTGTACAGTACTTGAGTAAATGCACATAGCTGCATTCCTCCAACAGAATGAAACTACATCTGCAAGACAGACAATCATAACTTTTTGTGAATTTATTCGAGTTCTCAGAAGTGACTTTGCCTGTGTTCATAGCTGCGTAGTGGGTTGTCTCTCCAAGGTGTCAGTCTGTTTTCTATTCTTTCTTTCTGCAGTCATTTTGAAAAGAGGCGACACAAGGACGATGACAGAACATGTTTTTCCACCGGGACAGAGCATATTGTAGACCCGGCGTGGGTCGCTGTTTGCTGCATACTGTAGGTGAATGCCACTGTTGATCCTGTGAGGTGTGTGTGTGTGGATGCACATCTATCTGTCTTCATCTGCATGTTGCCCCATAAGTTTCAGTGTTTATCCGGGCTGGTGCATCACATGTGACACGATCCAAGGCAGCGGCCTGTGAGAAACTGCCGTCCCCGGCGGGAAAACACTTCAAAGTAAGGCTATATACACCCACACACTGAGCACTCAAAAACACCCCCCTTCCCTTTCCTCCACCACCCCACCCGCTTTTTCTCTCTGTCTCCTTCGCCCTGCCTCCACCTCCTCACCCTCCATCTCGGATGATGATCTGTCACCTTCCCCGGCTGAGAGAGCAGCGATCAGACACAGCGACGTGCGGAGCGTTAGTGCTGTCATATTTTGAGGGTGCGTGGTGATGCAAAAGTTTACTCTTACAGCTTCAGATGTTAACAGATAAGTGCAGGCAGGAGCGAAGGTGAAAAAATAGAAGGAATAAATTATTGTTCATTAAAAGGATGAAAGATTTATGTGAGGATCAAGGGAAAATGAGAGACATTGACTGACACTGACTTTTACCAAATATAACTTCATCTGCTATGCATCAGTAAGCATCACACATGAGCCAGTCTCACTGGGGTACGGACACACACAGGTTGAACAGCCCAGCATCCCACCAAACTATGACCCACCGATTCACTGGAGGCTCGTGTGTCAGTGTCAAGTTTTGCATCCATTCGCAAGCGTATGAAGGTGCAGTGCCAGCAGGAGGCTATGATGACAAACAGAGAAACAAGTCGACATATGGAAGAGGAGGCTGGATTGGACAAACAGAAGACTTTCACCCAGGAGACCAGGGTTTGTCAGGATCCATCTTACATCACATACTTACTTTAACCAAAAAGTGTAAAAAAGTTAAAAGTGTAACCGAACTTTACATGTTTATTATCACCTACTTGAACATTCTTTTTATGCCCAGGTGAGACAAAATGTGACACAGAGACGGTGGACCAACGGGTCTATTTCAGGCTTTGGCTTGTGTTGGGTTGAAATTATATATCACTGGCCACAGTCTGTAACAAGAGCAAAAGACACAAACAGATCTTCACTCTCTGCAGCTGTTCCAAGACAATCTGTCACTAATGTGCAATTAATTTATTTCAGGGCTCTCCTAAGATGTTTGATCCATAGCATTCTGTAAATAAATTCAATCAAAGATGTAAGACCCTCCTTGTCAATACCTGTCTTCCCCCACTGTGAGGCTTCACAGGAGCGCTCTCCCACGATCTTTACAGTTCCAGAGTGCACATGTGTCTGGAGGAGGATTTAATGGTATATAGCTTTTGACTGAAGACTGGTTTAATGCTGATAGTCATTTTTAATTAGTTCACACTGATCAAAGTAAAGTAGCGGTGTAGGCGGATGCATAGGTAGGTTAGTGTTTAAGGTAGATGAAGTTTCACACACTGCTTTTTTTTCTACACGGTTTCTTGAGACCTGAGCACTGATGCAGCAAACACAGATGAAAGTGACACTTCGACAATATGTGATCACAGTGGAAAGCAAGTATCCACAAATATTCTCCAATCTCTATGCAAGAAATTGCTAAAAAAAAAAAAAAAAAACTCTTATATTAAGCTGAGTAATATTAAATGAGTAAAGTTTTCAAATCTAATTCTGAAAGAATACAAGTGTTGGTGGCTGTGACTTACAGCACAGGTGGTGTGGGTTTGAACACATCGACACAACAAAACTGTTCCAATAATCTATTAGTGGCAGTCACAGATGGATAGCTTTCTAAACACGAAAATGACATATGACCGAGAAAATATTGCAAATCGCAACACCAGCAGTAAACATGGGATTGAATCAATAATGCAGATCAGGTCATCATTATTCTCACCGATCAGTCAATACATCAACAATCATGGCATTTAGTAAATCATCAGGCCTTACCAAACGTGTGATTTGACACAAAACAATGCTTGAAACTTTTTAAGAAATCCATGAAAAATGAACGAAATAAAATATATAAGAGTATAAAAAGATGTATCTTAACTCATATATTGTCTCTTTGTTCATTTCTAAATCAGTGTTTGGAGCAGGCATGTGCACAGGCATTCTGAGGGGCTGTTTCTCTAACCTGAAAAAATAAGCCTGACTGTGACAATGTGTGCATCAGGGCATCGCTTTGCTTTACTTATTGTAACTGTGATGCCGGATATGGGTGGTTGGATGATATGTCAAAATTTCACCCTTCAACCATGGTGTCTGTTTAATTTGTTGTTGTTATTTGAGTGACGCAGCAATCAGCCTTCCTCTGTCTTATTGCAAGATACTGTTGATACTAGAGAATTCAAGGAACAAGGGAAATGGCACTGAGAACAAGTGGATTTTTGTTCTTTCAGACTTGAATGCTTAATTTTGTAACATCTCACTTGTTAAGGCTTGTAGTGCTCAAGGAGGCAGAATTTAAAAGCTGTAAAAAAAAAAAAAAAAAACAGGAACAAGGACATTTTTTAAAAGGTCGTTCCATGCAGAGGTTAAATAATTTTACAAAACCACCATCATCATTCAAAGTGTGAATCAACATTTTACTTACAGAAGAATAACTATTAATTCATGTGATAATCTCATCATTAATTAAGCCTATAAACCTGAACCATGAAATAATTGACAGAAAATTCCAATTCTTTGAAACTGGAGCCTTTAATGGTCCTTCTGAACAAACAAATAAACAAAATTTTCAAATGTCAATTTCCTTATATGAGTTTCAATTTTTTATCATATTTGAGACTCAAAGTTTCATTTAATTTCATTAAACAAAGAGATATTAAAACAAAAATATGTAACAACAAATTGGATATTCTAGTTCTAAACAAGAAGATATTTGTATTTTTATTCCACTATTTATTATTGTTATTACTCTGTATAAGCTATCTGCTATCATGCAGCAATGAGAAATACACCAACAGATCAGGGTCGGATTTTGAATACTGATGATGTAGAAGCCTCCAAAACTCATGGATCATATATGATACGTTCAGTGAGGGTTAAATAAGATACTTGCTTTTAAAAAACCTCAGATAGTTTTGTCAGAAGACCAAAACACAAGAAAAAAAGATCTTCGGATATGAAGAAATGTGTGAGTTATCATTGGTTAAGGAATCTGTTCATGTACATCATAGTAATAGTGAGATAATCTATCAGAACTAATCTGTATAGTAAATATTAAGCATTCTTGTCTGACCCTACAATGTCCATATTTTTCTGGAGTTGATTGACTGGACTTGGCAGAGGACTCTTCAATCCATGTCAGACCTTCTCACCAGTATGGGAATAGAAGATATTTCTTGTAGCAGAGTGTCTTCTATCTCTGGGCAATTAAAACTGTCCGATTCAAAGTCATATAGCATAATGCGATTTGAACAAGTAGCCGTCTGGATTTTATGTTTTTGCAACAAATGGCAGTGCAGGCAGTATGTCCCTCAAAGCAAAGTCAGTCAAAGCCATTGCACTACACACAGAACTAAATCTTATATCCTTTATTTGATGTCATGCGTAATATCATAGGAGTATATCCCCCTCTGCCTTTCTTTTCCTCACCAGCAGTGGTCTTGTGTTGTCATGACTCCAGTCTTTAAATAACAGTCTCGCTCTCATTATTCTGCCTCAACGAAGTCTTTTGCTTTCAGACTGGACTCCCACATCCGCGATTCATTGTAAAAGATTTAATAGAGCGACACAGCTTTTTTTTTTTTTTTTTTTTCAAATCTCATGCACGTCAGAAGAATGATTCATTACAGATATTTTAAGGTGTTGCTGAGCTGAACGTGAAAATAGAGATGGAGTTGTATTACCTGAAATCTGATCAAGTCACTATGTAATAAGATTCCATCCACTTGGAAATCAAACATCTGCTTTGCACTGGGGACAGATCACAATGCGAAGTTCAACATCCATTTTTGCTTGTATTCAAATCAAATTGTTATCAGTAATATTAAGCACTGATTCAGTTCAATGCTTACTTGGTTAATGAGTGACCACGGAATCTGGTGTGACGGGTGGTGGTGACAGATTTCTAAATGTGTATGCATGGACAAAAGTTTCAAATAAGGATGCAGCTGCATTCTCTTGCAGCTCTTTTGCCTCACACAGTACAAAAAAAAATAAAAAAAATGCAGGGTCATAGAGCAAAAAGGTTGAACCAGACTCAGCTATAGCCAGACAACAATATAATGTCATCCGGCAATCAAATACATGCAAACACACATTCCTGGTAGAATGGTGTGAATTCTTGTATTTCTGTATCACTGGTAAAATCCTGTCTCACAGTGCTATAATGTGTAAATTTAAACACATAAAAACATTTGCAAAGCCACCACCTTCAGCTCAGTGGACTAGTGTAAAATCATTGACAGGGATGTGTATCGCATCACACCTTTAAGTTGAAGCAGTCCAGTTTATTAAGAGATGATGAAAACCAAATGTTTACCAAATAACATTTTAAAAGTGACTGTTCAAATGTTTTTGAAGCCCCTGGGTTTTATTTGTGCCAGTCAAACTTAACAAGTTATGTATCTGGTGCCAAAAACGACTGTCACACCGGTGCCACCAGAGACGACAGCTAGATGTGGTTTTCAAGGCAACAGACTCACTAATGATGGATTACTGGTGGAGTGACTCACTCTGTTAATGCATTTCTGGCAGTGTCTTTCGGGCAAAACAGTCCATTATTTTTGTGCTTTTATTTTATTTATTGTATGTTGCAATGCATTAAACGCATTTTCACATAAATACCCTGCCCTATTCAATGTAAGGACACTGGTGCGGTTTGCTTCCTCTACTCTGAGATCATCTTTCTGACTTTGAAATTCAGTCCCTTGTGCAGCACTCTGTCAGGGTGAACTTCACTGTTATCAAGACATGCCTTCGTTTAGGTGTCAACTTGACTGTGAAGTGGGTGGGAGATGGAAACATTTTATGAATGAGTTCAAACTACTTCAGTGTCCTAACCTTATATTCAACAGTCCTTCTGACAGTTAAATTATTGATCTTTAGAATTAATCTGTAAAAGCAGCAGGATGGTGACCTTTCAGACATACTTCTTTCTTTCCAGTCTTCTGGTCTGATGCGGAGCGAGCACTCAGCCTTGCCCGCTCAATGATTGCTTTGCACTCCTCCTCGGCCCCTACTCGCTCACAGCTGGTCACGCCGTCTAGTCTTCAGGGCAGCCTCCCTCTTTCAGAGAATGGATTTTCAAGTGCCGAGGCTGGAGACTCTTTATGTCTCACTTTTTTAGTTTTGAAAAGCACTCCTTGGTCAATAATGCATGTTCTCCCTGCAAAGGCCACGGCTGGCAGGAGGTGAAGGGGTTGTCCTGTTTGGATGTGTGAACATGGACTGACCTATGTGTAGGTTTGGATTTATGGCACACATAACAGAAGGTGAGACAGACTTCAGACTATATGACCTTTAACGACTGTCCTCCGACCAGACGTTAAGGCTGACTGACTGAAGGCTATAATGCTTTGAATTTCTTGTGGGGATGAAGAAAAAACAGATGGATAAAAGTGCTGCTGAAGTTGCTGAAAATATCACAGTGACACACTGAGCCGCTGGTGTTTAATGTCAAAATTTGCACAGGAAATTAAATGTCTTTCTTTGAACTATAACTGCCTAAATTAAGTTGGTTGAGTTTTAATTCACATTTTTCCTCTGCACTGATGTTATACTTCTTATATGAATACGGCTTTTGAAATTTAATTGTTTTTTCTTATCCCCTGAAATATCATTGCATGCAAAATTTCGTTTCGACGTTCATGGCACCTCAAAATATGATCACACTATATTACTGATTTTCAGACATTTGCAGTCGCCTGAGTCCTATAGACTTTGTTGATCTGTAACACCAACATGAAGTTGACACTTTTTGATTTTACTGAAATGCTTTTAAAAACTATTGGATGAACTGGCCAGTGTCAGTGTTAGCATGCAGATTTTTGGTATTTTTGTCTCTTTTATTAGATAGTATTCAGTTGAGAGGCAGACAGTAATTTGGGGGATTGAAATGGGGATGACTTGTAAATAAAATAAAAGATGTAAAAAAAATTCAAATTTGAATTTTCTGCATCAAATTGCAGCACAATCTTTGTATACCTCCCATGCACCAGATGCAACATAATAAATGTTCTCCCTCCCAGTTTGTTTGCTTGGTGATCATTACTTTAACTGATTTAACTGATTTATGCTGCAGCCATTTAGAAGCCGGGGGAGCTATGATCATTTTGTCAAACACAGTTCAACAAATCCAATGAGAGTGTTTATTACTCTGTAAGAAATTAGCAGCCTCTCAGCCTTAACAAACACAGAACTCTGGGATTCTTGAGAAAACTCAGCTGAAGATAATGCGTTCATAGCTCAGCTGTTCGGGGGCTGTACGCCTTTCTAAATATCGTTCAGGACATAAGGCAAACTCAATCATATGGTTGAGCTAGCTTCCTATCTACATCCATTTCTTACAAATTGCTCTTTAAAATGTCATTGGCTGTAGAATGGCTGCGAGCATGCAAAAGCTTTCCTTGAGGAAAGGATGGGAATGTTTTAATGCCCAAGGTGTACTTTTGGCCATGTGTGCATAGTTCTCTGGATGCCTGGGGACACACAACTCAAAGTAAAACTGATTGGTAAAGAAGCTTGTTCTTTGCTTGAAGGCAGATGAACTGTTTTTTTGTTTTTTTTGACAGTTCATTGGCTATGTATTCATATTTCCAACATTTCTGAAAAATGAAGAAGACATAGAGACTGCATTTAAAGGTGAAAGTCATGTGACAGAAGCAGAGAACAGCTGTGTTCACAGTTCCTTCTTTTAATGCTGTTATCATGCTTTAATTATTTTGTTAATTTGACAACTGTAGCAATTAATTTAATATTTCTTAATTTCTTAATTTTCCAATTAAGGAGACTCATTATTGATCAATGCATCAGACTGTACTTAAGTCAAGGTCTAAGACAAGGGCAGAAATTGTTTGTATCTTTCTGATAACATTCAGATCAGTCCTAGTCAATTAAGGAGAGGACCAGCCCGGCTGCAACTTCACAGGTGAGTGCACTTTGGTGATCCTGCTGAGACTGTCAGCATTAGCAACCAGATGAGGGGAACCAGGTGGTCTTAATGGTTTTCAAATAATGCCCAGCTGCAGATTGACAGTGATCTTAAACGCTGAAATCTGGTGTGGTTAAAGGAACCAGACACTCTTTTTTGAGAATTATTGAATGATCTTGGAAAACAAAAGTCATTTTCTCGTGACAAATTATCAGGTTATGTCAATAAATATGGCATTTTTTCTCTCGAGATAAAGAGATGAATTAACACTTTATCATGAGAAAACCGGCATTGTAATCTTGAGATAAAAAAATAAAAAATAAAGCTGTGATCCAAGGATAACAGCATTAAAAAAACATGCAAGCATACCCATTCTTGATTTCCATACTATTGTTATCATAAAAAGTAACTGTATTTATTTTTGTTATCATCATCTCTTTTTATGTCTAATTTGAAAACCTGGAGTGCTTTGCAGTAGAAAAAGCACAGGTGTAATAAAACAAAATCAATGATGTCTGAATTCTGTTTTCCTCTTCCAGTACTCTGGCACGAACTGTCACGCTGTCATGGTACACATGAATTGAACGACCAGACAGACACGGGGGAAAGGGTTTCTTTGAGGGCCTTTGACCAAGAACATGACATTTTCATTTTTTGTGATGACACTCTGACAAGTCGGCCAGTACTCAAGCATGCGTTGTCCTCAAACTAGCATGACCACAGGCCATTAAAGATGAATGGTCTTTTGAGTACACAGGAGAAGTGCGACAGCCTGGCCACATAGCAGGCCTCCCATTCTTGTGGAATCCAGAGAGGATCCTGATTGCCTCAAGAACAATATGAGAGATATGCAACCCTCAAACCAATGTTACTGTGGAAAGACACAAATTCAACACACAAAATCGGAGGACGTGGGAGATAATTGAACCAGTGATTTGAGGATCAAAGCAAAAAGCTGAAATTTTGCATATCTCTATCCTCATCCTTATCTATTAGAGATGGATTGACTTACCATGTGTTGGCGATTTGGCATTAGCTAAGGCTGTATTCATCTGGCTGGGCAGCTGTAGCTCAGATAGAGCAGCCGTCCACCAATCAGAAGGTTGGTGGTTTGATCCCTGGCCCCTGCACTCTATGTGTCGAAGTGTCCTTGGGCAAGATACTGAACCCCAAATTGTTCCCAATGGCTGTTCCATTGGCATGTGAATGTAAATCTCAGGTGTACGTTGCTTCCGATAAAAGCAAATTGTAGAATGAAATGACTGAAGAGCTCAACAAAACAATGCATTCTCCAGAGCACTCAGTCACACATCTTCTTGGTCACAGTGTCTTACCAGCTGTAACAACTGTGGAGGTAGTCATACAGTTAACTAAAACAAATGCCTAGCTTTTGGTCAACAGTGCTATACTAAAGTGGTTCAAACAACAGACCTATAACAGGCAGAAACCAGGACTGGCCAAGCTGAGAGCAGTAGAGATGAAACATTCTGTGTTAATGGTATAGCACTGCAAATGATTCATACAACCGATGCACAGATGAAGGAAACCGATGACACGTTTGTCACGGTGCAAGTAAATGACAAAGAACTCCTTCAGGCAGATTTCATTTGACCACATTGCTTATCACTTTTAGCACTCATTTTGATTACTACAGGTTTTTATGGATACATGATTCAACTCAGCCAGTGAAGTGTTTCCAGGGCTGCATGGCACAGCTTTTCACTGGATATCTCTGTATGATCAACAAATCATTGGAAGTAAAAACAAGGAAGAAAACAACACCAATTTGAGAAAGGTGCTCAGCCATGCCAAGGAGGTAAACTTGAATCCTCTCACATGCAGGTTACATCTGAACCATGACAACTACATTGGCCACGTTTTCACAAGTGACAGCCTTTGAAGCCAACCCCTCCAAACCAAAAGCAATCAGTGAAAGGCCTGTGCTATGTTCCAGCTCTGTAAAAATGTCATGGTCAACTACCTTGGAAAATTCCTTCTTTAGCTGACAGCTAAACTGCAACAACTAACACACAAAGAAATGGAATGGACACTGAAAGGAAAAAATACAGCCTATGCCTCATGGATGCTGACTGACATAGAAAGCAGATCTACTCAAATTGAAAAAGAGCTATTGGCAGTGGTTTTTGCATGTTCAACACAATACAGCAAGACCTTGGAAATGGACCACCATCTCCACCATGGTGAAAACGCCCATACATGTAGTGTATGCAACTACAAAGGAAGATGTTATGAAGAGCAGAAAACAAATGCACCTATCACTCTTTCTCGAGCTCCCAGGAGTTCCACACTTCAGCATGCTGATGAGGAAGACAGCTTTGATGTGATGACAGTTGTCAACTACATATGCTCATCTTGCTTTGAGGACTGACAGCAGATGACACAAGTCTGCATACACCTAGCACCATCATCAGACATACAGAGCAAACACAGCAATTTTCCAATCAGCTTTAGTCCTTATTTTTCTTTCAGAGATGAACTAACTATTGAAGACAATCATGCAGGGTCACCCAGCAAGCATTCCTTGGTCACAACAAAAGGAGTACATCAGCACCATGCACAGATGGCATCCTGGTGCAGAAGAATTAAATGGAGAGCAAGATGTATAGTTTTCTGGCCAAGAATGACAGACAACATCTACAAGAACATTCTGCATGTAACAGCACAAAATCACAGTCTGAGACTAACCTGCTTCATGAAACACACCTTCCCACAATACAGTGCCATACAGTTTAGAAGCCAGGGTTTAAAGGACTTTGCCACACAGTGGGACTTCATTCATGTTACCAGCAACCCAGAGTATCCCCCATCTAATGGGCTCTGAAAGAGCTTCGTGCAGCACCATGTTCATGCAGGAATTTCACATAGACAGAACTGATATTTTTCTCAATCTACTAAATCTCAGAAACTTGCCATGTGACACAAGCAGTTTCATTTAA
This sequence comes from Centropyge bicolor, assembly GCA_037975185.1. NCBI lineage: Eukaryota > Metazoa > Chordata > Actinopteri > Pomacanthidae > Centropyge > Centropyge bicolor. The sequence continues at coordinate 97,889 of JBBMOC010000085.1, forward strand.
TTAGATTTGACTGTTTTACATGCAAATACAGTCGCTCACAATTTGGAAATTCAATTGTCATATAGAAATGAACCTGAACAATCATCATCATCACAGATAGAAAACCATAAAATTTGTAAGATTATCCTTCAAGTTTAGCACTTTTTTATTTATTTATTTATTTTTTTACATCTGAGCCACCACAGAATTGTTCATCCACAATCACTTGAACAGAAAGATATTTCCAGGCCTCTCCTTCTCAAATTTAGACTAAGACAATGGCTCAAATTGCTACTGAGACACAGAACTGAGCTGGTTTGGATTTATGTGATTTTAATCCTGTTCTTCTTGCACATAAAACCAGTTGCAGTTTTGCTGTGTTTAGAGTTAATACCAGCCTTGGTGCCACTTGTGAGGATGCATGCAGACTTGCTGTAACAGGTCACAGTGGGAGACCTCAGTGAGAGCTGATGACTGTACTGTAAACTTTCTGACAAGCTATGCTAAAGATAACTTCCAATTCACTGCAGCATTCGAACGAACCCACTGCACTGGGACTAATGGTGAAATATGTATTCGATGGAGAAGAAATTGCTGGAATTGCTCACAAATATTTCCATAATTGCATTCCAAGCAGTTTTATAAATTCTGTTAAGTTGTGGTGTGTAGAACCACTTTGACAGGCCAATGTCAAATGAACTGCTGAGGCTTGGGTATTGGAAATTCCTGTCGTTCACAGCATTTTCATTCCCTTCCCATGATCAGAGATTTCTGTTTTTTCCTCATAAGTTATTCATATCTTCATAATTTGCAACAAACACATTGCTCCTGCAAATGTTTCAGCTGAAGGGAGAGGAAACTGCGGGGTTAAGTAGGTATCTGTCCAAATTGAGTTCAGCAATGAATGAAGAGGACAAGCCTAAATTATTCATATGCTGACTACCTTTTCATTAATCTCTGAGAACTAGGATGTGCTTCACCTCCGCAGGAGTTAATAATAGCTCCTTTAAAGAAGGAAAGGATGGAAGAGAATCTAAACTGCTGGGGCTTGGAGTGAGTCAGTGAGCGTAGCCATACGTAAGGTATTCTACATGATCGTGTGTTTCAACATGACATGATCATCGGGCATGTGTTGACTGGGATGTTTCCTTTTTTAAAGCTAAGAATTAAATTAGAATATACTAAAGGTTAATGCTTTAAAGTAAATGCATTGAAGGTTCAAGCTCAAGATTCTCAAAATGACATTTTAGAAATAGATAAGAGAAAATTTAATGTCACATCACTGAATTGCACAGCAATACTGAAAGATATTTTACAATCAGTCTTTTTCCCGGTGCCTCTCATCTGGATTTAATCTTTGATGTTTAATACATCACATATGGAAAAGCTGTATTGGTTCAGTCTTGACAAGTCATCCACCCCATATTTTCTGTGAACCTTCAGTCTCCACTGTCAGATATCTAATAAAAGCCGTAAAACCAACATTTAAGGAAAAAAAGATGTTTAATATCTGTTTATGGGAATTACAAGATGTGTTGTTGAAGCATCTCAGGAAATGCAATTTGCAATTCATGTTGTGGGACTGCATTTCCTTGATCTTTACAGCTCTCAAGATGCAAGTGTAAAAGTCTTCAAAAGCCAAAGGATCTTTCTTTTACTTCTGCAAGGGAGAAAATATGAAAGTTTAATGACCACAACGCTTAGTTGGCATGATGACATTAACCTCTCCACTGCCTGGGAAACCGTTCACTGTGATTATAGAATCAATGATTATAATCAATGTGCATTTGCTGCAATGCATTGCTAGGAAAATCCTTTGTCCCAAAGCACTGAGGTTCCTCTTTATTATTTGATGTTCAAAGGTATTTTGTAACTGTTCTCATCTCATTTCTGAACATCTTTTTGTCCCTGTGCTTTCTGAGGTGTGTCTTGTGACTAACACCCACTCTGGCAGAAAATTGATAACGGCTTGAGGATTAACTTCAGAGATGCAGTCCATGTGCTGGGAGTCCCCATGTCCCTCAGCTGGAGCATGAAGTCAACAAAGGACAAAGTCTTGTCCTCAAATAATTCTGGATGTGAAAAAAAAAACACAGCTCGGGAGGATATTGATTATCATGAGTGTTTATCCCTGGTGGATTGTGAGCTATGACAATCATGGCAACAGTCATGAAGCTTTTAGGCAGATGTGCTTTTTTGCCAAATGTTGCCTAGAATAAAGCTTTAAAGTGTGGGACTATGACCTTTGAAAGAAGAAATAACAATCTTACCCTTAGAAATTAAAAGCTGAATTCCTAACCAAATATAACACACTCATGCTCGGTGCAATACACACAGGGATTTTGCCCATGCAACCTCACTTGCTCCAGTGTGAATAGCTTAGGGTGATGAGTGTTAGATAATATTTGCAAACAGTAACTTAGGACTGCTGAGGCATTCATCAGTCAGTCTGCTGACTTAAAGGGATGGTCAATATGTATTCAAATCAAAAACATTTACATTTTGGTCAAAGTGCATATGTTTTCATGTGACCCGACAGAGGTTTTTCCGTAATAGTTTTAATACATTTAAACCTTGAGTCGCTCTTTAGTGACTCTTCTTGGCTTGGGTTACTGTTACCATGTTTTACCACTGTTAGATATTTACATTGTACTTTAAAGAAATGTAACAGGAGGAAATGGTACGTGTCAGGGCCTCTTGCTGTTTTGTACATAAACTGTATGTAACATGTCCTTAATGCTGCGTTCATGCAATGTTGGCAGAGTGGGAACATCTCCCATCATTCTGACAAGCATCAATGAATTATTCCAAGATGCTCATTTCCATTGCTAGCCTTGTATTTACACCATAAATGCAGACAAATGTGATCATTTTTGTTGTGTTAAATATTTCATAGAAGGTAAAACAGGTAATAACAGTAGCTGTCTAAAACCTGATATTTCTGACTTTTTTTCATAAGAACATTTTTGTTTTTTTCCCCAACTAGCTTGTAAACGTGTATGATATTAACAGGGCCCTATAGCTAGTATAAGTATGGATTTTCTCAGTTGTCCGCAACCGAAAAACACAGGAGCACGGTATAGAATGTGGCTGGTATCTAATCTAAATGAATGCAGAGACTATCCCATTAATGTTCTTTATATCAGAGCTGCCATTGTTCCTGAGACATTACTGGTATAGTGGCTCAAAGGCATAAACATGAAAGTCACCTTCCGATAATTCTGCGACAATAAATCTCTAAACAGGCGTTCATATCATGTAATTACACATGATTATAGCTGTAAAATGTCTCCTTACATAAAGCAGTCATTACTGCTGATGTGTCCCCATCAGTGGATGTTCCGGTGACATTGGCCTGTACAGAACAAGGGGTTGCACCACACTTTTTGTCCTCCCCATCTTTGAAATAATTGGAAAGACAGCACAAGCAGGTGGACTGTTAGAATCCCTAAAAATGACAATACACATAAAAAATGGTGATTGTCCACTGCCATGGCTGCCAGTGCTTAACACAACACAATGATTTAGGACACTTTATGTCTCTCAATTTATCATCGACAATGGCAGTTTCAGTCACTGCTGTCCAAGCATCTGACTTTTTTTCCCTGTACTTCAGAGACAGATCACATAAACAGAGATGCAATGATGAATTCATCCTCTGTGTTTTTTATTCTTTGAGGAAACTGACAGGCGTTCTTTGCAGATGTTGTTTCTCAATTGTTGCTACAGATGCCCGAGGCTTGATTAGACTGAACTTGAGCTCTACTGTGGACACTTGAGTAATTGAAATGCTCGGCTTCCCACAACCTTCCACAAACTGTTCTCTTTAAAATAACTGAGATTATTTCAGTAAGTGAATTTGCAGTGTGTGTAGCTTGTGGAAATTCATCTGAAAAGAATAAAAGCATGAGCTTGCTTTGAGGATCTAAAAGCACCCAATTCCCTCATGGTGTGACCTGAGGTAGTGAAAGAGCTCTGCACTTCTACCAAAAGGCATGTCTTTTAAACTAAATGAAATAATATGAAAATCATGATGATCATTTATCATATCTGCTGTTTGCACCAATACCTCGTTCTCCACGTCAGTGTGACAAATGAAAAATGAAATGAAAAAGACATTTCATTTGTAAAAAGAAAAAAAATTACTTCATTATTAGTTATTTTTTCTATTTTTCAGGAGATTTAGAGCCAAAAAAAGGTCAGCATTTTCAAGTTTCAAGCTGCTCAAATAAATGCTTTATTTTAACACTTGATATGAGGAGAGCTATGTGTGACGTCAAAGGGGTCACTTGTAAAGACAAACCCATGGAAAGTAATTGATCTGACTCTGACTCTGGAACACACAATGTAGTGTTGTAGTGTCTTTGATTGTGACTCACTCTTTTCTGTTTTCAGTCACAGTAAGAAGTTGTTTTAGGCAAAAAAAAAAAAAAAAAATCCCACTTCACACTGCCTGCCCCGCAACAAGTGTCAGACAAACAAATTTAGAGCTACAGAGTCAGATATGTCCCTCAGGTGTTGGTAGAGAGCAAAACAGAGAGAAAAGGAGGGGGAATATTGGACATTCTTCAAACTGGCACAAAACAACTCAAATGATTGCTAATGTTGCTCCATCTGCTCATTCTGTCACCATATTAACTTTATAAGGTGATGACATATTAATGAAGTGTTTACATCTTGTTTTACTGCAATGATGAAAAATCAATGATTGCAGGTTTTAAACCACACACACACACACACACACACACACACACACACACACACACACACACACACACACACACACACACACACACACATTGTGTGAAAACTCTACTGAAGAAGAAAACTGAGTTGACTAATATAGTGAAAGGATCATTTAGAGTGATCCAAATATGTGCTCATATTCTTTATGACTCAAATATTAGATGCTCTGCAATGATTGTTGAATCTTCAGCAATCAGGGAAAAATGATTTAAATGCACATGCTTGACTCTCTTATCTTTCTCACTGTTTGTCCTATTTGATACAAAATCAAAACATGTTGATAAAAAGAGGATATGTAGAAATGATGCACCATTTCAAGAGCAAATTGAGTTAAAAGGACGAGACGAGCATATTTAATCCTTCCATTATGCAGCGCTCAGAAAAACAACTCCGCACATTAACTGTTACTGTGTGACACCACTCGGTGTTAACCATATGCAAATTCATGTTCTCTCTATTTCAATAGTAAATCACACCCCCGCAGAATAGGAGAGAATGCTGCTGGACAAGAGTGGGAAGCGAGCCTATCATTTGAGGAATCTCTTTCACAGTCTGCCCTGGCTTTAAATACCTCTGTTTAATTGGTGTGTCATGACAGGATAATTACTACTGTCATTCCGACCATTCAAAGGGACTAACAAGCCTGCACACTACCTTACACACACTTTTGCCTGTTGGCACAGTTGTTGCCACAGAAAATTGTGGTTGCTCTTCAGCAGCAAAATGATGGTAAAATAAAATGAACGTAAGACTCAGAATGGCATTTAAAGATAACTGGGAATGAACATTAAAAGAGAGAGTGACGTACTGCTTCAGAGGTCTTTGATTCCAGCTTTGGTTGACACTTGTTCATTTGTGCTAATGTACTCCTCACACCTTGCAAGACCACAGCAACACCATCCGTGTGTCAGACATGTATTGGATTTAACAGGGTTCAAATCCAGGCTGGATGATGATGATTGCATTCAGATCACACCACTATTGTGAATTTCACAGCCTTTGTCTGATAGTTGCCATATTGTAAAATTATGTATATAAAATAATCAGTTGTCTCAAAAATTTGCGGATGCAGTTGTCATGGGATTTTATCAAAACCTCTGCACATATTATTAATGCAGTGTGTAAAAACATGCATATTAAATGTGATTGCTAAGGCACGGTGACATTTGCATGAGCTCATAACATCAGCTGTCCTGAGTGCTGCTTGCACATTCCATGAAGAGACAAAAAGGCATTAGTTAAAGCAGGGTGCAAGGTCATTTTTGCCAGTTTCACATGGACTGAAGAAGTCAGCATATTTGACAGAATTCTTGGCTGGCTGCGATGTCATGCTCTTCTGCATAACTAAAGCGGTCAACAGAGCTAGGTGCATTTTAGGTGCCAAAAAGGAGAGTGGTGAAAGACAATAAAAACTGGCATAAGTCATCATTAATAGAGAGGGCTTTGGGAAGGTGCTTTGCAGTGTGGTGTGGAAACAAAAGGTGATCGATAACTATGTGGTCAATAACTCTATAGTCAATAACCTGTCCACCTACACAAAGGAGCTCTTTGAATATTAGGTGACCCTTGGTGACTCAGTATTTAGGTCTATTTGCTTTGATTGTGGTGGTACATTAAGCTCTCTGTGGGGCCACAGAGAGCTGGACACCAGCATCAAGATGGTATATGTTCACCTGCACACTGGTGTCTGAGCTGGAGCATAAGCATTAATCTCCAAGAACTAACTTTATTTGCCTAACATTTAGTTTGATATAATGAGTCTCTGAAAGAGGGCAAGTATACCCCCTCTGTACGTCTGCCAAAGGGGAATTTGGTAGAAACAGTGTGAACAATTGACTCAAATAGGTGTAACTATGACATGACATAAAAAGCATTTTTGAATTCAAACCAATTTGTGTTGTGTCAGTGTCAATGAATCAGTTTAACTTTAAATGTAAAAAATTGTAGTAATGTGATGCATGGTTCATGTGAGGGCCTTCTGCCAGCCAGTGCTTTCCTCCAGTCCTTTTTAGCCTGTGTGGTCACCCAAGACATGAACTTCAGACAATTTCTGAATTAAGTCACTTTGGTTCACCTCACTGACAGAGAGAGAGAGGAACATTATTCGTACGACAATGTGAACACCAGGAAAAGGTTTTCTCATGAGTTCATCTCAAGTGCTCAAACGGGACTCTGCAGATGGTCTTTTGTGTTACATGCTTTTGATTTTACAGATTAAATTTGCAAGATTCAGTCAAATAACACTGTTTTTTATGAGCTCAGAGCATTGAACAGGTGTATATTCATATTTAATTGGGGTTCAAATAAGGCTGATATTGAAGAAATGGAGATATTTCTGGTGGGGCTGAAATCAGCAGGCTACTGCAAAAACACATACTACAAACAAACAGCTTTTTGGTATAAATGGGGTGTGTTGATTATAATACAATACCCCTCATTAGGAACCAGAAACACTCTACAGATCCAACAGTTTGTTCTCCTATTTATAGGTTTGGGAGAGAGTTGTTATTTTTCACAAACATGGACTGCATGGTTTAGGGGCATAGAAATATCAAATAGGAAATGAGTGCCAAACAGATTTCACAGCCAGAACATTCATCTTCATACCCTCTTCCATTTAATGTTTATTTTACACTTTAGTAGTCATCATTTTCTATCATCATATGTACAAGATATGTGGATTATTCTGAGAGTTCTTCCAGAAGATTAATCTAACAACAAAATGTTCATTGTGACAGTATTTATCTGATAATCCAGTCTTAATCCTCTATTAAAATGCCTCCATGAAAACTCCAAAAAAATACTTTCAAAGCTATACTGCTCTCTAGTGGACACATCACACAAAGCATCTCAATATCAAGACAGTGGTGATGAGCGTAGCACAACTGTAGACTGTATATGGGCTACAATATATTTAACCTCTCCTGATCCCTTTAATATTGAGTACCTATGATTCCAAGTTTGATCTAATATTTGTTTGATATTCATTTGTATGGGTTATTATGGTATGCAGGAGAACTGGCCTTTTACACATCTGTATATCTGTTTAGTGGATTGCTGAATACATAATTGCTTACTTGTCTGTACAGTGAAAGTTTGATTTTTTTTTTTTGTTTGTCAAACATACTTTGTAATGCCTAAAATTAATCTTTTAAATATATTTTAGCCATATGTTTGAGCATATATGCACATACTATAGTGCTAGTATTTTTAAAACCTGTCATGACAGTATGGAGTGTCAGTACTGAGCTTGGGCAGTTGGAGAAAAATATCTCACCATAAGATACACTTTCTGGAAATTTTCCACAGCTCTCAGTCACATTTCATCCGTGAATAGAGTTTTGTCAGTGGACATGTAGACCATTCAGTTCTTATCATGTTACCTATGTATGAAATATCAGCCACATGATATCAGGATCACATCATCACAAATTTGCCTGAGCACAGATGGTACAAGATGTCAACTGAGTAGCTGAAATAAAGCACATGAAGTATTTCTCAATTTGTCTGAGGGAGTTAGAAACCATTAATAACAGTATATTGTTATTAATTAGATGAATAATTTCCCTGTCCTGATCAGCACACCTAGAAGAAGAATGTTTCTATGTTACTCTGTGATCATTTATCCAACAATGCCTTTATGTTTCAATGATACCTGCATTCTGATGTGTATCTGTGATTAAATGTGCTGTCCATAACACATACACAGGGCTGTAGCCGTGTGCAGTTTGCGTTTATTCTGGGTATTATCCTTGAGTAATTTCTTCACTGATTTGTACAGATAGAAAATTGTTGTGTGTATTTTGACTGAGCAAGGAAGTTCATTCATGACACTGGGAACAGTGTGGGTGACACAAGAATCTCAAAAGGTCCACTGACTAACTTTTTGGGAAATTTCAACTGCATCTAACAGAGTGGCGGAGGGTTTGTGTCAAAATGTGAACAGTGTTGCCAGATTGCTTCAATGCTTTCCAGCTCAATAACTAGTCAAGATCCTTCCAAATTGATCTTAAAATAATGTCTGTAATAAACAATGCAAATGAATTCATAAACAATGGCAACAATAATGAGGCTAAACACAATTATTTATACTAAAACAACAACTGCGCTAGAACACAGATGATGCTGCAATAAATTTCTGTTAACTGCACTGGGTGGTAATGATGGTAATTCATATCTCCTCTTAGCAAAACGAATAAAAATGATGTCATTATCAAAGTTGTGCTGAGTGACCGGATGTGTTCGCATAACTAAGGAATTCATGAATATATTCTTAATTTGCAGCTATTCTTGCTGTATCTAAAAACAATCCCAAATCCACCATCACCCAAGCCCATTTTGTACCACACAAGCTAAAACCTCCCAATCTGGCGACACTGAGACAACACTACACTACCCAGCGTGCACTGGCACTTCCGTACGTCCTAAGGACTGGGGACCGTAGCCACGCCCCTTATCCTCCCCTCCTGGTGTTTGGTTCATGACAGGTTTCCCTGCAGTGCGAGTCAGTTCAGGAGCCCGTAAACAGCTGAAGAAACCGTCAGAAAACAACACGCATGGCTGCTCACGCTAGCCTGTGGTTTCACAGACACAGCAGTTTGACAAATGTCAGAAAACTGGCTCGGTTCATGAACGGGGACAGTCGGCGACTGTACTCCAGCGCTACGCACCAGGAAAACCAACTTGAACTTGGAGACTCGACTTTATCTGCTGCCAACTTCTCTGCATCTCTGAAAACCAGGTCGAGAGAGGTAACACGCACTCCAAGCCTGCAGTTCATATATGGGGCTGTGAGTGTACAATGACAGGCTAGTCACTTGCTAATGACTGAGGGCATGTTAGGTTGTGTTTGTTTGTAGCTTCAACCTCTGTCCAGCCGAGGGCTAACTAAAGGCTAAATTAGCTAACAGTGCCGGGGACTGAACATTAAACCAACTAGTTAATGACTGCCACAGTGTTGCAACACGGCCATGCAGGAGGACAGCAGCAGTTTTACACCACTTTACTAGTAGCTCTGTCTGCCTGCCAGGTAACTTGTACTATCATTGACAGTATTATTAGTATACATATTATTATTTTAGGACCATTCTGAGGAGTAGTTGTAGAGGGGTTTTTATCTAGAGGACCAGTGAATTTAAACCACCATCAGATTACTGACTTCCACACAGAGATAAAGGAGGATGCTTTAATATTCAGTATTTTGCTTCTAAGTGTGGTTAAACGTACAGCTGAGTCACGTGTTTGCCTTTGAGCTGATAACTGTCCACTGTTGACAGTCAAAGGTCATCAGCCATTTACACAGCAATACCCATTATCACTGGCTTAGTGAAACCTTTTATTGACTGGTTATTTTTATTTAAATGTAACCAAGTCAAGTTTATCCCATGTATTTTTCTCAAAAAAGTATTTTGTATCTTGCAGAAACTATCAATGTTTTTCTGGTTTAAAGACACACATTCAGGCAGATATGAATGTGGATGGAATAAATGTATGGAGGATACAGGATAGCTTGTGTTTGATGCAAAATAAGATTGTAAAAGAAGACATAACAGTGACCTCATTATAAGCCATTTCTGTGTCACATCAGTTCCATAATGTCCTGCTGTCTTTATCCCCAGGAGAGGCTAAGAGGCGACAGCGTACTACCCTTTTCTGCATTCTTGACCGACAGCTTTGGCCGAAAGCACAGCTACCTGCGCATCTCCCTGACTGAGAAATGCAACCTGCGCTGTGAGTAGATGTTCCCACTGTCCTATATTAAAAGTAACTTTAGCTGCTTTGGTTTATTTTCACCTGTGCTTATGTAGCTAATTGAAGAAGCCATACTCCATAAATGTGATTCTGCTGCTGCCTTTATAGCCACTACCACTACCATAACTCTTTCTGATAATGTTAGATTTCACTGGTCCTCGTGGGAGTGTAGTTTCCCCTTTTTTAGAGGTCAGGGTCAGCTGAGAGTGTAGAACTTGTGTCATCTGATTGAAGAACATCATGACATGATTGTTACCAAAGAAACAGGAAATAGCAACTGAAGATGTTAAGTGATTTTTTGAACATAGTTTTTCTAAATGGAACAGTTTTTACCTGGAAAGAATAATCCCACTCCCTCTCAAAGCCAGCTTTTCTTGCTCAGGTATTGTAATTTGGATGCATTTTATACATTTAAATGGAATGACATTTTAAAAAGTATGGAGAGTTGTGCAATCTCAGTAGCCCTGGCACAGGGATATAGGGAAGGCACAGGGGATGGGGTCTTCGGGCCAATTGGCTTATATCCAATCAGAATTGTAAAGATAATCCCCCGTAAAGTGTCCCCAGCCTTTGCCCACATTGGCTGGGATAGCGCCAGCGCCGTGCCACCCCCCCCCCCCCCTTTGGGGACGAAAGCTGCTCTGATTTTATATCTAGACCACAACATATTGGAAACGTTGAACAACTCACTGAGATGCAAAAACTTATAAGTGATGTTGCCAAGGAGGTCCACCTCTTTCCCTCTTTGGGCTTGAAGGTTTTAATTCCCAATAGAAGTCCACTTATTGAAAAAATGGGAACTTGTGATAAAGTAGAATAATAGTGTCTGTTGAGTGGCAATCATCTTGTGAATCATCTTTGTTATCTTGTGACAATTTTACCTTCATCCCATGTTCAGGTCAGTACTGCATGCCGGAGGAAGGAGTGAAGCTTACACCACGGGGCCAGCTGCTGTCCACCTCAGAGGTACTGACCCTGGCTCGCCTCTTTGTCCAGGAGGGAGTGGAGAAAATCCGCCTCACTGGAGGAGAACCCCTCATCAGACCTGATGTGCTGGATATCATCTGTAAGGAACTGGTGAAAATTTTTGTTGATAGGGTTGGTTCTATCAGTTGGTGTTAAGGTATACGATGCCTATAAAAAGTATTCACCCCCTTGTTTTTTTCACCCCTTTGTTGCTTTTATACATGAAATCATGGTCAATATAATTTGGCTTCTTTGACAAGAGTTTGCAAAAAACCCTCTTTGATATCAAAGTGAAAACAGATTTTTACACACTAATGTCAATTAATTAAAATATATAGTGTAAAAGGCTTGTGGGGGACTCCAAGGCCAATTGACAGAAAGTTCTTTGGTCTGATGAGACAAAAATTGAGCTTTTCGGCCATCAGACTAGAAGCATACAGCAAAAGCTCCACAGAAATGCTTCAAAGGCAACAAGGTGAATGTTCTAGTGCGGCCAAGTCAAAGCCCAGATCTTGATTCAATCAAGAATTTATGGCTGGACTTGAAAAGAGCTGTTCATGTCCGATCCCTGAGCAACCTGATGGAGCTTGAGCTGTATTACAAGGAAGAATGGAGAAGAATTGCAGTGTCCAGATGTGCCAGCCTGATTGAGACATATCCACAGAGAAAGCAGACACAGTGATGGTGTGTGTGTGTGTGTGTGTGTGTGTGAGAGAGAGAGAGAGACAGAGAGTCCAGTTCAACGTGTGTAAATGAGTGTGAGTGCGTGTAGGTGTGTGTGTATGGTGGGAAGTAGGCTGGGGTTTGAGGGGCCGTTTAGGGTTTAGAGGTAAACAGGTGGAGCCGGGAGAGTGATGCACAGTACTTAACTTTCTGAAGGCTTGTTTCCAGCCCAGGCTAGAATGGGGGTCCAATCATGCAAGGGATGGCACACTGGCACTTTTCCCTCCTGCAGACTCCTGGGATCCTCACCACAGTTCAGGAGTTTCTTGAATCCTCCAGTAAAAATCGACCTGGTTCCCTTTTTTCACTTGCTGCTCTCTTCTTTTTTCAGTTTTTCTTTACTCTTTGGTGAGATTGCAGGCCGATTTGGGTGAACCTGGATTCCTTTGTCTGTGTTTCCTCCACTCTTACTCTTCTCTGTTCTCCTCCTGTTTGCTTGTGTGTTAGCTTCCCCCTCCCCCTGCTCACAGGTGCCACTCATTTATGAACTCACCTGTCAGGAAGTAAAGAGTTGGTCTGTAGTTTATTTTCCTTTCTGCCACAAGGGGGTGAATATTGTTGCAATCATTAACTTTACCTCATATATTTTTAATTATTGACATTATTTTGTAAAAATCATTTGATATCAAAGAGGGTTTTTCTTTTTTTGCAAATGATTCTGGTGTGCCTCCAGTCTGTTACATTACTTCACCATCATTTATGTAGAAACACTAGTGTATCCACTATTCCTTAAGATTCAAGTTTTCTTTTTAGAAATCATAAAGGCAGGACATAGAAAGCTGTTTTGTGTTGTGTCAAAACTCGTGCTTTACCATATGACAAAGTGGATGTAGTGACAGTCAGTAGTGAGGAATGATTCAGTGTTTGATATCCAACACTATCAGTGATTCATGTGCTAACTCTGTTGGTTGGATTAGAACTTTTCTAAGTGGCATGAAGAGAGAGGAGCAGGACTAATTTTCCATGCATGCCTTCAGATTAAGACATATGTGTGGAAGGGAAGTTATTTGTTACACCCCAGCTGTGTGTTTAGTCTAATGATGTGTTATCACACCATTTTAATTTTACAGCCTAATTTGTAGGCTAACCGATGCAGCCTCAGCCACTAAGGAACAATTCCTGAGACCAGTGCTTGTGGGAACAACATTAAAGCATGACATGAATGAGCAAAAGCAATACAGTGTGACTGATTGGTAATGTCTTTGTAGAAAGAGGACCAAAGGCTGCCAACAGCCCCATAAAGGTCAGCAATTATCACTGTGTCATGTGACAAGTCACCGCTGTGAACCTCATTAAAGCTTACTGGAGTGAAAAATTTGAACTGAGTTGAACCAGTAACCAGACTTTTGATTTACTATATCTATTGTTGTGTTCTGATAATATGTAAAAATTAGTAGTTTTTTTTACTGTGTGTTTGTATGTGTTTCAGGGATAGGCCGTGTGGTTGGGGGATCAATATTCAATGTCATGACATCCATGCATCAATAAAATGTTGGTAGTATACATACAGTTTAGAGTGGGAAATACCTGCTTAAGCTAATCTAACCAACACTATGAAGTCTTTTAGTCTGATATTATTAAAATGATACTTTATAAGTTTTGGTATTATTCTGTTATTGCAATACTAAATCGGTGGAGTGCTCTTTAAAAGTGGGCCCAGTTTTCATTATTTTAAAACATTTTCCTATAAACATGTGTACTCTTCAATCTAAAGAGGTCGTGAATTAGAAAGCTAACTTAGGTCTTGTCATTTGTTATGTCTGGCAGACTGGTTTTAATATTTAGCACCACAGTTTTCTTTGTCTCACTCTCACCCTTCTTCTTTCTCTTCCTTGTTGCCATGTGTGCGGCCCCTCGCAGCAGAACTGAGGAAGCTGGAGGGTCTGAAAACCATTGCAGTGACAACCAACGGCATGAACTTGGCCAAGCTCCTGCCTAAGCTCAAAGATTCTGGCCTTGACCTGATTAACATAAGCCTGGATTCATTGATTCCTGCCAAATTTGAGTTCATCGTCAGACGGAAAGGTACGGAAAGTTGTTTGTCTCACAGTGTCAGCTGCAGACTTAAATGAAGGTTAAGTAATTGAAGCTTAAATCTAATATTGTGATATATATTAGTGTGAAACATAGAGAGATTAGTACAAGGACACAAGTGTCAGATAGTCCTCAGTTTCTTTGAGACTGCATAAGACTCTCTTATCCCTAGAAAACTGTGTAGTTTGTCTGTTGCAGTTCTTTTTGTCTGTGCAAAAGCATAAGCTGGTAACAGCCTAAATCAAAACATCTACATCTATATCTATCTATTTGTGCCTAATGCTGTGGGTCAATCCCTCCAGGTTACTGAAAGACCTATAAGCTCAAAACACACATGGATTGGAGGTGACAGCAAGGCAGAGCTCTGGGTGGTTGGCATATGTAAGGTAGACACAGATGGACCAACTGAGTTCAGGAAATGAAGGCGAAAAAAAGGAGCAATGGCAGGACTGGCACATGTCCTCTCTCACCTGATTTTTTTTTTCAGTAAAGTAGGTTTGGCCTGAAAGACATCTTTTCTTATCCCTCACTAAGGTTATCTAGCATGTTAAGTAAAACATGTGGCATTTTAATTACTTTATTAGAGAAATTTACCAGTCAGTGTAAGTCTGAGGGTTTTGTGCAGATGAAAACAAACGATGAGTCTGACCTTGATTGTTTGCTGTTAAAAAGCTCTGGCTTACTGCTGAGGGATTAGTCGGAGATGTTTACATATCAGTCGTTTGGGGCAAATGATGGGCTTAGGCAGATGTTAAAAGGCAGAACTTTATTTGTCTTACACGGCTCTCAACTGTTCTGGAATTGAGGTTGTAGTATGGTTCAATACATTTTATATAAAACTAAAAATCCCACCATGCCAACCTTAGATTTGAACTGGTAGCACGAAATTCAAGGAAGGCTTAATATGTTAAGTGCAAAATGTCTTATTCAAGTGTAAGCATTTCATCATCAATTTCCATCTCCAGGGTTCCACAAGGTCATGGAGGGCATTGAAAAGGCCATTGAAATGGGCTACAACCCTGTCAAGGTATTTTGTTCATTTTTTCAGTTTAGTTAATTTTAATCAGTTGTAAATCTCTCTGTCATTTATCTCTGTTTTTTTTTTTTTTAATAATCTTTTTTTAACATTCCCTTTTTGGTTTTTACATTATCACATTTTTACTGAAACGTGTAGAGTATCAACATACAAACATCTTACATGGAGGATTTTGACTGCAAAACAAAATATTGTGGTTACTGAAGCATCATTGGAGTGAGAAATGAAAGGAGATAATTGTATTTACTACTTCTGTCCAGACTCTAGAGAGGTTCTATAAACATTTGACATGAAGAACAAACAAGAAAGACTGATAGAGGGATGGTTTGGATGTCAAATTCTTTATCAAATCCTAGAGATCAAAAGGCAGCATTGATGTGGAGGAGATACAGACCTCAATCTCCTTCAAGAAATTTTAGAATCACAGTTCATTTCTGTGCGCTTGACATTGTTCCCCTGAGTGATGTCATCGATCAGTAATGGATTAATAATCTGGCAGGTGTATTTCAGCAAAGGCTTGTAACAACTGTTGCCTGTTAGATAATTAAATATACATGCATCTCCAGTAAGTCATTTTATTTGTGCAGATGTCTGTGTAGTTGTTCAATGTCCAGTTCTGTGTGGTTTTTGCCTTCAACTTGGCATCCTTACAGAGACAGTGAAGACATAACAAGCTGCCGATGAGATGAATGTACAGTTTGGTTATCAGTGGCTTGTGGTTGTGTGCTGCCCTCTGTAGGTTAACTGTGTGGTCATGCGAGGCCTCAACGAGGATGAGCTGCTAGATTTTGTGGCACTGACCGAGACGAAGCCTCTGGAGGTGCGCTTCATCGAATACATGCCCTTCGATGGTGAGTGCTGACTTCCCACAATGCCTTATTACACCGGTCGGGAAAGGTATCTGCAGAGTCAGATTATATTGCTGGTCCATTTTCATACATTATTTATGATAACATTGGTTATTAGTTAGACATTCACAGACATTTACATTTTAATTATTTGAATTTATTTATAAATGATGAATGTCTACAATACCCATTGCTGATGCAACATGTCATCAAATCATCCAATTTAATATTTCACAGTATCACATATTAGTCTTTTATGAATCGATTAACACAAATGAAATGGTATGACTAAAATACCTGCACTGCACACCTAAGTCGCTGGTTATGATATTGTCAATGAATGGAAAAATGCTTTAGCTTATGATATGCTCACACTGCCTCTTCTCCGCTCTGCAGGCAACAAGTGGAACTTTAAGAAGATGGTGAGTTACCAGGAGATGCTGGACCACATTAGGCAGCAGTGGCCCAACCTGGAAAAGCTTCAGACTGGACACACAGACACTGCCAAGGTCAGTGTCTCTAGCTGTTCTGTATTTCTCAAGTATTTATTTGCTCCTGTCGGGAGCTAGAACACTGGCAAAGATGATGATGATTTATGGTATTTTGATATTCCTGAAATATAAATCAGAACGATGCTTGCACAGTTCATTCTTGTACTTTATTTTGAATTTGAACGTTTTTTTACTTCCCTCTGGCACTCTGAATCCTCCTGATCACCTGTCAGTCATTCAGACTCAGAGCTTTCAGAACACACTTTGGTATCTTATCTTCACACACACATTTGTAGTGCTGGAATTACCAGTTGATTAATTGGCTAGCCAGCAGAAAACTAAATCAATATTTACAATCTTCTCTTATTCATGCCAGATCTAAGAACAGCGTATGAAGTGTTTGGTACACAAGCCAAATCATCAATTACAAACTCTTCTTCAGTTTAGAAACTCTTCTCTGTCTTGTAACAGACATTTAAAGTGCCAGGCTTTAAAGGTCAGGTGGGCTTCATCACTTCCATGTCTGACCATTTCTGTGGCTCCTGCAACCGCTTACGCATCACTGCAGATGGCAGCCTCAAGGTAAAGCTACAGCTGTTATATACTATAGCAGTTATTGAGGTCTGTTTTTGTGTCAAGGTAGCACGCAGGTTTACATATTATCTATAAATAATCTCATACTTCTTTGGTCTGGAACCATCCTTCATTCTATTTTTAATGTTGTACTCTCTCCTGTCTTGTCTCAGGTGTGTTTGTTTGGGAACTCTGAGGTGTCCTTGAGAGATGTCTTGCGCTCCGGGGCATCAGATGAAGAGCTACTGCAAATCATTGGAGATGCTGTGGGAAGGAAGAAGAAACAGCATGCAGGTAGAGTGTGTGCAGTTAGCTTACATACAACACTTCATTTGTTGAGTTTACTCAGAATATTAAGGAGTTTGAAATTCTACTCGAATGTAATATCTTCCTGTTTGTGTCTTCAGGCATGTTCAGTATCTCCCAGATGAAGAACAGGCCTATGATCCTCATTGGTGGGTGACATCGCTGTACGTACAAAACTCTGACACTGACACGGTTTACTCAGTCATAATTTGATTGTGAAGATACAGTCAGGTCCATCAATATTTGGACATTGACACAATTTTCAGCATTTCGGCTCTATACACCACCACAATGGATTTGAAGTGAAACAATCAAGATGTGCTTTAAGTGCAGACTTTCAGCTTTAATTTCAGAGTATTAACATCCAAATCAGGTGAACGGTGTAGGAATTACAACACATTTTGTATGTGCCCTCTAACATAATCAGATATCAAATGGTCACCTTTAATGTTTGGCAAATGCTTTGCAGTCAATGACAACCTGAAGTCTCAAACCCGTAGACATCACCAGATGCTGGGTTTGGTCCCTGGTGATGCTCTGCCAGGCCTCTACTGCAGCTGTCTGCACTTCCTGCTTGTTCTTGGGGCATGCTCCCTTCAGTTTTGTTGTTTATGTTCAGTTGGATTCAGGTCAGGTGACTGACTTGGCCATGGCAGAACATTCCACTTCTTTGCCTTAAAAACTCTGTGGTTGCTTTCGCAGTATGCTTCAGGTCATTGTCCATCTGCACCGTGAAGCTCCGTCCAATGAGTTCTGAAGTGGAATATGAGCAGAATATTGCATAGAAACACTTCAGAATTCATCCGGCTGACAATCTTACATCATCAATAAATAGAAGAGAACCAGTTCCATTGGCATTACACTACCACCACCATGCTTCACTGATGCGGTGGCATGCTTTGGATTGAGCAGCTCCTTCCCTTGTCCATTCTCTTCTTTTCCCATCATTCTGGCACAAGTTGATCTTTGTCTCATCTGTCCATATAGGATGTTGTTCCACAATTGCTCAGGCTCTTTTAGATGTTTTTTGGCATCTGATCTAATCTGGCCTTCCTGTTCTTGAGGCTCACCAGTGGTTTACACCTTGTGGTGAACCCTCTGTATTCACTCTACACTTCTTTGGACTTCATATTGAGAGTTGACCTCACGATATTCCAAACGCAAATACCACAGTTGAAATGAGCCCTCGACCTTTTATCTGCTTCTTCTAAATGAAGTAATGAGGGAATAACACACACCTGGTCATGGGGCAGCTGAGCAGCCAATTGTCCATTTATCTTTAGTCCCTTAAAAAGGTGGAGAGCACATATATAATGTGTTGTAATTCCTACACCATTTTGAAAGTCTTAAGTCAAGTAAGTCACTTAAAGCACATCTTGATTGTTTCACTTCAAACCCATTGTGGTAGTGTACAGAGCCAAAATGCTGAAAATTGTGTCAATGTCCAAATATTTATGGACCTGACTGTATGGTCATCATGGGCTGTACCACCATATTTTTTTCTACATACGCAGCCTCTTCATACTTCATGACTACGAACTTTAGTCTGTACTGTGAATAATGCATCCAAATTCATCTAAATATGAATGTTTGTTGTTTTTGTTAAAATGTTTCCTTCGCTAATGTTCTCTTTTTTTTCAGCAGGCACTGAAAAGTCCCAAAGGCCATTGTCTCTGCCAGAGTCACAAGACAGCCAGAGAGCTTTCCCCATTGTTTGTCAGCTTACAATCGACACATTCCTCTCTCCAGCATCAGCTCCTCGCACGGGCCATTTAGGCAGCAGGAGAGTCTCGAACAGAGATGTTTTTTTGTGCCTTCAAGACTGCACTCCTTCAACACAGGCAGTACATGTTTGCTGCTCTAGAACCTTAATGAAGGAGAACACCCATCAGAAATCACATATCAACAAAGAAAAACCTAATGCGACAGACAACCTCCACAGTGTAGCTCCCCCTCACTCCTCTGAGTTTGCTAAAGGTCTCACTTTTACCAGTTTTTACACTAAGACTGAAAGTTTTACGGCACCTGCAAATAACATGAAATGCATTAATCCAGACAGTCTCAGGTATGCACGAGCCAGGGGTCCTGATGCTTTAAAGAGCCACTTACTCAGGACCCCAGGAGCACCTATTTTTTCTACACTACTAAAGAATGCCAAAATACATCTTAAACACCACGATGTTAGACTGTGCCACAATCAAAGTTCCAGCAAAGACCCCAGTGTCAAACACAGTTTTGGACAGTTTGTGAGTGATCAGAACAAATCTGACATCAGCACTCTCCTGGATGAAACCATCGACGCCCAGCTGACGCATACAGATGATCAGGGCCGAGCCAAAATGGTGGATGTTGGGGGCAAAGTTCCCACACGTCGCACAGCCACAGCCACATCCACTGTCATCCTGGGCCCCACTGGCTTCCGGCTCCTTCGGGACAACCAGCTCAGTAAGGGTGACGCCTTGCCCGTGGCACAGCTGGCTGGCATCATGGCTTCCAAGCAGACGTCAACCCTCATCCCGCTCTGCCACACGCTCCCTTTAGACCACGCCTCTGTCACCTTTGACCTCGATGAGCTGCGGAATGCTGTGGTCATCACAGCAACGTGTCGCACTACTGGCAGAACAGGAGTTGAGATGGAGGCTTTGACAGCTGTCTCTGTTGCAGCGCTAACGATCTATGACATGTGCAAGGCAGTGAGCCACGACATCGTCATCACTGATGTAAAACTGCTCAGTAAGACGGGCGGTAAGAGGGACTTTCATCGCTACCCTTGACCTCCTGCCCCATCAATAATTCTAACCCCTGGAAAACTGAGAATGAATGACTTGTATGCAACATAAAAACTGCACCAGTTTTCTCAGAAATTGACATATTTTTTTGCAAACTAAAATTTATGCCACCAGAATAATGTGAATTATAATATTTACCTACATATTTTTAATATGTACAATACATACACAATATGAATTATGCTAACAGTCTTAATTCTAAGTTTAAGTAAGCAGTGCTTTACTAACAATTTTAGTGCCGTACATAAGATAGTTTGTCCTGTAATACGCACAGCATCTGACACAAGTGCAACAAGCGAAGAGCACATATCAGACATAGGGCTGCAGTGTCTCTTTTTGTCTCTAGAGGGCACTCAAGTAGTACATCCTCAAGCCGTCCTGGAAGTCTTTCAGCAAAGACCAAACCGAGGATGGCCTCAACACTGTTGACAAATTGAATGCATTTATCTTTTTTTTTTTTTTTTTTTTTTTTTTTAGCTTACATGAACTTTGAAGATAATTCCTTTAAAAATGAAGCCCAGGTGCCTGATCTGACAGCAGTGGAGTGTATGTGTCAGTGTGTTGGCTGCCAAGTCTAACTGTGAAATGTCACGTACTCTGTAGGCTCTTCTACTGACCTGCTCTGAATTGCTCTACTTAACAGCACTATGAATGTTTTTACAGTTGATTTTTGGGGTTAACGCCGCTGTATAAAATGTGATGTGATAATAATTGGTTGAGAATTCACTCTCAAGTTGTGCATTTACCGAATGTTATTTTAGTTTTTGTTCTTTTCCTTCTTCCTCTGTAAATACTGGATATTACAGTAGAGGATGACAGCAAGGTGACAATTTTTTAGCTCTTGCTCTAAAACTTCCACCATTCATTTAATGACTAATAACACAAATCACCCATTACACTATAATTTTTGTTGCAATTGTGTGTTTTGTTTCCCTTCTCTTTACCCCCAGGATGAACTTGATTGATTGTGTGTGTATGTTTGATGTCAGCTCAGAACGCAGAATTATATGAAAATGTGTGATTCTTACTGTGTGGTGAAATCATGCAGCCTCCACAAACTGCATGCAACATTCATTTTGTCAGTATTACTGTAGTCATGATCCTCTCTGGTCTGGACTGTAGACCAGCAGGCCACACTTGTTGGAGAACTGAATTGCTATTTTTATATCATACTAAATAGTAGATTATATTCACTTTGCATCCAGCTCAGTTTTTGAAAGAAGTAAATGCAAACTGTCAGTTGTGGAGGCTTGTGTAGCTCTCTTATAAAAAAAGTTGTTCTAAAGTATTTCTCCTGTGATGTCTTAATACTTCTGTAAGTTGAGTATTGTGTGATCCCACAAGGTGGTTTTTGTCAGTAACATTATACGGTATGTCCCATGGTGTTTTATCTGGTAATCATAGAAAACAGTAAAATCATAGGGGTTTATGCCAAAGCATAAAAACCCTGCTTTGAAATGTGTTTCTGCTGCCAATCCATGACATGTTGACAGTTGTTTCGCCACAGTTGTTTTCCATGTTTTTCCCTGTCTGAAATGGAAAACAGGCCTGGGATCCTCATTGGTGGGTGGCTTGTTCTATCACTGGCAATCATGGGCTGATGAATGTCAACAAGTCCTACTAATGTTCAGGGTATACAATCGTGTGTGTCCTCCAGTACACATGCACTGTAGCAGTTTGTCCTTGTACTAAGAACTAATAAGAGTGAAAGGTGATCTGCTATCCAAAAGGCATGAAATTAAAGATGTCACATTTCTTTAACAGTTTTAGTTAGATTCATTTTTTTATTTCCATTTTGAGGTGTGTTTAAAACTGTCCTGTTGTAGGAGCCATTTTCTTATTTATCTTCAAAGTGGTTTACAGATGGTTTGATGTTTGGTTCCAGAATTTGCTGGTATTTAGTTGAGTTCATTCTTCCTCTGACATGTGCCACTGGCTGCAACACAAGCCCAAAGCATGATGGCTCCACCTCTGTGTGTAACAGTTGGGGAGGTGTCTTCTCATGAAACTCTGCAGCCTTTTGTCAGAAAGTTCTATTTGAACAAAAAGAAATCAGGTTTAGATGCTCCTTTGGAAACTTCTGATGCTGAATATGCGAACATGACGAGGAGGCAGGAAAGGATTTCTTCTGATGACTCTTCCATGAAAGTCATATTTGTGTATATGTGGCTGCACAGTAGAACAGATCACCATCACTCCAGAGTCTGTTAAGTCGTCCTGAAGGTCTTTTCAGTCAAACAGGACTTTTGATTTGCCTTTCTAGCATTTACCTTTCTAGCAGGGATTTCTTGGTCTTTAGACGTCAACTTGATCTCCACGCTTCCCGTTAACTACCTTTTCTTAATTACATTATGAACTACAACACTCAGAGGAGCCCATGGATGCTGATAGCTGGGACAAGGTTTGAGGAGTCAGAGTGTTTCTAAAGCTTTGAAATGTGCATCACTTTGCTTTTCCTAATGATGATTGAGAACAAGCCAGAGCCCAAACAGGCTGATTTAGGTCTGAGCAGAAGTTATCTGAGAGCTCATATCTTGGGGTGTTCAGGTTAAAACATTATGTATCTTGAACTTTAGATTTTAGTTAAGGGTACTTTCAGGACTGCCAGAAACACAGATATGATTCAATTAAATGGGGGCCTTTTCCCCCCTTTTTCGTGGCCTGAAGACATAAATTGTGTCAAACTATTATTGTTAAAAACTGATATCGACTGTTAATAGTGCATTTAATGTTGTTATTAGTCATTTTAAAGGTTAGAAGGATTCCAATCCTTATATTAGTCTGTAGCGTAGGGGCTGGAAAGGTTTACATACAATAGTAGTTGGGTGCCAGACAGGTGGATGACTCCTGTCAAATTTGATTTAATTTTTTAAGTGTGTATGTAACCTAAGAGAATTTACCGGCGAGCTTTAACTCCTACCTACAAAAAAAAAACATTGTAAAGAAACTTGCATATCAAGCGTAATCAATTGGCATTTAATTTAATTCATAAATTAGATCAATGTTACTTAAAAACAAGCAACACGTTACAAATCAAAGTCGTTCAACTATTCAACAAAATTAATCTGTTTGTTAATCCAACAAAAGATATGGTTTCATCATTCAACACAAATCATGATAATACAACAACAATACTCAATCCAAATCCAAAAAATGAATGAAGTGGTGGAGGGATGAATGTGTATGTGTGTGAGTGTGTGTCCAGTCCAGTTCCACATGTGTAAATGAGTGTGAGTATGTGTAGGTGTGTGTGTGTATGGGGGGAAGCAGGGTTGGGGGGCGGAAAATGGAGAGGGTTTGAGGGGCCGTTTAGGGTTTAGAGGGATACAGGTGAAGCAAGGAGAGTGATGCACAGTACTTAACTTTCTGAAGGCTTGTTTCCAGCCCAGGCCAGAATGGGGGTCCAAACATGCAAGGGATGGAACACTGGCACTTTTTCCTCCTGCAGACTCCTGGGATCCTCTCCATGGTTCAGGCCATGAGTTTCTTAAATACTTCTTTTTTCAAGTTTTTCTTTACTCTTTGGTGAGATTGCAGGCCGATTTGGGTGAACCTGGATTCCTTTGTCTGTGTTTCCTCCACTCTCACTCTTCTCCTGTTTGCTTGTGTGTTAGCCTCCCCCTGCCCCTGCTCACAGGTGCCACTCATTTATGAACTCACCTGTTTGTTTGTTTTTCAGGAAGTAAAGAGTTAGATATATTCGGCCTCATATGTAAAAAAAAAAAAAAGGTACCTTTTGAAGACATGATATTACAAGAAAAAAAACAACAGAGGTATTAAAAGGAACCTGATGACAGCAGTTGCCGTGACAACAGTCGACTATTACCTGAACCACAAATTCCCAGTTTGAAATTCAGTATTGGTGTCAGATTCATGCTTTATGTTGATATTGTAGGTATTAAAGCTTTTCATCCTAATAGTCATGTAGCTATCAAACAGTATGAGCCCCTGTACCATGTACTGCCTGTCTAAACAAGTGATGGACAGAATATTAGAAACACCAGCGTCTCGTTTGATTGTTTTATTCTTACTTCACCAACAGGGATGATGACTGACAGATGATTGAGATGAGTTTTCAATGCCCCCCAGTGGTCACAATGAGGAACTACATCACAACATTACTCAAAGGAAATAATAGATATTAAGTGTAATCGTCATCATTATTTTTTTACTACTGTATCACTTTTGCTATGAATAAATAAGCTCCACATTCTTCAGTGGGCACAATACCAACACTTCATCACACCTCATATAAATATGGTGGACAGAATATTAGAAACAGCACTGCTTGTTTGGAGGAGTTTTTTTGGATTTTTTTTTTAAGTCTTGATGAACTAACTGCTGTCCTTGTGGAGTTTCTTGCTACTGAGAATGAAAGTGAATCACTTTAGCAGTCCCCACTGCTTTTCCCCATGTGTTAGAAATATGACAGGACTGATGCTTGTACTTGTAGTCTCTTTTGTTGTGCCTTTTTCCCCTGTGCATTGTGTAAATATAGATCATAGACTGACGCTGCAAGTGACAAATCAGCAATACTATAGATTATAGACCAGAGAACCCAGCTTTAAGCATGAGTGTATATTTTCTACAAAAACAGAATGAGCATGTAGAAATCATTCTCTCCTCGTGCATCAACACACAAGAATAAACAGTCAGTTGTAAGGGACAAAAGTTTATTGTAACCCTACAAAAGACAAAACAAAAATAAAATTATAGAAATGAAAAAAAAAAAGATTCTCATTCTTATACAAGTCTCAAAACTATCCATCATACACAGACCACAGTTGAATTATTCATATTCATATTTTTAATATAACATTTTGTTGTAATGCTGTGTGTACATACAAAATATAGCAAACTAAATAAGGCAAATAAATAGAGGTACAATTTACAGGAAAATGGAACATTCCTCAATGTTTTGATCTTTTCTTTTCATCTTATCTCAAACATCAAGAATGGTGTACAAAATGCTTTTTTTTTTTTTTTTCCAACTGTACATCTTTCGGTGGAGGATACTTTTTTTTTCCAACCATAAAAATACTGACTCCCCACAATTATACAACCTCTAAAACTGGGTGCAACTTTTCTCAGGCAGTACAAATTGTCGTGTGACAGGTGTGTCCCCATATTGCAAGCAATTTTCTACTAAAGGTTAAAGTCAACACATCACGCTTTGTGCACCCTTCGTTAGGCATGCAGGTCGACGCCGAAGTGAGTGATTTGACAGAAATGTGGTAGTGTCAGAAAACATTCCACTTTTTTTTTCTTTTACACACTAAAGCAGGTGACACAGACAGGTGAGGATTTAAAACTCAGTACTCTCCTATTACATCCGAGTGTCACCTCTTTGTGTCTACATCTCCACAAATCCCTGCCATCCAACAGACTGACTACTTAATTTGTTTCCAGCGGCCCAGCAAGAGTCCCCAACCTCACTTGCCCTCTATCTCTCTTTCTTCTTCACACCATTTTTTGCACTACTCTTTCGTTGCACCCTTCTCATTTCTAGAGGGATCGAAGCCCTCAGAATGGCGCTGCAAATAGAAATGTCCCATAATAAAAGTGCATTGAACAAGCTACTAATTTCATTCCTCTGATTTCCATCTGTACACCCCAAAAATGAGCCAGTCAATGGCCAAATAAACATCCGAACATGTAACAACATAAACATGTAATAATACTGACAATGTTGCAATATCCCTCAGTAAATAGTCTGCACTACAATACAAGTTAAAGCTCTGGATTAAGAGTTTAAAGGGTCTTCCAAAGTCTGATATACTAACTCTGATTAACTTGAAAGACGAAGGAGCAGAGGTTAGGAAATAGAATAGCTCAAATATACATTGGACGCTGGTTAAAGAATAGGCAATCATATGTCATCATTCCCCTTAGAACTTCAGGGACTTCTCTGAATTTTCAAAGTGTCTGAAAGTTTGAATCTATTTGGTTTACCAGTTAATCTCTAACATGTGGGACATGGGAACTCAAAGGTCCTCTCTGCACTCACATGGTCTTCACCCGCACATCGCCCTCTCTCTGCTTCAGTTTGCGGAAAAGTGAATGGTTAGGAAAAAAGAAAAAAAAAATTTGAGTAGACTTTGGTGACCTGTTGTGCCTCAAGCTGGAGTCAAGGTGCCACATCACATTAACACTTTGGAGAAGCGTCTTTAACTGCCTGTGACACAAAAAGTGCACAATCTGAAGCCACAAGATGGCGCCAATTCATCTAATTCCAACTGTCAGCTGTATTCCATTAGGAAACATTGGAAAGCCACAAGCTTTAAAACACAACAATAGGAATGGTAAATGTGTGAAAACAGGGTCAGAGGCACTTAAATATGTTTAGGAACAGAAAAGCTGGCAGAGTGAAGGAACAAAGACTAACTGTTACTCCTGAGGAGATCTTTATGACATACAGTAGTTCTGTGATAGTTTGTTTGTTCTGAAACACTGTATATTAACTAAAACCTGATGACCAATACTCCAACATGGGAAATCTCTTTTTCTTGTCTTTTGTAAAACTATTGTAAATAGCTCAAGTGCTTATTATGGCAAGTGCAGTGGGACATTTTTCATTATTGTGAGGAATAGAGAAAGGAACTTCACTATGAGTCCTAACTGTTACAACCACTTATCTCTTGTCCCTTACAAACGAAACCAGGGGCTGTTGTGCAAATCTTTTGGCCTGTCAAAGTCAAAACAACTCATCCATATGCAATAGGGATATATTCAAAAACATGAAGCTGTCCCCTTGTAATTCTGACTTTTTGGAAAATATGTATGAATGGGCAAAATGAGAACATTAAAGCCAGGCTGTGCTCTGAACAAGTCCAACCTTGCTACTGTACTCCTGGACAGCTCTTCCATATGAACCTAATATGAAGACTGATGCTAAAATGTGGCACCTGATTCTTGTTGTTAACGGACCCTCCCTTTCATTCGATGTCCCAAGATGGAGTGGGAACCTATTGGCTTTCGACACTTCCAACAGAACTGACCGAGAGCAGAGCTTCCACAATCCTCTCTGGGTTCACTTCTTGTAGCAAGCTACCGTATGTCAGTCTTTAAGAACTAGATGTAAATATTGTACCGAGGCAAGCCCACACATTACATTGCAGCCTTTGTCATGCCTTCTGCTAAGGTTTTCGAGATGCATACATACATTTTAAAAAATACAACACTGTGAATATTTCAAAAAACGTGGCCTAGGTTAGCATCAGTATGTGGGTCTGACTACTATTTGGCAACAGGTTGCCTGTAGTAATGAGGTCTAGCCATATGTAAACAAATGTGTGAGGAGCTGGAAGGAAAGATGGAAGTCAGGATTCTTTTCTCAGATGCTCTCTGACAGGGGCATAGCACCAAATTCTAGATGCTGTACACAGGCATTCTCTGTGGGCTGCTCCCCTAATCCAGGACTTTTCATTCTAGTATCCTCATATGAGGGCCCTGTATACTCGGTCCCCCCCTCCAGTCTGACGTCCCTGCTCTCTGAGGCCTCTTTGAGGACCCTAAACTGATCAGGTCACTATAAGAATTTCTTCACCCTCTAAGTGCTTTGTTGTACCCTGACTCTGCAATAACAGACTCAGCACATGGTGTGGTCCGAGATTACATTGTCAACTGAAATCGAAACGCACAGAAATACAGTATGATGAGCCTGAATCTTGGTAACAGAGAAATCAAGCCCTTTAATTTTAACTTGAGAAATCTTCAGCTGTACTGACAGCTTTTTCTAGAGACCCGCGTTTTAGCACCAGTGGAACAGATCCTACAGACACTATGGACAAAAGTAATTAAAGGCCCAATAAGAACTGCTATACAGCATCCTTTTGGCCCCTTCAGTGAGTCCACACAGACTGCATTGAAGTTGCATCTGATGGAGCAGACGACACATTCAGATGTGAACCGCGCACACCGACAGCTGAGCAGGGAGAAACTGTAAACTAAGCTTGTGCCTTTAAGTCGTATATGGCATTCCTTCATTATCTTTGTTATAAAGGTCATTTAAGTACAAAGAGGACTTCTTTTTTTTTTCCAGAGAACACTGTAGGTCGGCTTGTGGAAACCTATGAGCATAAAGTTTGTCAGAGAAGCTACAGTGCAAACAAGAATTACAGGTGTGAGAAAAGGAGAAGCAATTGTCTTTTCTTTTTTTCTTTTTTTTACATAGCGCAAAATGTATAGAAATTCACCTCAACAGCAATGTGAACTTGCAACACCAACAAATAATGCATTGCGTGTACAAAACCCCCAAATGCCATGAAAACATAAAAAAACCTCTACATCTTTGCAATTAGCTTGTCTGCATCTAAATATAAATATATATCAACGCCTAATTGCAGTATGTTTTGTATTAATACATTTACATTTGTTTTCTCTTTGCTTTGGCAACCACTGATGCCAGAATAACGTTGAAACCATTGAAGAGTGTCGCTGAGGCTCGATCCTTGTGGCACAGTCATCGTTTTCAGGTGTATCAAGCTGAGAAGTTGTTTTTTTTTTCCTTGAGAAGAGCTGTATCTGAAGTCGCAGCTCGGGGTGTACGTGCGTCCTCCCTGGGAATGCTGTGTGCTGGAGGAGGACAATGGGATGGATCCTCTGTTTTGAAGCGATAAACCCCTGTTGCGTATCCTGCCTTACTCTTTCAGAAGCCTCCAAAAGCATTCTGGGATTTGCTGACTGCAAGCACTTCTTGGCAGTAAAGGAAGTTCTTGAATATCCACCTATTCTGGGGCTGAAAAGTCTCCTTTCCCGAGGACACTTGAAGCAACTGTGACTGCGGAGGTTGTGGCTTAGTTCCCCCTTCCCACTTTCTTTTCTTTCTTTTTTTTCTTTCAAATCTGCCTGAAGTCCTTTTCCAATCATTTGTCTTGGCCTCGTGTCTATGTACAGTGTGACTGGCTGATCCCAATGTCCTGTGTGTTTTAGAGCCAGATAGCAAAAAGATAGGGCTGCTCCAGCACCAAGGAATTTACTGGGTAACAGCGAAAGGTTTATGAGGAAAAAAAGGAGCAGTGAAAAACAGGGGGGTGGCTGAGCACAGTGTTAAAAGGATATGGTCAAAAGATATGGGATAATGTGTCACAGTGGTCTGTCTGTCCATTCATCGATCCCAACTGTTTGTCCAGCTCAGGAGATCGTACAACACCCAGGACAAACGGCTTGGAAATAGCTTTACAAGACCAATCAGAGGAGAGTGCTGCATCCTTCAAAACGGAGTGGCCATCCATACATGTCGCTGCATGTCCAGTTCAGCCGTTATTTACATCTTCTCCTATGTCAACGGTCACCGCTCGAGGACCCGGACTAAAGGTGTTCGGAGATCTACACCACGGCAGAATTTAGGCGTACAGTCTTTTTTTTTTTTAATTCCTTCCTTTTCCCGACCTAGTAGTTAACCTTGGTGACGGCTCGTTCGCGGCCCCCACCCTCCACCAGCTGGTTGACTGAGCGCTTGCGGTTACGCTTGAATTTGTTCAGGTCCTTGTCGAAGACCTCGCCAGAACGCAGCGCCGACACCAGGTCGTCGAACTCCCCGCCGACCTCGTCTGAGGCCCCGCTCTTCTTGGCCCGCCGTTCCCGCTCCCTCTGCTCCTTGAGCTGGAAAATGGAGACGGGGAGTTAAGAGGACAAAGACAGAAACAGTGGGGAGTAGAAAGACAACAAATTTTAAACTAGAAGCTGTCGTAACAGACGAGAATTGATTCTTTCTTTGGGAACTCAATAAAACAAAATAAGAGTTTATAACCTAGGTTTATAATCTAAAAAAATGTCTTACCATGGCCTCCATCCGTGCCCTCCTCTCCTCCTCATCCTTACGTCGCTGCATGTTCTCCAGGTCTTGCCGTGCTTCGCTGAAGGACTGCAAGAAGGTGTCGAAGATCCCGAAGAACTCATCGGGCTGCATCCTCCCTTCTTCCTCCCCAAAGTGCTTCAGAGATTTGGCAAACTGCACAGAGACAACATGACTGAGAAGCTTGTCTGTATGAAGCTTTTGGGAGACAAACATGGACAAACAGTATCTGATACATACAATACAACCTAATTCTTTACTGCATTTTTACCATTTTCTGCTGTGGCCCAGATCTCTTATAGTTGCTTCTTACAGTAAAAGGCATGAGCCTGCATATGCATGTCTTTGCTCCAATTGGACTGTGGGTATGCATACTTAATGTTCTGAGAAACTGCAGGATGCACACACATACACACCAACACACAAGACAAGGGAGAATGGCTGCATTTGACCACCGTATGTCCACCCTGTTCAGTCCAAGCTGTCCAGTCGTCTTTGCCAGGACAATGCCTGCAGCCAAACCTACTCTACATTCCTGCACACACACACACACACAGCTTTGTACTGCAGTATACAGACAGTATCCTGAAACATAATGTGATAGCCCAAGTACAATATTATTACGACATACAGGTCAAAGGCAGTAATTTTTAAGTACACAAATCAAAGCAGTGGGGATATAATTATTTAGAACCTTTAGTAAAGATGAAAAAATACTCAATTACAAGCAAAAGGCCCTGATTTCAAAATCTGACTTAAGTGAAAGAACAAAAGAGTTGTCAGCTAAATATATTTAAAGCTGCTATAATTGTCATTTCTTTTGGCCATGTTCTCACCATGTTCACAGACAACTTGTAGATAGTCCAGTATTTGCGCTCTTTTCACCACTGTTTTGGTCCCCACCAACTCCAGATGGAAGTATCTGTTCAAATACTAATGCTCTAATGCTCTACTATAGTTTTTTGCTGCCAACTGCTCCTGAAAATGACTTGATGTTTGCAGGCTGTAAAAACAAGAATCCAAATTAGACTAAAAATTAGACAAATTAGATTAAAGTGAGTAGAGCACAGAAGGAACTGTTGGCTTTTGTTTTGGCACATTTGCACATTGAAAGGTTTTGAGTGCATATGTGAAACAATAACCCCCAGGCATCATATCGTTCTAGTTTACAGAAGGCGGTTGAACTGTATGTGGTTGCACTGTTGTGATATGAAGGAGTTGGGGCTCACTCTTTTCTGAGGATACAAAATCATCCTGTCATTATGGGCTGGTCACCATGGCAACCCCCACCATCATCCCTCTCCCCCCCTGTAATTACGTGTCTGGTCAAATCTGTTTCCTCTTGTCCCCTCGGGTCTGTGTTAAATGAGTAAACACACACACACACACACACACACACACACACACACACACACACACACACACACACACACACACACACACACACACACACACGCTGTCTACTTCTATACTTGTGAGGACCCCACAATGGCATAATGCATTCTCCAGCCCCTTGCTCTAACCTTAACCATAACTAAAGGCCAAGCCCCAACCCTTAACCAAGCCCTAACCTGAGCCTCATTCTGACCGAACCTTAAAACAAAGTCATGACCCTCAAACAGTCCTGTTTGAAAGTGAGGACCAGCCAAAATGTCCTAGCTTTCCAAAAATGTCCCCACTCCCAAAAGTCTAAAACTCAAATGGGTTCTCATAAAAATAGATGTACAGAAGCACGAAAAACACACACTCACATTTCACACAAACACACTGCTGCTCTCTAAGAGGCTAATTATCTTTTGGTCTTGAGTATTTAACGTGCCAATGCCCTTTGAGTACAAACATGTACATATATTTGTTCATCGTGGATGTTGACTGTAGACATTGTGAAGCACTGTGATTTAAAGTCGTTAAAATCCCCTGATGTTTCTACAGGCCGTTTCTGATTGGCTCGAGCTAACACATCATGGATTTGGTCTTGCTTGGCACCTTCTCCTCAACCACTGCTTAAATCCTGCCAATTATGCAGAGGTATTGTGACTGCTCTGCGTGTGAGCACTTGTTATGCAATTGCTCTCAAGGGAAACCTCCTGAACTAAACTACATCTTTTAACAAACAAAGTGAAGCACTTTTTTTTTCTAGCACAAAGAACTTGTACGGGAAGACGGGCATCCTCAGAGTCAATGTGGTCCAACTGATCCCTCAGCTTCCATGGACACTAATACAGAAGACATGAGCCAAGTTTGTCTTTCAATAGTTCCTCAGTCTGTGGCTAGCACCCTGGAACAGTCTGAAGAAAGCTGAGAGGTGATGTAATAGTTTAAGTATTATGGATTAACAGCTGTGAGGTGGCAGGTCCAGTGAAAGTGGAAAATAAGTTTTTGATATTGGTGCTGAGCGAGTAATGAAAATGGGAACATGTGCGCAGAGAAACTGCAGTGAAGTCAGTTTCTGCAGAGCTTTGGTTGGATGCTCCCCTACAAAAAGGATCAAAACTTTCAACTGTTAAATAGCTTTTTAGATCCATTATTTGCACAAAGCACAGAGACACAGATCCCATGTGTTGGTCACATGGTTAAAAACCAAATCCTCTATTGAAGTGAAAATCCAACTACATTTTTTCATGATACCAGAGCTCAAATATACTTAATCTTCCACAAACCATTTTCCAAAGCAAACCATTTTCATTTTTAGCCACACAAGAGGCAAGGCTGTTGGAAAGGCTGTGTTGGTTGGTCAGATGGCCGTTCAGTCGGTCCACCGCTTTGGTCCAATGGAAAACAAGCGCTGGATATGCTACCATGGAGATCAGCACAGAAATTCCCAGAGGATATACCATAATGACTCTGGTGATCCCGTGACTTTTCAAACAAACAAAACTCAAGTGCAAGTTAAATCAAAGGCAGTTGGACTAAGTGTACCTTCTTGAAGGTGTTTCACTTCTCATCCAAGAAGTTTCTTCAGTTCTGACTGACCCAGGTACTTATACCTCTGTGGAGCCGTTAAACAAGTTGTCAATACTCTGGACAACAGAAGAAGTCTCAGTCTGGACCAGATCTGCCAACTGCTGGACCTCTGTCTCAACACCACCTACTTCCAGTACAACGGGAAGTTTTACAGTTAGAAGCAAGGCTGTGCTGTGGGCGCACCAGTTTCTCCCATAGTGACCAATCTCCACATGGAAGAACTGGAGAACAGAGGCCTAAACTCTTTCAGGGGAACTGTGCCAAGCCACTGGTTCAGAAACGTGGACGACACCTGGGTCTGGCCTTCCTGGACTGCAACGTACCGATTGAAGAGGACAGGAGCCTTCCCATCGAAGTGGATAGAAAACCTACATACACAGACCAATACCTGCTCTTCGACTCCCACCACCCCCTGGAGCACAAGCTTGGAGTCATCGGAACACTGCACCACTGAGTAAAGAACATCCCCACAAGTGAATGGGCCCAAGACAAGGAGCAGAAGAGTGCACTCAAAGCTTGTGGATAACCCAACTGGACCTTTGTGAAAACAGCCACGAAATCTAGGAAGAGTATCAACACCACAGGGGAAGAGGAGAGGAAAATGGATTTTCAATAAACACAGCATCCTGGTATTCTTCAAACCAAGCAACACACTCAGGCAGAAACTGATCCACCCCAAAGACCCTACACCAAAACACAAAAAAAGCAACCTGGTGTACACAGCCCAATGCAGTGAGGCCTGCACAGATTTATACATTGGAGAAACCAAACAACCACTCAACAAACGGATGCCTCAACACAGGAGGGACAACAGTCTGCAGCTAAAGGTTTGGCAGCAATGTGTCCATTTGGTTGAGTGATGAAAGTGCAACTTGAAAATCTATCTGATGAAGACAGGTGACATATAAATGTTGATTTTTTTTTTATTGATCCAACTCTGTTCCAACTCTAACTAAAGGTCTTTTATTAACCAAATTCACATTAGTGCCTGAACCATAATTTTTTTAGGCCACTGTTTACCAGTGTAACAAATTTACCCTCATATTTCCCCTTCCAATGGCAATGTGGTGAAGTAATATCTTAAAGCCCACCATGGTCAGCAGTTTCTGTTTGAAACTGAGCTGGTTTGCTCTTGGATGAATCTGAATCTTGTATTGTCTGTGAACATGTTGACGTGTGGGTGTTCTGCCTGTTAAGGCTAAACCCAATGATTCTCCCTGGATGAGAGGAAAATCCCTTCTCTCCTCTGGAAACCTCTGTCCTAATAACCCACATGACCTCGGACAACTGTAATCCTTTGTAATGTATGTAGTAGTGTCTGGCGAGGGTGTGTGTGTGTGTGTGTGTGTGTGTCTTGCTGTCTCATTTGTTGCCATGGAGCCTCATGAGCCTCACTGGACTGCCTGTTCTGTTCAGTCATCCTCCTTTTCCTTCTTGAGGAGTGCACACCCACACTTCCATATTTGTATTCCACTGGAAACCTAATGGAGCGTCGGAGAGCTTTGACAAGCACTGAGTTAATGCGTCAGACTCCCCATTTACCAGCAACACACACGCACACACACACACAGTCGTCTTAGGAAACGTGTGTGTTTTAGAGTCTGGGCCGGTGAACACAGGTTCTTTTGTTTTACAGCAGTAACCGGTGCCCTGCTCCTCCCGTTCTTTTCCCATGACGTACCCACTGGCCCGGTTTCCCTCCAATTCTTTACCGACCTCCTCCTTGAACAAATAATTAAGTAGAGGGGAGGCTCTCAGTGAAACCCAAGGGGTTCTTTCTCCTTTCTTTCTCTCTTGATTTTTTAGATTTTAAGCAATTTGGGCATTTAGCATCATTGTGTCATTTATCTTGGAAAACGACGAGCCTCATAATCAAGTCGGATATATAATATGGATGAATGTAACTATTGAGTGCAGTCTGTATGATTTAAAAGCTTCCAATGTGTCAGTATCAGGATGCTAAAAGCCCAGCAGAGCGCCCAAGGCCTGTAAATGAAATAACCTGTTCACATCAATCTTTTCAACACTGTCTTACTTTGGGAATCCCAGAGTCCCACTGATATTTTCAGCTTATGTACTTCATACCATACATCAATGCATCAGCCAGCGGGGTTCATAAGGCCATTCGTCCCAGTTGCACAAAGAGGGAGAGTGCAGATTTTAAACACTAACTCATAGAGACAAAAACAAAGGGAAGACAAAGGGGGAATCCATGGTCATCTTTCAATGCTGGGTTTCCCCACTGCTGCTGAAGTCATCACACTGGACTAAGAGGGATGGACAGAGGTTTCAGGGTTTCTCCCTTCGGTATTTTGTCTCTCTCCTCTCCTGTCGGCCATGAAGGTTTGGCAGTGATGGCAAGCAGCAAGGGATGCATTAAAGCCACCCACATGGACATATGAACTTGCAGCATGATCTTCTCACACATTCACACACACGCTTGACTGAAGAGCTGAGTGGATCTGCAGTTAGCTACCTTGTCCTTGGCTTCACTCAGCTGGTCCTCTAGTTCAGAGAAGCTGAAGCCGGCCACAGTGATGAAGTCACCGATCACAGCCACAAACTTATCCCCACGTTCCCTTGTCCTGCTCTGCTGGTAGTGCAGCTCCTGGAGGAGGGGGGTGAAACAGACGAGAGATGTCGGATTTTCAAAAAGAAAACTGGTGAAGTTATGAAATTCTTCTGCCATGGAGAAAGAGACAGACAGAGCAAATGATCAATGATTTTTCCTTTAAGCCGAGGGAACATTTTCCTCAGTTATGGAAAATAATAATAAAAACAGTAGATCTCTGTCAAGTGTAATATGTGTATGTGCCTTCATGCGTGCATGCACATAAGCCCTTGTTTCTGCGTGTGGCTGCGAATGTGACATTTGCCGTTCCATGTCAGCATTACCAGCATTTAAACACCTCAGCCCGCTGTCCATTTCTGCACGGCTAGAAAACGTAATTACAGACAGGAGAAGAACCAAGTGGGAGGGAACGTGACACAAACGCATAACAACTCACCGCCTCCAGAGCCTTCAGTCCACTTTTGATATTGTGCACCTCTTTTTCCAACTCCACCAAACTAGTGAAAGAAAGAAAAACAAACTGTTCTGGAGACATTCTTGTTTATTGTCTTGTACTGCACTGCCTACAAGTTTGGGGGTTACAATTTGTGTCGTAGTTTACATTTTCAATGACCTTCTCTAGTAAAAGTCTGCGGTAGAGAAGAACTTAATTATAATTAAAACCATATATCTACTCTATATAGTATTTTTCACCAAAGTAACAACTGTTGGCATTGCAATACTTTAAACTACATGCAGTTGGGACTGAGCATGTGCTCCTCTCTCATAGGTTCTGGTGAAAATGTCTTTTCCCTGCAAGCTTCCCTATGGTGAAATGTGATGCACACTCACTTGACTTTGGCGGCCTCTGGTACACTGCTGAGGTCCTGCTGGATGTGCAGTGTGTCAGGGTAGTTCTTCTCAAAGATCATGATCAGGTAGTGCAACATGGTAATGTTCCTGTTGAATCACAAGTGAAGACAAAGGTGATGATGGAAACACAACTAATTCAACAGATGCTTATTCAAGTATCATGAATACCTTCACTCAACCCTTTGAATCAGAAACTCTTGTGCCTCTTTAGCTCTTTATTATTTTATTTGCAGGCTGACATTTTCATTGGAATGCCACATATTGATATTTCACAAGTTTCACAAGTCAATGTTAGTGGTATTATACTTATCCTGGTATTGTTTATGTCTCTCTATATATATATCCCATGATGCAATAGTGGCCATAAACATGTATATACAAAGATTATTTATTAATATTATTTTTCATAAAGGATGCTTCTAAGGTGCTAATTTGATGTCCACAGTCCCCGCGGCCCACCTGTCTATGCTGGACTTTGTGTCAGCGATCTTGTTGAGACTGGAGACCTTGAAGCCGTAGGCGTTGCCTCTCTGGCCCTTGTTCATGAAGTTGCCAAAGGCCAGCACCACCTCCAGGATCTGAGTCATCCTCTTGCTCCGGACCACCTCCTTGGATGCACTCAGGATGGCTGGAGGAAAATGGAGAGAGAGAACCAGCTGGAGAGATCATATAGTTGGTGATTGATGTGGGTGCACTTTGCTTAGTGCATCACCTTTCATATTACATAATGAACTGGCCTTTTTCCATTCCTCTCCATTCTGTTTCTCCACTCAGCCCCCGTGGACACACATGCAAAGTCACAACGTTGCATGGCCGAACTGTTCTCATCCTTTCCTTCATTTTTTAACATCCTTCATGATGATTGATCAACATTCCCCACAACAACTGGGCAGCACAGTGGGGAAACCCATCACGTCCTTTCATCCATCCATAAAACAGCAGGGAAAAAGGAATATTCCAAACACAACCCTACGCTGTCCGTTTCTTTGCCCCCTGAGAACAGCATTGTCTGGCAAAGCGCAGGTGGTTCCCCGTCTCCACAGAGGAAACCTCAGTGTGAATGTGAAAATCATTAACAAAATCCATATTGTTATTGTTACAGTTCTTTCTGCTGTGATACAGCATGGGAACCATTCTTCTGGCTCTGCTGACAGTGTTCTGCTGGATGCAGAGAAGCCTGGCGGCTCACTGCACTGTCTTCTGAAAAGTTTCTATTGAACACGCTGGGTGGTCCAGGGAAATACAGTCTCATCTAGTGTATATGACAAAGTAACATGAATAATAAAAGAGGATTAGAACTTTATTATGGGCACCAAGGAACAGTGTGGTCTGGGAACCTTTGGATCCAACAACAAAGATTCAGGAGGCTTGAATCAGTATTGGAACTCACAGGGTTATTCATCCGCTCGTACCTCCTTTCCATTCCTTGTAGCCAGTGATGTATGTCAGAAAATACATTTCACTCAATCTCAGACTAGAATGGATAGACTGTCGAAAACGCTGCAGTACAGACAGGGCTAAACTTCCACTCAGCACTTGCTGCAAATAAGACGCTGCTGGCAAAATTAATGCAGTGTGCTCATCAAACCCCATAAAGGCTTTTAGGCCAGCAGTGTCTTTCAAGTAGATCTGGCTCAAACAGACACTACGACAGCTCAGTCATGACACACGCATGTGCAAACACACACACACACACACACACACACGCCTATAGACCTCATTGGAAGCCTTTCCCCCCCGAGTCTTTGAAGTGAGCTGGAGTGTTTACGAGAGAGGCTCTCCCCTCTCAACATGGGCCAGCTTTCCAAAACAGCCTCCTTGGGAACCTCGACGCTGGCTTCAAGGGGAATACTACAGTGGGCCAACATACAGCTGGCCGCCCGCTCTCACCGGGCACACACGTGCACGCTTAACGCAAAGGAGGGATTTCACAAGTCAGAGTGAAAGGCATTGCTCAAAGCGTGCAAAGCTGGTGACATTTTTAGTGCCTGAAACGAGTTTTTGCTTCTAGGCGTGTCAGTGTGTACACTCATTTCATGTGGTGTGCTCTACAAGCATGTTCTTTAAAAAGGAATCTTCTGCTCCATTTGTGAGTAACAGTGTTTAAACCACGTTAAATGTACACTGTTTTAATAGTTTTAAAGATCCTATAATATTTCAAGTTTAAGAATAAAGCTGCAGTTATTCTGTATTTTTCTTACTGTCAACAACTCCTATTGAAAAAATAAAACCAACAATAAGTGCATCAAGTGATTGGAAAGTATTTCTGCTCTGATGACACACTGTTGGCAGCTGTACAAGTTATATTTCCTGCTTTTTTAGAAAACATTCTGTAGAGCAAAGTAGCCATTTAATATGTTTACTGGCACTGTTTCCCACAGCAGGATAGCACACTTGGACACAGACAGTCTTATAGGGCTATTTTATCAAGTCAGATCAAATGTTACAAACATATGACTCCTCATGAAGATGACTCTCATCAGGCTGAAACAAACAATTTACTACAACATTTGAGCAGTTAAGAGAGTTTGTTGAATCCTACTTGGAACATGAAGAAGTCCCAAAGAGAGGTTAAGCATAAGAGAAGTAGAAGAATGAACGTGTTGCTCCATTCCTTAAAGCTTTCTGACTTCTCTACCCTGTCCATGGCACTCAGCCCTCAGCCCATTGGTTCCTATTCAATTCAATCTTTAAAAACATAACACAAATACATACGTTTTTAGCAAACACTGTCCAAACAGGAGCAAACAGTGCATTTGATGGAGACTATTTCCAGCCACAGATTAACACACATTTGGTGCTCTACTGAATATTTGGGGCAGCAGGATGGTTCATGGTAATGAAGGAACATGTGACCAGGGTAACACTGTGGCTCACTGATGCCTTTTTAATAATATCTGCACAACAATGGAGCTTGATAGCACAGAGGAATTAGATGTTGTACATCAGGCTTTGGCAAACAAAACGTCTTCTTGTTTTCAGTCTTTTTAGTGGAACTGGTTGACAATAAGAAAAACATAGAATTAAATGAGCAGTCATTAGGAGTTCATTTGGCCTTCAATGTCTTTGTCCTTACCTTCAACCTTAGGCTTGGTCTCAGCTAGACGCTCTGCAAACTTCTTCTTAAAGAACAGAGCTTGCAGTCTCTGCTGGTAGTGGTCAATTCTGATGAAGGGGAGAAAGAGAAGAGAAAAGAGAGAAAACAGAAAGGGAGGTGAGTTGCATTTGTCTCCAGGGGAGTGTAAGTTCAAAGCCAGAAGTCACCCAATCATACAAAACTCCCTCTCTCTGTTTTGACAGGCCTTTTATCATCTAATAGGCTCCCATCAAGTTGGAGGGTTGACAAATGGGTACGTGAAACTTGCCAAAAAGTTCACTGAGGGAGGGAGTGGGAATTTCAAAGAAGGACCAGGGATATTAAATGGCGAAAAAAGGAAATAACTAAATCCCAGATGTACTCCTCAGACCAAAGGAGATGTGGTCAAAAGGAAAGAAAGTGGACAGGGTCATATTTTACTAAAGGAAATGAAAAGGTTTAATTATCTTGTACAAACAGTGCAGATTCTGAGAAAGGACGAAATGCAGGAAAAAAAGGCACATATTTAAGACGTCCCCACTCTCTGATGTGATGGGAGTCCTCAAAGGGCAGCCGTGACCTTTTTCCTCTGCTAAATGGTGAATCACCCTCAAGTCTGAGGCTTGTTCTCGAGCCCAGCCTTCCCATGCTGCTTCAAAAGCTTAGTTCCTTTTGAACAGTCACCGCACCCTTCAATATCTGAGGATCAATTTGTGGATGACTGGCTGATGTCTTGATTTTGCCCCAATCTGAAATGTCACTTTGGAAATCTTCCATTTCAAATGCATGCCATAGACTGTCAGACACTACATGATCCAAACATTACATCTGTTTTATCACACAGACATTGACTTTTAGTGTAACTCTATATGTTCATCATATGTCTATTGCCCTACATAAAAAAAAATTAACCAGCCCTAAAATTTGCAGATCTGTGTAATATCCATGCTTTGCAAATGGTCTGACAACACTGAAAAAAATGTAGTAGACAAAAGACAGAAAACTAACACACAAAATACAATAAAGTAAAGTCTTGTGTACCTGCTCATTTCAAAGAGGAAGCGATCAGCCCGGGCCATCCGCTCCAGCTCATGCTTGTGCTCCTCCAACAGATCAATGTCACTTTTCTCTGGCACAAACTTCAGCAGCTGCAAAGATACAAGGACTTTAATCCAAATGCTACAAATGCTACTGCAGTGCGTCTGTGTAGCAAACTGAAATATAGAACAGTATCAAATTATTTTTCAGGAAATCCGTTTTCCTTTAATGTTGATTAGCTTTTTGAATTTGACTGTAATATTTCTCAATCTCCCTAAAAATTACAGACTAGTATTAGTGGAAATGACGCAGGCCCCTTAAACATTTCAGGATGTTGACTTTCTGCCTCATTGTCAGAAATAACTGAAATCAATAATATCACTTTGTATTGGCCAAGTGCTCATTAGGCAAAGTACATGAAACAATGCACAATAGAACAACAGGATAACCATTTATTTTCCTACTACTCAAACCTATTTTTTACCTTCCCATAGAGTCATTATACAAACTGCTACTACTCTGCTATATACTGTATGTATGACTGTTCATCAGGTACTGCACCATACCTGCTCCAGCATATCTTTGGCAAGCTCTTCTCTCTCATCCATCTCTAGGATCGCCCTCTTGATCTCTTCATTGCTCATTTTTAACCTGCAAAGGAAGAAAACACTTAATTGAAAGCTGTTTTAATTACATTCATTCATTCCATGTAATTCATTGTGCTATTACTAAACATACGCTAAACATACGAAATAGAGATCTGTGCCTGGGCTGATTCTAATGAAATCTGAAAACTGGTCTGGACCAGCCTCAGCCCTGGGAGCGCTGCCAGCTGTTTCCAGTGCATCTGATCAGTGTTAAGTGTGCTGGGTTGCAATCAATAACAGCATTGTTAGCCTGTGCATCAAAGTCTTATTGACCAACTGCTGACCCCATTTGGGTCTAGTGTGTACCCTCAGGTCATTTACCATTGACACGAGAGTGAGCTCAGGGACCGTGCTGCTGTTGTGCCAGACAGAGGAAGGTCTCAGGAAGCCTGTTTATTGATCTGTAAAGGGGGGATTCAAATTCTCTAAAGGGCTTTGGGATATACAAATGACAACCGTATTGTCGGGTGGATTTAAATGATGATGACTTATTCCGGTTCAAATAGAGTGGGCATCAAAACCCCTCGGGAGGGGGGTCAATTGTATGCCCTTTAGCTTGTTCTATATGAATGTGCAGACAGTAAAAAACACAAGGTTGAATTCTGAACACTATAAATGCATCCTCACCACCTCGTCTGTCATACGTTCTTCCTTTCAAAAACGTGTATTGACGTAATTCAATGACACTGACAGATGTCCTCACGTGTCCATTAAGAACACATTTCCTGTATCAGACATAAGAAGCACCTGCCTCAAGCTGCTCTAAACCCCTGACCTAAAGTGTCACTAAATTCACAATAGCATCTGTTCAGGGGATCGCTACAGAATTATAATCTAATTAACAGATAATAATTAGCTGATGGTACAATGTAGCATAATTAATAATTCGGGCTGGGACTCGTACTTTGAAAGCAGGATGATGCAGTTCTGTGCACGTCTACCATCGATGACCGACAGCTCTTTGACCTTCCGTGTGCTGACGTATATGTCGTCCATAGAGCCCGTCTCTTTCTGCAGAAAGACGAAGACAAGAACCGGGTTAACTTTGCAACACAGTTTCAGTCACAAGATCACTCATATGAAATGCAATGACTGCGAAATGAAATGTCTCCTTGTCGCATCTGTTTGCCATTTTGATCTTGTTGAGAGATCACATGACCCGCTCTAAGCATTTAACAAGGCATTAATTTGGAGCAGATATTTTTTTTAAAAAGACTTTAAAAATCACTGCCACTATCAAGTGCAGACTGAAATGTTGCACTTCCAGCCAGATGATTCAGTTGGCCTCAGGTCAAGTTCCCTGACCTGCTTTTGCAGTCACTGACTGCGAACGTCAAGTGTCATTCATCAGTTCTCAGAGGCCACAACGCATGATGAAAAAACTATAAAAAGCCTTGACTGAATTGTGGAATGTGAAAAATTTTTTTGGAAAAAACAATGGAAATATTTTTTAAAAAAGGTCACAAATTCATGCTGGTGCAAGTGAAAATTTTAAAGTCGGACCTTGTGAGAGGTCATTTTTATTTGGTGAGTCACCATTACAGGCATAATGCAGGCAGGTCTATAAACCTCTCAGAGGAACAGGAAACGATGTTCAAAACTTGGTTTAGGCCAGTCAGATATTTTTGTAAGCTTCACACAAATGTAATTTTAAAAATCCACAAGGGAAAAGAATACACGTCTGAAAAAAACATGGCGCTGCATGTTAAACACAGTCTATTTAAGGTCTGCGCTGGTTTCCTGCTCGCCAGAAAATGTCCTTTTTGAGGCTGCTGGCTATGACGTATGTAAAACAGATGCGGCTTGTAAAAAAAAAAAAAAAAAAAGCGTTGTTTTTCCATGCCTGCCTTGACCCACGGTGCCTGGCAGCAGGATGAGGTTGGCACCAGGTTAAGGGGCCAACTCCCATTCACTGGGCCTGCCAAAGCCCCTCTGCCATGCACTAAAGGCAATTTTGCCAACTTGTGTGCAGCATGTGCACCAATGCAACAGGAGAGCAGCACCTTCATCTTTTATAACACTTATTAAGTGGCTCAATCAAAATGTGGTCAGGTTGTCTCTTGTGCACAGCAGCCTGGTTTTGAAGGCTTTTCTTAACATGCAAGCTGCTGCATTTACATTTAGGATTTTCCTCCTCGGTCCATGATGATGAACGATAATGACGATTAATTATGACAATTAAGGCAATGAGAGATGATGAGATGAAAATAGGGATGATAATGAAAAGTAAGGCAATGATGATTATGATTAATACTGCATTTAAATGAAGGTTTGCTGAACCTCCACCAAGGGAAACTGTCCAAGTCTGCCGTCAGTACACCACTTGCAGCACAACAGGCTGTAAATTCAACACTGGCATATTATCACCTTATAAAGATGACATAGGGAAAGTGTTGCTCATTTCCACATGGAGCAGACACAGAGCAAACATAGCGTTCATTTGAAGTGGTGTTTCTGGTGACATGACAAAGGCAAGTCCAACATTTTACTCTCCTTTAGCTCTGTTTTTGGTCTCTACCATCTGCTGTGGGATATATCTGCCTTCACTACGTTCACCAGCTAGTTGCTAACTTTGTCTGTGTGCCTGCTGTTTGGTGTTGAGCAAGTAGTGTACAGTAGGTTTGTAGATAGACACTATGAGAGTGGTGAGAGCAAGCGGCAACCTCTGGCGCTGAAAAATGAAGCCAATGTGGAAGTGCAAAAAAGCTGCAGTTCCTCGAATAACCACCAGAGCAGGCCGCAGAAGGGAGTCAATTACATATGACCCCCATGTTTAAATGACCGATTTTACGACAGATAAAAACATATTTACAGCCTGGTTCAAAACATGGCTCTTGTCTCATAAGCTGTTTTTCTACTCCATATAACAACTCTG
Source organism: Centropyge bicolor (assembly GCA_037975185.1). NCBI lineage: Eukaryota > Metazoa > Chordata > Actinopteri > Pomacanthidae > Centropyge > Centropyge bicolor. The sequence continues at coordinate 141,951 of JBBMOC010000085.1, forward strand.
GGGGGGGGGGGGGGGGTTATAAGGCATTCTTTTAAAATATACAGCATACATCATTATGCACAATTCATAGCTGTCAATCTAAGTGGCGCCACTCTGATTGACAACTAGCCACTGACGGTCTAAATGGCGTCACCCCGGCTAATTCTGGTCACTGAGTTTGGGAAAGAGATCGTCGTGGGGTTAGCCGGCTAGCAACGATATTTAGCATTTAACCTAGTTGGTTAGTCGTAGCTTGTTTGATTATTTAGAATAAAGCGGCTTTTTTCAGCCAATAGTGTTCATTCGGCCTGCCTCAGCTCCGCCCTTGCTCCACCTCTTTGTCCATATTTGGAGTAACCGGAGGTAGGCTACCAAGATGGCTGCGCACTACGATTTGCTTCATTTTTGCTCTTCAGAAACCTATGGGTGACTTCACGGACACTACGTCCATATTTTATACACTCTATGGGTGAGAGTCAATTAAAAAAAAAAAAAGGTTACAGAGGAGGCAGCTAAACAAGGAGCGGAAAGTTGCTGTAAATCCCTCTGACAGATTGTCTGTAACAGCGTCTCTCAACAGGAGGCTTTTCAGTCACACGTGTCTGATGGAACATATACGCTTCTATTTTAATCAATCCAACAGGCTGCACAGGCCGCGTAGCAGCTTGCCTTTATCTTGTGCTATTTGCACATAAAAGCAGCCTGAAAGACAGACGCTTCGAGTTTGTTTTCGTCTGTTTTACTGCGTAACTACAGTGATTGTGCTTTGGGTTCTGACTTCTGCCAAAATGTGGGTGACCTAAAACTCAGTACTGTGCCTGAAGGCATCCTGGGTTGACACACACAGAGCGCTGAAGTGGCTGCTGCTCTGGCAGCTGGCTGTTCACGCTACACCTCCTGTGAAGACATGGTGGAAGGGGGACTGCAGAGTCGGGGGATAATTTTGTGGGTTTGTCGCAACAGGTTTTCACATTACGTGTAGTCATCTGACCTGGTGTTAATACTGCAATATTGATTAAAGGAGCTTCAACAGTAAGGTAGGCATGATGAAGGTTCACACATCTCAAGACTCTTTTAAGAAAAATAACAGTGCACACATCCAACAACCAGTCCCATAATAACACATTAATTATACAAGTGTTTGGCCTCTCTGATGCTGCATTGCAGAAGAGCTGGTGATAGAGCAGTGAAGGTAGGTAACAATGACATAAAGATACCAGAAGACCTTTAACTCACCTGTTTGAAGGATTGGTTAGTGAGCAGCTCCTGCCAAGGCAGCCGAAGAGTGCAGAGAGACACACACACAAAAAAAATTGAAAACACATGCAAAGATTAGCACTTCAAGCAGAAAAAAAAGTGGTGGCTAGAGCAAAGTACTACAACTATGCATACCACAAGCTGAAGCTGGGAAGCCCTCCACTGTGGGAAAAACAATCATAATCTGCTGTCTAAGTCGTCAGGGGCTCATGAAATCTGCACTGAAAGTCTGAAAGATCTCCGTTTGGTTTCTGTATTCTTAAAAGAGGTCACGGCTGTTCTAATGTATTCTTCTGATTGCATCTGCATCTGTCTCGACGTGGAAAACATGAAAAATGAGTGTGGTAACTAATCCTACAGAGGGCGAACGTAAACAAAAGCCCATTTTGAAAGAGAGACCAATGACAAGCTTGAAAAAGCAATTATCCCGTGTATAAACATCGCAACATTGTCCAGTTGAACCGAACCTCGCTCTTGCCAAATGGAACCGAGTTGTCAAAGCCAGGAAGATCTTGGGTTTTTATGTGGCTATATCCATAGAGATCTGCATTTAACCGTTGGCCTGTGCCAATAAAAACCTGCTCTGTATAAATAAATACCCACAGTAAATCAGTGTCAGCAACAACCTCAAATGACCCATTACTCTTTAATAAAAGGCTGAAAAGAGAAGTTGTGCTTTTAGCTGTCAGGAGGCTTTTAAGCATGGCAGTAAATTGCACTATAAAGGAATCAAGCAACGGTAATGCTTTTATAGAACTGTAAGTATTACTCCTCCATTGAGCCTTAAAGACTTTGCTTTAAACTGTGATTACTAGAAACTCATTACAACATATTAACGCTCCACTTAAACCCATTTGAAGTAGTAGGCCAATTTATGCAACTACACACAATATTATCACATGGCAAGTGGTGTTTAATTAGTTTGTAGCATAGAGGGATGTAATTACTATGTACTGTATGGTATTGGCCCAAAAGTGTGCATACTATAATTATCCTAATAGGTAGTCCCTGGTTCAACATGATTCAGGCAAATGACTTTTTTTTTTTTTTGGTTAGTGTGTTTGCTCAGTACAGTGTTTCCTGTATCGTGACTCCTCGTGACTTCAGTGGTATTGACTGTTTCCACTGTGTTGCCCTCATCCATGAGCCCGTGAAGACGCAGTCAGTTGCCTGATTTGCAGATACCAGGGCAAAGCTGGAGCTCTGTGGCATCTCTACAATAAGGCATTCAGCAGTGAACAGCTGCTCATGTTAGCTTGGAGCTAGACCCTTGGCACTCTCAAGGGTCCTCTTACAACATCCCACCCCTAAGCACATCACACACACACACACACACACACACACACACACACACACACACACACACACACACACACACACACTCTGGCTTATACACACAAGATGAAAAATCAACCCAAAATTTAAACACAACTCACTGACAGTAATTAAAACAGCAGGTAACTAATGGATTTCTGTGTCTATGTGTCTATGCCAAAACAAACATTCACACACTGAACTGCAAGTCATAAAACTGCATTCCAGAATACTGTATCCCGCTTGCTAACAAATCCAAACCTGTTGTCTCTGATAGGCTGAAAACATCTTCTCTATGTCCTTGAGGTCAAGAATCTTGAAAGCTCTCAGGTCATCGATGTCATTCCAGATGGTGCCATTGATCATATTCTGCAAATGGGGAAAAAGACACAAGGGATTAACATTTAAACACTACAGATGTTTTGAATTTGTATTGAGGTTATATCAGCAAAAAGACCATATCTTTACACTGCAGAATAACCATGTTCATTCTATGACATCATGAGATATGTAATGTTACATAATGTTCTGATGTAAGATCTTTCATAATACAGGAATAGGAAAATAGTTGCAAGATTGAATGAGCTTTTTTCTCTCAACTGAATTAAAGTTTGAATGTTTTCACACAATAGCAGAAGAGCAGATCTTCTCAGTGCTCTCTCACCTCTCCTAGTTTAGCCCAGTTGAAGGACTTCAGGGGGTGAGAAGGCTGAGGGATGGATTTGGAGCGCATGGTGGTCGCTGAGTTGAATGAAGAGGGTATGGGAGGAGGCGGGGCTCCAAAGATGGGAGGAGCTCCTGGTGGGGGAGGCGGCGCCCCAGGTGGAGGAGGAGGCGGAGGAGGAGGCGGGCAGCTGAATGGTAGCGGAGGAGGAGGTGGAGGAAAGCCGCCCATCATAGGTGGTGGAGGTGGAGCCGCAGGGCCACCTGGTGGGGGAGGAGGAGGCGGGAAAGACATGTTGCCGCCCTATTGCAGGGGAGACAGAAAATAAAAGTTATTGTATTTAGAAAAACTTTACATTAATGTTGCATTAATGTTACAGACACTTTTGTCCAACTCGACATACAGCAAGTGATTTCAAATGTAAAACAACAAACAAAAACTGACTGAAATAAAAACACCAATTCATAAGATAAACATATGTCATGTGTCATATATTAAGAGAGTATTAAAAGCAGCACTGCTCACAGCTATGTCATTGATTCTTGAGGACAGATCCAGGACTTGCTCCCTGGCTGAGCGCAGCTCCACTCCCTCGCGCTGGAGCTTGTCCTTCATCTTGTTCAAAGTCTTCATCATATCCTCCTTTTCCTGGGTCTTGGTTTCACACTCCCGCTCCTTCCTCTCTAGTTTACCGAGCAGCTCTACGTGATCTAAAAGGAAACAGTGGCAAAATGTCTTCATATGATGTATGTACAGAAAATAAACATACAGGGGAGCAAAAGGTGATTGGAGGAGATAATAATTCATTTGTTAATGCATTTTCTCTTTCAACCTGCAGAGTGCAGTGTGTCAAACAAGTTTTACCTTTCCTGAACTTCTCTGCCTGGTCTCTCCATTGTTTCACCTCATTCTCATTGACCAACCTGTGAAGCAGGCAGACATAAAAATAAGCACAGGCACACAAACAGACAAAGTGCTCGCACATAAGGGTCAACAGCAGTCCAACCAAATCAAGGCAGAGTATTTTGAGGAAATTCAATTGTTGGATTGGAAATCCATTGATCACTGACAATAATTCTTGACTTCCTTTTTGTGAGAGGAATTCATTCCCAGCATTGACTGGGTTGATGCAGTTTGCCCGTTTAAGCTGAGTAACACAACATTAGTGCAACGATAAACCCTGCGGGGCTGAAAGCAATTACAACCCAGATTCCAAGTAAGATTGGACGCTGTGTAAAACATAAATAAAAACAGACTGTGTTGGCTGACAACAGTTTTATGAAGTGTTCCTTAGCCCATGTAATAATCTCCTTTATACAATCACGTATTTGACAAAGTGTTGAACCTCTCTCCATCCTTACTTGTGAATGACTGAGTCTTTCCAGGATGAACCTTTCATACCCAATCATGATCCTATCACCTGTTACCAATGAACCTGTTTACCTGTGGAATGATCCAAACAGGTGTTTTTGGATCAATCCACAACTTTCACAGTCTTTTGTTGCTCCTGTCCCAACTTGTTTGAAACATGTCTCTGCCATCAAGTTTAGATTTAAAAGCTGATCAGGTCAAACATTAAATATAGTCTTTGTACTGTTTCCAATTGAGTGTGTGTCAAAATGGATTAACAAGTTATGTCATTCTACTGTATTTATGTTTTACACAGCTTCCCAACTGCTTTAGAATCAGGTTTGTATATTGAGAGTTTTACATCTTGGCACTTAGTTCAGCTTGAGGTTAAACAGGATTAAAACGATGTTGTGATATAAATGTGAGTTCAACTGATGTGAGAAATGTCAGGGAGACTGCACATTGGTATAAGTAAAAAAAAAAAAAAAAGGAGGTAAAATGTAAAAACTGAATGAAAGAGAAATAAATTATCAAATGTAGTGTTCTGAGGAATTAATTTAGATGAGGAAAGATTGGAAAGTGAAACCTTGAGCATCGGTGGAAGCCATGGCTATAGTTGAGAGAACAGACACGATTCAGTGTAAGATAAAACAGAAAGAGCATGAGAGAAGGAAATATCGAACAGGAGAAGTGTTGAGATACGCCTGCCAATAAGAATAGAATAACTTCACTGTGGTAACGATTCACAATTAAGAGCTTGCGATCAATTCACACAAAGAAACCCACAAGGCCATTTAAAAGTAAATTGGTCATTAATCAGATTTCGCTCTTAATGCTCGTGTTAGTGAACATGATGTCTGAACTTGATTACAAAATCAGTACCGCTTTAATTACGGCTCAAGCAACACTCCAACTCATCCAACTGATTAAAACAAAAAGACCCAATCACTTTATTGTTGACTAGTCAAATAAATACCTTTACAAAGCTGTGGAAAAGTGTGATTTGTACAAGAGCCTTAAGTTTGGGTCAGACACACATGTGAGCAGTCAGAGCAGTCGTCATGGTGACCACATATGATGAATGACTTTGTCTCCCAGTTGTTTTCACAGTTGTTTTAACGTCGCCCTCCTCCCCCCCTCTGAGCCGCTGCGGCACGAGACAAACTGTACATTTTCACCCGTTCACCGTCGGGGCCTCGGGGCACGCAGCCAAAACAATGAGGAAAGCTCAGTTTGTGCACCCACTTTCCAGGCGTAATTTGTTCTAGGAGAGTTTATGGAAACACAACAAGACTTTGGCAATAATGTGAAGTGAGGGATGGTTTCGACTGCTGTGATGAATCTGCAGCGGACGGTAATGGACATCCGGGCTTAGATGCAGCATCCAAGTTCGCTTTCTGTACGCTACTGGAAAGAATGATGCTGAAGCGAGCTGATTGCACAAACAGTAGTGGCTGAATTAGTGAACAAAGTAGGAGGTAGCAGGGTCCAGGGTTTACCACGCTACATTTTTATGGTGCTTTCACTGCTGAGACTAAACACATTCATTGCTGACCTGAAGTTTGCCTTAGAAAGAACAAAACGAGCAGAGAGTGGAAGAGAAGAAAAGAGGCCAGAAAATAAATGACAGCATGTCAGAAAGAGAAACTTAACTGGTGGGAGAACCGCACACCAAATGTATTGTAGGAGGACAAAGCCCAGAATTGCCATCTTTTAACACTACCTACACACACCACACTTTGGCTCATGCACGCAAATGCAGATAAGTATCAAAAGTAAGTGAAACCCAGGCCACAAAACCAGCAAATGTTCATGATCATTTGGAAACAAATCTGTCTGAGTGACACTGCAGACTGCGCTCACGATGACATACAGAAAACATCTACTTCCAAGTCTCAATGCTCGGGTTTCCTTTATCAAATGAGAATTTCTCCCTGTTGTCTTCTGCACGAAGCAGAGAGACCGCTTCGCTGACCCCGCAACATGGCTGACTTGGAGGGCTGCCCGCTTAATGCGATTAGAGCAATTTCCTTTTGATCTCCGTCTTCCGCTTTCATGCCAATTTGCGCTCTTCCTCCGATTCTACCCACGACCCCCTGCTGCCACCTTCACTTCACCTCACCTTCCTGTGCAATCACATTCTCCACCCGCATCACTGGCACAATGCCTCCAAAATAACAAAAAAAAAAGAGCCAGGCCTTAGAAGTCACCATCATAATTAGGTCTTATTGCACAAGTGAATACTGGTTCATTGGGTTTGTTGTTGCCCTTGTGTGACACGTCTGCTTTGATTGAGGATAACGTCCACTTACATGCGGATGATGTTCTTCACACTGAAATTGTCCAGAGGGGCGATGTCAGGGTCCTCTCCCTTGTCATCCTGTAGGACGATCTGCTGAAGGATCCTGTCTAAGAGCTGCCAGTGTTGCAGGCTGCCACCGCCACGTTTATCTGGGTGTAATAATCCCAATAAATAGGCATTAGTTTACCAAAAGCTGGCCTGTGATAATACACTCCAGATATGATTCCTCTGGATGTTTCTTGCTGTCAAGAAGCGAAAATCTCTGTTTACAGATTGATTTATTTTGATCTAATTGTAATGGTATTGTCTGTGAACAACCTGGAGTCACATTGTAGAAATTTGAGCCTTAGCAACAAGGCAAGAAAAACGTCTTGTCATGTACTCACAGGGCATCTGCAGGCAGTGTTGGAGGATAGAGAGGAGGTTGGGGTAGGCGTCTGTGTGGCTCAGCTTCTTCTTGATCAGCTCAAACATGGCACCGGCACTCTTAGTATCTACATGAGTCTATGAACAAAAAGAACCAGTTTTACATCAAGTTTGATCATTGCTGTGTTTATATTGGGATCATGTGCTCCCTACATCCAAAGATGTATGGGCCCCAGTGTTAGTATGACAAGAAAAATAGTATTTCTAAGTTACTCACCATATCAAATCTTTTGGCTAACTCAGAGTCATCCTCATTTCGCACCATCTCAAAGAAGTCCAAATGCCTGTACAGAGAGAAATGACAGTCAGAGATTTAAGTATTTACAGCACCTTCACTTAACCCTAATGTTGTGTCTGGGTCCTGGAGACCCCAGGTCCTCGTTGACAAAGCAAGAATAAACATCACGATGTAGCGCAACATAAAATGAATATATTGTAGACTCACTCCAGCCCATATAACTTCCTGAACTGGTGTAATAACAATGCTGTATAGTAATTTCAGTATTTTGACCCATCGTCAAATGTGTGAGCCCACTTTGTGTCAAAGGCAAGGGCCACCACTTCAGGTTCATTTTATACATATCATTATTATTTTTAAAACATTAAACCGTGAGATCTTTGAGAACATAAGCAATAAAGAAGTAAAGTCAATATCAACAAAATGCAATGGTGAAGTATTTTTTTTGCTGCTGGTCTCCACTGTAGAATGATCTTTTATCATTAGGTCTTGTTCTCACCTGTCCAGAGTGGCATTCTCGTGCTCTCTGAGCTTGTCGATGACCGGCTGGATGCCCAACATCAGGAACTCGTACCTTAGGTGGAGGCGGAATTCGAGGTTGTCCTAAAAATGAAAGAACAAAGAATAAGAGATGTTAATAAAATGCTTCATTAGCTCAAACATACAGTAAAATAAACTCCATTTTTTCAAAGACTTTCTCCCTCACAAATACATGGAAAAAAACAATTTATACAATTTATGATTTCTTTTCCTAAATACTGAAACTATGTTTAATGAAGCTTTGTCTATATTTAATAAGCTGTCATCTAAAAGTCATGGGTGTTCATGGTGACCTCCCCAGCTCCAGCGTTGAGCACAGCGTTGATGAAGGACATGATGGCAGTCTTTAAGTTGACCTCGTCCCTGTAGCGGCCTGTACTCTTGTCCAGCTCATTCAGCAGCGTCTACATGGCGAGGACAGATGGGAAAGTTAATCAGCAGTTGTGTGCGATCTGAAATACATTTCATCATCATCAGGCAGCGACTGGGTCAGAGATAAAAGGAACATGTTTCTGAACTGACAAATCTTGATTTATCAAAACTGAGTTGTTCTAACACTAAAGAGAAGCGAGTAACACAGGGTCACTGCTCTCACTTCTCACACCCTTTGTTCCCCTCTCATACTGACCACAGACATACTTTTGCAGCCTAATCATAAATCAAACAAACACTAAAAAGAACTCGTACGTTTGGAATCACTCAGCTCCTGTGGTGTTAGCTTAGCCTGAGGTGGCATGATTTACCACACACCCTGGGGGACGTGTGAGATGTGGCTTGTTGACTCAGTCCTGCTAGTCACTAAAGCACCACACATACCCTGACCTCCATAACTCTGGATGTCCTCACCTGCTTTAAATATGGCCAGAGTGTTGACTTACCCTGAGGCCGACAGTCTGACGTCTCCAACTTATCAAAATGGCCACAACTTGATTTATTTCAGCCTTGCTCTGAAATATTATGTCTGCCCTTTTCCATGATATCTGTCTGCCCTATGTCTCCAGCAAAGGCTCCCTGAGGACGTTTGCAGCATGAGATGTGACCACAATTTCCCTCACCTGAAAGCGAGTCCGCTCAGCGGCGTATTTCTGGTAGTGTGCCATGGCCTGCAGCACCTTCTTGTGTCCGTCGGGCACCAAGCATACAGCCCCGAGAATTTCCAGCACCGCCACTTTGGTCTTGATGTTCTCCGTCCGCAGGCTCTGTGAGATGGTGTTGATGCTCTGTGGGTGGGCCAGGACGTGTGCGCGGCCCTGGGAGTTGTTCATCAGGGCCTTGATGCAGCCGATGACGGAGGTATGGATGCGGCTCTCCGACGTCTCATAGTCCATGCTGCGCAGGAAGTTGAGGAGGCAGGTGAGGCCGTCCAGCTCGATGAAGCGTGTGACGAACCTGAAGTGAGGTGGGAAGGACAAGGCACAGACATAATAATATTAATAAAAAAAATCATATGCTGCGAATTTCAGAAATCAACTCAAATTACGTTGTTATTAATCTTTGTTCATTTTCAGATGAATCATTTTGTCCACAAAACAAGAAACATAATTTTAAAAAAGTCCATCACAATTTCCCACAGGTGAAAGTGATGTTTTCAGTTCACTGGTTTTGTCCAAGGAACAGTTCAAAGTTCACAATAATAAGGTGAAATGTTAAAATTTCAAATGTGAGAAAAAGCAAGTTTGGCTTCAAAGCTTGCTCAAACTATTAAAGTTGTTAGATTAATTTTCTGTCAATTAAGTAATTGATTAAAGAGGAGCTGCACTTCCATAAGGTCCCAGTATCCTACATTTCCCATAATGCAACATTGATTTGTTAAACCCTCTATGCCAGAGCATGCAGACACTCCCACATCCTTCAAACTTCACAACTTCAGTTTGTAATTCAGGCCTTCTGCTCTATAGGCTTGTCAACTTGCACAAGCAAAGATAACCTTGCTGACATGAGGAGGCATTATTAGATATACATATAAGCCATGACAGAGCTCCTCCAGAGCCACTGTTTTCCCATGCTGAGCAGATACTCCCAGGGAAGTGAATGACAGGCAGGACACTGAGGGATGTCACGTCTAATCAACAAACAGTGGGCTGTATTGTAAATGACCTTCCCACTCAGTAAGATTCCTGATAGGCCTCATAAATTATTTCAAACAAATGAGAGCCTGTATAAGGAGCGAAAGAGCCGGAGGGAGAGGAGCGAGGAGATGAGGACAAACACAGGAAGAGAAAAGAAGGATGGAGTCAGAAAGTGGAAAGGACGGTGAGGAAAGAGGGAGAGGGCCTGAGAGCTGAGATTTATCGCTGCTCATTGTAACAGATACATTGTTTTGATGTCAGAAGTTCCATCCCCTCCCACTGCTGTCTTGGCTCAGGCAGGCGTGGAAAAAACACTACGCAAAAAATGTAAATCATCCAATTATTATCCTATATGGCTCTTCCCCTGCTCACATACAATCAGTCCCAGATTTCCAGCAGATGAAAGCACTCTCACACACTTCTATACTTGTGAGGACCCTAATTGACATAATGCAGTCCCTGGCCCCTTAACCTAACCTTAACCATCTAAATGCCTCATCCTAACCCTAACCTAGGTCCAACCTAACACCTAAAACCTAGTCTTAATCTTCAAATAGTGAACTACACACAAACACAAACACTTTACCTGGCATGACCAGTAAATCTCTCAAAGATGCATAATCCTCTGATCTCCAGCAGTGCCTGGATGAGATCAAGAAGGTCATACTACACGCACGCAGGCAGACATACAGTCCACCTTCCTTGAAAATGCACTGAAATCATAGAGAACACACACAGTCACACAGCCATACGGCAGACATGTGCTTCTTGTTTCAGCAGAGACGCTGCAGTCTCGGCCCCCGCTCAACACCGAGGTGGCGAAAAATAAATCCATTATATTAGATATGACTTGATTCAGATACAACACAGACACTGGAACTAGAGCAAGGCAGAACTGATCCAACTGTTAAGTTACACATCTTGTATCAGTGACAAGTCTTTGGCCAGCAGCGAAAGGCAGCAACAGCCACACGCCTGTCTGTGAATTGCAGGGCCACCTCAGAGGTTTCATACTGGAAGAGAAATTAAGCTGAACATCCTTGTGATTAATGTATGGAAAGCAGAGGGCGAGAGATGTTGTTCTTGGAGTCAAAAAAGTGAATGAGATTCAAGGCTTCGCTCGCTGCCTGCTTCGCCTCACGCTGCTGGTCGGCCTTCAGCTTGCCAGAAACACGAGCACGCATCCTATGCACCATAACCGTACAAGGGGGAGAAGGAGGATAGATGCATGTAAGCTCAAACACATATGCATGGATCCTCAAAGGACACTGAGAACTAACTAAACTGCTGTACTGTTAACAAAAATTTCTAGTGAGCTGACATCCAACTATTCTCCCTCCTCCTCGCTCCATCTTTCATTTTCCCTCCAGTGAGCACTTGAATCAATGGATCCCATCTCCTCTGACTTTGGAGTCTCCTCTTGTCTTCTCCTATCCGCTGACATTCACACTCAGCCGAGTGGCATGCAAGCCCTTTTTCCTTTTTTTTTTTTCATTTTTGGAACAACCACTGCATACTTGAAGAGCCGCTGGGGTTGCGTTCAAGACAGCGAGATCTGCTGCATAAAATATGAGCTCAGGCAGAGCTGAACAATACAGAGGCTGAGCCAACCACGCACACACGCTCACTTTAACTTCTTCAGACAGACAAAAGAAAGAAGCGAGGAACATAACTTGGAGTTGGACAAGACTAAACAAAAGTGACAGTGGAGCAGTGTGTGTTAAGTTGAGGCCAAAGATGGTCAAATGTAACGTTAGGTTTGCTGCTGATTGAAGTTTAAACAACACCCTGAGAAACCATTTAGGGTCATGTAATTTCCATTGATCGAAAAAGCGTAAAGCTCCTCAACCAGAGGCAGACATCCAGATGTTGAAATTTAAATTCAATTGATTCCAAGCAAATGGACTTTTTGAGGTTTTAGGTGCACAGGCGAAAAAAGCATTCTGCCTCTCTGAACTGTGGATGACCCATGTGTAGCAGACAGTCACTTGAGAGTCACTCTTGCCTCAAAGCCTAACCATATAAACGTATCAAAGTACAGCATTTCCACAAACTCACTCACAAACACACACAAACAATCATGTGCTCTTTGCCCTGCGTGCATCCTTCAGTTAATCACCATGCTCACGCACACACTTGAAATCTCTTTCAAACATCCACTCACCTCCATTCAGGCGAGACACACGCATGCATGCACACATGTCTTGTTCCACTAGAAACGGTCTTGAATGTGGACCAGAGCCCAGCAGGTTCTTCAGAGGTGCTGCTTTTAACAACTGGACTAAGGTGTCTGCGGCTCTCCGAACAGAAGTCATACGATATCACCACGGGCCTCGCTCAAATAAATTTAACTTGATGTGAGGCCCAGTGTATGACTGTGGTAAAATAAGAGCTGAACAAAGGGCAACACACATAAAACTGACACACACACACACACACACATACACACAGATCACAATAAAACCCCTGGCCAAGGGGCACATCTGTGAGGTGTATAGTATATCATGGCATGGAGGCAATGGATGTTATGGACTTGGTTTATCCTTGAATCTACAGGGAGAAGTCTGCATCTGTGTCTGTGTATGTGTGTGTGTGTGTGTGTGTGTGTGTGTGTGTGTGTGTGTGTGTGTGTGTGTGTGTGTGTGTGAGATCGAGACTCGAGACCATGTTTCCACAATGGCTCCTGTGACTTGTTTATTAAGCCACAGGGTGGAAGTCAGGGCTGGAAGTAATGAATTACACGTATTCTTGTTACTGCAACAAATGTGTTTTGTGTACTAACCCTTTTTTTTTTTGAGTATTTAAAAAAACATATCTCAAGTTTTTCATTTGCCACATTTGAAATTGCATCTGTCACAGAGTAAAAACAAAAGCCACATTAAAAACTCATAAAAACTATGTGGGAATGGAACAAAAGAAAAGAACCAATCAGCAGCTGCAGAAGAGAAGAAGCTGCTGTTGTGTTTGTGGCCGTAGGAAAGCAGAGCTCCAGAGAGGAGACATTCGGGGCTCAGCTGACACTTGGAGATTACATATGTTCTGGCATCAGGGGGTGTGAGGGATGCAGTTGCACCTTCACCAGGCCAAGCAGTTTGTGAACAACTGCAGGTTAACATTATTGTTATTACATTATTATTATAAAAGTTTTGTCATGATGCAGCAGCCGGGTGACATGCCAAGTGACTCAAATCAGCCGCTATGTACTTTACATTGTTCATACATTTCTACATTTCCTGCCTTGGTGATGTTTCATTCTGCTGTGAATTCTATAAGAAGAGGCAGATTATTTTATTTATGTACTCTTGTTCTACCATTGAGATTGTCTTATTGTCCTTCCTGCTCTATTATTGTTGGCATCATGTTGTTCGGCTAGTCCATGTGCTGACATGTTAATGCTTTTATTTTGTAGCTTGTGGAGGACCAATTGGATCTAACAGCCTGAGGAAAGAAGCTGCTCTGTAGCCTGTTGGTATGACAGCAGATACTAGATGAACAAACTGTGGCTAGGCTATCTTTTGCATCCTCTGGCCTCTGTGCAGGCACCTCACGGATTTCACTGTTGTTTGCTAGATGGGTACCAATGGGTGGTTTTAATCACCTGCAGGGCCCATCTGTTCTGGGCCGTGCACATCTCATGCCAGTTCGTTTCCAGAGGTTTCCAGTCAGGATGCTTTCTATTGCTCCTCTGTAAAAGTTAACAAGAACGTAGCATAGGAATTTGCCTTATTAAGTAAGAGCAAGCATCATTTTAGACAGAAACAAACTAAAGGCAAACCTTTTACCTTCCCGTAACTGTGCTCTTTGTATATGTGTTTTTAGGCAGGGTGTCTATAATTACATGAAAGGTCAGATAAGTAAGGGCAGAATACAGTTCCCTTTCTCTACATCCCCTTTGTCAATTTCTCCATGTGTCTATTGCCATATCTCCCTCACAAGCAGGCTGTCTCTTTACCTCTCAGTCCACCTGTATCTGCCTACCTGGCCCTCGTTTCTCCAAGGGGTAAGAAATCTGCAATCAGAGAGGCATGAATTGCTCCATCAAAGACTCTGTAAAGGTGTGATACTCGACTCCACCACTAATGTATTTGGTAATAAATGAAAACAGATATAAAGTTCACTCTCTGTTATGCAGAACCTTTGAGAGATCCGGCGGCAAAATGTTTTGAAGAATAATATTTGCATGTGGTGGTAGCGAATCGTCCAAAGGACTATTGACACAGGAGCAGGGGGAACGGCTGCAGCTGACTCAAGTCAATATTCTTGCTGGAAGAGATTTGCAGAAACAATGTCCAGGGTCCCATTGTGATACTCTACTGACATGAGCCTGGGACTTCAGTGCATTCTGGGCCAGCATGGCCTCAGTGACCTCCTATGACGGACATAAACATGAGTGCAGATGTCAAGATGTGTTAAGAGGTCAACAATGCATATGTAAGTACACTTAACAGCGTAGTTAAAATACCACAGGAGAGGATAAATATTTAAATATATGGAGCTACATTAAAATGTATCCCAAACTATGGAGATTTAATTTGACTACACAACTGGCTGTAGCAGTTTGTGTTTGCATGTTGGCTCTCGCAAGCTCATTTGAGTTGAGATTCAGCTTTATGTGAGTAAACACACAACCCCAGTGTGATGTTCAAGCTCCATTTGACTAACTGGTAAACAAAGCAATAACTATAGGCAGGGGAAATGAGATAAGCTGTAAATAAAGAGGGAAACTGAGCCAATTTTCCAAATGTCTCCATGTTATTGCTGTATAATAAATATAAACTATATTTGAAATAAGGCATCCGGGCCATTAAATTGGCTTAATGATTATAACTATTAAAAATATTTCTGGTCAACAGTGAATGAAATACAGCATCACACACAACAATATACTTCCCTGCTGTCTCCGCTCACTGTTTGAGGCAATGTTTGATACAATCCAGCTGCTCTGTAATGAAGTACTGTGATTTAATATTTTTTTACTTTCTTGTCTTCCTGTCTACTTGAGTTCCCATTTTCTACATTACCCACAATGCTTTTCAAATCACTTAACCAAGCAGTTGAAGAAAAATGTCTGCGACTATGGTCAGCTAAGAAAATCTAGTTGCTGTGTTACACTCTGGTCTAGTATCAAATGATCAGGTGGGGGTTCATACTTTTCCACTTAAAACAGTGGTGGTGGGAGTGAAGGTGAACTAAAAGCAGTAAAGCTGTAACCAGTCAGACTAGGGATGCACCACTTTCTCCCCACGCAGATTCTGATATTCCTACTCATCACATTTGGCATCTTCACCTAACCGTGTGGAATGTTTATGTAGGCTAACATGAGGCCAGGGGTTGCTGTGGAACTAAGAACTGAGTCACTAGTCTGTTGTGACTTAATGAAAGTAACTGTTGGTAGAAGGTCCATGTCATGGCTGATCTGCTTAATAAGGTCATGATATTAATCTGGTGCATGTACATCAGTGCATACTTTCAGCCTTTCAAGTCTCTAGAATTTCTTAAAATGAAACATTACAAGAAAAAAAAATACATTTGCTTGATCTCCTTAAATCATTACATGGACTAAGTAGACCTTTCAATATTTCTAGGGGTCACAAACCAAAAAGCTACTTGGAAATTTTCATCCAAAGCAGAAATTTTCAATTAAATGATAAATGAACATGATAAAGCAGATATACACTTTTAAATGACTTTTTTTTTTTGCACATGCCATATCTAGTAACACACAGCAGCAATATGTCACCTTGTCATTTCAATGGCTCATAACCAGCCTGTGAGTGAAAGTGACAACAGTGGGTGTCTTGCTGACAATGTGCCGCTTTTGTGCACTCTGCCTGGCACCCTGCATGCCCGCCATGTGTTTGGGTCTTGTGGCCCTGCAGAGCGGGCTGAGAGCACAAGGGCACCTCTTCACAACCAGGCCCAGCTGCCTCTAGGAAATGCCAGAGGGGAGGAGGGAGGGAGGCCATTTCAGGCAGTCATCCAAAGGCAGGCATGAATCAAAGATGAATGCAGACAGAAACCACCATGCCTCACAAACCACTGCCATAAAGGCAGTATACTTGCACACAATGGGACACAGAGGTGACACACAAAGCCGAAGTTTAGGTGAAATTGATGGCAACATTAAAGCACACAGTTCCCCCAGACATCTAAGCTGTCAGGCACAAAGTCATCTTTTTGCCTGAGCTACCCATTTGTCAAGAAGGCGAGACTTGGTGGGACATTAACACACTGCCCAGACTTTCCCTGGACACCCATATACTGTGGGACACACCTGCTGCCCACATCACTGCAGCAGTGCTTAAAAACATCTGTGTGCTAATGAGCAGTAACGTACTCTGTGATCAGTATGGGTGCAGGTGCATTGCTGAATAGTGTTGAGTCATTGCATCCTTTTTTGATGAGGTCAATTAAATGCACTTGAATATAATACAAAGGGTAAGTGAGTAACAGACATGTAAAAACAATGCACAAAAGGACACATCATTATTGACCTGAAGTATCTGAAATGGCACAAGGGGAGTGATTCTGTGATCCTTTACATATGGTGTCAAAACTCGTTTTTGGTCATTTACCACATTTGCAATTTGAACTGTCCCTAATGCAAGAAGAAGAAGTCCTGACTAACTCATTCAAACCCAAACCTCACTAAAGTGAAAGTCCTGAGAAAAGTTGCCTTTTTTTAGCCCTATTTTTCAAATTGTTTGAAACATTGCATTAACAAATTCCCACCAAAATGAGCGATGTGCAGAAAACTGTCACCTCAAATAAAGATGAGTAGTCCTACACTCAAACTGCTTCTGTATCACATAATTATTCTGCGTATGTCCTTCCTGAAGTTTCAGCACTCTACGCTACACTGGGGACACAAGTCAAGGAATACTGTGACAATGTATTAGGATATATGATTTGTTACAGGACCTTATTGTGCTAATTTGGCATTTTCTTTCCTGACCATGAATGCCTGATATAGCCGGTTTTCATAGTGCATGCGTACCACATATGTAGTCCCCATGTGGAATGAGTGACAAACACGAGCAGATCTGTAGAGAGCAGCAGAGTGTATTCTCAACTTTCTCCCTCATTTAAATACAACCCTAAACTTATTCAGGCAAAAAAGAGTTAATGTACTGATTTCAATAAAAGTTTCCTTGAGAACTCATTCGTTATATGGTTATTATATTCAAATTTATGGATTACTGTGAGAGCATTCTTGTCAAAATCAGACTGTTCAGTGTGTGAGTGAGAGTGCATACATTCAGCTTTTTTTTTTTAAGGATTCATCCATCATAAGACACTGACTCAAGATGTTCAGACTCCACAGGCAATGTTTTATTTAGAATGCATTTGAATGCACATTGAAGTATTTTCAAGTGCTAGAAGCAGCAACACTTCTACAGAACTTCCTGCCATGTGTCTGGACTCAGACACAGCTTACCAGCCTTGTTCCCAGTCATAATGTTTCAGATACCCATATATGCACAGAGACAAACACAACCATGCACACACACACACACACACACGTCCCTACATACACACAACCCAGACGTGACCCAGACATAAAAGCTGCTCTGGGTTTCTGTCACTCTGCACATTAGGTCTGTCGCTTCATAGCTGCCCTTGAGAAAACTCAACACCCCCGCTTTGGTCCAGACCACTGCATCATACCACTGGCACAGGCTGATGGACAGCTTTAAAGGAGCTGCTGAGGGGGAGAGGGAGATGGTTTGTACGAGTCGGCTGTCTAATGTCTTTGAATGTTACTTTGTGGTGCTGATTGAGGCCTAGCAGATGCTGATGACCATGTCAGGGGGAGAAGAATAAGAGTGTAGTTCTTAAAATAATGTTATAATAATGGGGCTGTATTTCAATTGGAAGTACTGCAAGCCTGCTGAGACAAGAGACAGACTTCAGGCAAAGTAAATCTTTTCTGTAGCAGGTTGCATTATTAACTGGATTTAATAGGGTCAACAAGTCAAATAGCAGGAACTCTCGGAGGAGAACGGAGCGATGCAGAGCTCTGTGGAGCAGAGGACAAGGTCACGGTTTAGTTGGATGGAGAGATTCACCCACCTCATTGGCTGAGTCCGAAGCGCTGTCTTCAGATCCTCCACCACCTTGTTCCTCATTTCCATTTCCTCCTCATCAAAGGCAAACAGGGTCTGCATCTGTACGAATGGTGAGAAATGACATGGAAATGGGATTCAGTGGAAATACAGCTGATTGATTTTACTCAATTTTGGCTTTATAGCAGGTGCTATTTGGAAAGAAATTCAACATTTGACACTTTTAATTAAGAGTCTTTGTTTCTCATTCATCTTAATTTGGCAGCAATAAAACAACAACAGCGCATGTTTCCTCCTCTTCACCAGTAACTGCGTCTGTTAGTCCAAGCACCACAGACAATCAGAGGCATGTTAGAAGGTGGATGTTTCAGGCACCACAATTCAAGCAGATCATGTGTATGTCGTCTCCTTCCGATCACATTTTCCTTTTAAAGAACTGTTTGAAGCTACACAACATGCCAAAATAAGTCATGCAGGCAATTAGCTCCAATAAAGCTTACAACAAATGATTGTAAAAAAAACTTTGCCCGGTGGTGGTGTTAATGCATTTCTGCATCACTTAAAGCCTCCCCTCAGCAACATCAAAGAGCTGCTGTGCTCCCATTAGTCAGGGCCACAGGGCTTCTGTTTAGCCTCCCCAGGCTTTTTCCATGGCACTTCACTGCCAAGCGCCGAGGTTCAAACAGTCTGTGTTTCAGCAGTGGAGCGAGCTGGTCACAGTGGCTGCCCATTAATTTGGCTGAAAAAATATTGGTTTAAATATGACCCTGATTTCTAATCTGTAAACCTTTAAAAAGACACACAAGTCAAAGCTGGGTGCAAACATTTCTGGAAAGACACCAACAGCACCTACGTGGCCTGCTGAAGCCTGACTCTGTGTTCGACTGTCTAACAACAGCTCTGTTCTGTCCGGTGTGTGTGTGTGTGTGTGTGTGTGTGTGTGTGTGTGTGTGTGTTTAATCTAGAAACAGTGCAGTCAAAACATCCATCGTGACAACTTAGCCTCAAGTCCAGATGGTTCACCGACTCCGTGCCAAGAAGTAAAGACTCTGGCTCCTGTTTCTCTAAACGAATATGTTCATAGTCAATGGGAAGTTGGACACAACAAGTGTTGGGGAGAGTGAATGATTTGGTCGTGCTGCGAGCCAGTTCACCGTGTCAATGAGTCTGGCCAAATGGCTCTTTCCTACATCTGCTATTTGTAAGCTCGTTCGAACCTGCGGCCAACACGCACATAAGGATACTATTATAGCCAGTTGGTGAACCAGCAGAAGGTACTTCCCTAAATCCTTATTATGGGAAGTGCCCCCCAGAGCCAGAGCTATGCCTTCACGCAGGTCGTCCGTGTGTCGTCAACTGAGTGGGTGATGACTGCAGCTCATCAAAACTTTAATTTGTTCCATGTGGGTCGCTGATGTGCCAAGTTAAAAAAAAAGTATTTGGTCAATATAAATGAAGGCAAACAACATTGTTTTCACTAAAACTGTCATGTAAAGTCAAAATACTTCCAACTGTTCCTTTCAGGCTAAAAACTAAAAACTGAAATTGAGTGGAATGTGGTGATTGGGCACAAGTGAAATGAACAACTTTCTCATACATTTATTAGTCTTTCCTGGTGAATTGGTCATACCATTGTCTGTTATAAAAATCTTTTCTTTATCAAACTTTGTTATGTGGGCAAATTACACAAATGAATACTTCATTTAATCCACTGAAATGCTAACTACCAGTAATGAAAGCTGGTCTGACATTGGGATGTGAATCTACATTTCAATGAGAATAGCTTTTGGTCAAGTTGTTTTGACTTTGGGTCATTGTGACCACATTTCTCACAATTTTATGACTACTACTACTTTACGTCCCAAAAGCTCAAACTCAACCTACTACAAGAGTAACATACTGCTTTTAGATTAATGCATGGTCAGTAGTAGTTTATTATATAATATTTAATAGTATTACAGACAGATGGGACAATTTTCTACATTGAGTGTTTTATGTTGATTGCTTTAAGTACATGTTCTTCGTTATACTTGCATACTTTAATTAAGCAACATTTTCATTTGCAATGCATACTTGTAACAGAGTAACTTCTACAGTGTGGTATTAGTGCTTTTACTTAAGTGAATGGTCTGAAACAGAGTTGGCAGCCCTGTTCGCCTTTTAAGTCGATGAAAACAGCTGCTGTGGCTGCAAATTATGAGTGAACCAGAACAGTAAAGTTTGGGGCCAGACAGCTAAACTGAGCTGAAGCTCACTGTAAAGCTCCATAAAGCAGAGGGGAGCTGCACATTCAGCTGATAAGGACTGTAGGTTCATTTAAGAAATATTGATCACAGCCACTTTAAAATTTAAAAAAAAAAAAGAAAAAAAAAAGAAATTAGTTCAAAAAACATCTAGGCAGATTTCACTACCTATCCGGCCACTCAACATAAAACCCAAACTTTGCCAAGCTAATGAAAGGCTGAAGACATTTATTGCCACTCTAATAATTGTACTTTAAAATGTTCTTTAGCTAATATGCAATATTGAAAACAGGCATCAATAAAGAGCCACTAAATTAAAAGAAAATGAAATCTATTTACAGGAAACACTAAATGTAATAGGGACTCATATTGGCATTACAAAATGCTTCCAAGTGTTGTAAGTCTGTTTTGTGATTGAGAACGTGCAACAATACAACAGCTTAGTTCTGCGTGTTCCCATAGCTGGTATATAAGACGCCCTTCCTCTGTGTTTGATCTGCTTGTCGGTCTTTCTGCAGAAAGCTCTTTCCAGGAAGGCGCTCTGAAGCTCACCACACCAGCTTGGACATAGTGAGGCTACAGAAACTCTTGTCAGAGTCACGAGGACGTTTGAATTATCACTCTGTGGCAAAGGAACAACCTCAGGGCTCTGACATGGTTTTATGAATGAACATGGAGATGCTGCTTGTACAGTAATCTCTCTGGGCGGCAAAAGCGAAAATGAGCTCATCGAATAACTCAGCTACTGTGGAAGGGCTGCCCCTGGTGAGCTCGCCCAGCAGCCAAGACATGAAGTCATGTACAAGTTTTAAAATGTGCTCTTGTCAAGATGCTGTCTGGGGCACGGCGGTGGAGAAAATGGAAGACTGATAGCGGGAGTGAAAAATGATTCAGGAAGGGGAGGAAATTGGTAGAGTTATGGCGAATAAGACAGAGTCTGCTAAAGTGGGGCTTGAACAAGAGACTGCTTGTGCACAGAGGGGATTGGAGACACAAAAATATCTCTCTCAACAGGTCATTTCATCTGTTACAGAGAAGTTTAATCTTCTTTACGCATGCAAAGCCCATTCTGCCACTGATGTAATATCATTTTATTTGCTTACAATATGAATAAATTTGTTTTCAGCTGTTTCATTAAAACAAGTTTTTTTCCTACACTATCACATGAGGCTTTCTAGAAACTGACTGGAACAAGGGAAACCCAGAAGAAAGCGCATCATCGGAGGAAGCAAGGACGAAAAGTTAGTGTGAGAAGAGGCACGTGTGGCGTGTGAGAGCGAGATCTGTGTCAAATCTGTTATGTGTTTTATCTCTTTCTATCTCTTTATCTCAAATACTGCAAATTAGCTACAGCTACAAGTCACTGCATTAGTTGTATCTTATTTAAATGCAACAATGCCTATCTAATGCATCATCCCAGTCAAATTAATGAAAATGTAATCTCCCAACATCTGGTTTATTTGGGACATTCACACTACTCACCAGTGCCATGCTCACTCTGCCGGACCATTGGCTTCTATAACTTGGTCACATATTTTGATATATTTTCTTATACTAATACACTATATTTTCCTGTCTTATGTTATACTGCTGTACTATACTGTATATATGCTACACTATATTACTACTATAGAACATATGGCAAAATATATTATTGGTATAATTTTACCTTATATAGTATAATTATCTAATATTGCATACAATATTAAACTACACTACATTATACCTAATTATGTTAACATGTTACACTCGTCTTATTACATTATACACTATATTATATTTCTAGACAAAGTATCATTACTTAGATACATTACATATTCGTCTAGTACAGGGGTCGGCAACCCGCGGCTCCGGAGCCGCATGCGGCTCTTTCATCCTTATACTGCGGGTCTGAGTGGCTTGGGAAAATAAATTACTAAAAAAAAAAAAAAAACTAAGAATTTAATTGAAGTGTATTTTCCCGACACCTACATGAACATGAAGACATATGCCTTTGGAGTCCTGTCGATCTTCGGATCCACATATGTGAGCAGCTATTCTCCACCATGAACTACATTAAAAACAAACACCGCTCACGCCTCACAGATGACAGCTACAGTCCTGCGTAAAGATGAGAGTGACGTACAGCCCCGATTTGTAGACGCTGTGCGCAGAGGTTCAGGAGCAGAAGTCCCATTAACCAGGTTAAATAAATATTTATGCAGATATTTTGCAAATATTTATTTTTCATTGTTTAGTGACACAGTGCTTTCTTCCCCAATTTATTTTTAAAATTCAGGTCAAGGCTCCGCTACATGCTCTGAAAGCCCAAAGGCGATATAAGGATGACGGCTCACTGCATTTTTTTGCTTTTGTTTGCTACATGGATAATTTAAGTTCAGCTTTTTAATGTATTTGAAAGAGACATTCAGACATTGTATTATTTTTTCAAGAATTCAAAATGTTCAAAATGTGTTCATTACATAGATAAAATTTAATTTTCTCTGTAGCACTTCGTGGATTTCATAAGCAACACACTTTAGTTGTTTATACAAAGTGTAAAGTTAAGAAAAAGCAATATATACAGTGTTATCTTCATTTTAAGATGATAGGCCATCTTCAAAAGGGTCGTCAAAGCACTAATAAGTGTACAGCTGGGGTGAACCCCGAAGCATGAAAGGGAAGTTGTTGTTGTTGTTTTTTAAAAAAATATTTTTTCTTTCTATTTAATAAATGCTTTCATAAATAAATTCATTTTAGATGTCAAAAAGTATTTGCGGCTCCCAGTGTTTTCTTTTCCGTGGAAACCTGATCAAATGGCTCTTTCGGTGTTAAAGGTTGCCGACCCCTGGTCTAGTATATGCTGTTTACTTACTAAACTTGCTCAGCTGCTATTGATCTAATTGCTCTTGTATAGTTTTTATTTTCACTTCAATTATTATATTAGTTTCATGTATCTCCTGTTATTTAGTTTTTGCTTTCTTTCTTTATCTCCACTTATTTCTGTCCTTGCAGATCAATAAAGGCTCATCATATCTTAACTCACAAATTAGCACTTTCTATTGATTGCACTTAAAATAGGCTATATGTCTGTGTGGGTGCGTGCTGCCTGAGCCTTTTGGAGAATGACAGTAAGACTGTTTCTCCAGACTTTGACAATGAGCTTAGGTACCAGTGCACTGTTCAGAAGCGGCTCATTTTCGTCACTTGAGTGGAGCCAGTAAATAAAACCAGCTGTAAAAATAGCAACCTTCAACATGTGCCGTTGCTCCAGGCATGTTCGCCAGAAAAACAACAACATGGCAATAAACATATTAAATGCCATTATGTTTTGGCTCTGTGTTCATGGCGGTCTGTGTAAGTTATGGTTGAACAGTTTATCTGATCCATGGCCTGGAAAAGACTCGTAAATGTAGTGGTTTTGTAATCAACCAAGTGCAATGTTGACAGGTCCATTACTGATATGAGAGGCTCTCATTGCAAGACTGTCGTCACCAGTGACTTGCTAGTCTCTAAATTCCATGCTTACATCCTTAAGTGCCCCTCTTAAAATGTCATGTTTTATGATCTCTAAACATTTGGGAGCCAACTCGTCTTCAACATTAGGACTCCAGGTCAGAGGTTATTGGCACAAACTGGTCAGTGACCGAACGTACAATCACATAATGCAACTCACACAACAGCAGCAATGTTTAAAGTGATACTGAGATCATGGTGGAAGACAGCTTTGTGATGGCATCCTGCTGTTTTTATTGGCAGCCATACTGGCGAGAAATAATGAATATTGTCATCCTGGCTTCGCTCCGTGTCTTTGACAGTCATTCCCACTGACTGAACTGCTGAGTGTCTAAATGGCCTGTTTGTCATCACAGCATGTGTGAACGCCGGGGTCACGGCGAAAGAATGTGGTCATGCGAATGTAACAAGCAGTCGGCAGGGAGGCGATAAAAAAAAAAAGAGCAAAAAAAGAGAGTCTGAGAAAGAATGACTGAGTGAGCAATGACCTCTTAGCAGCAGTGGTGGATGCTCGACAGGCATTGTGTTTGTGTGATGTGTGTTTGACTTACAGCAGCCATTGAGTTGATGCGGTCAATGTAGTAGTCGGGCCAGCTGGTGGCCAGCTTGTTAGGGTCCTCTTGCTCCTGCGCATGGACAGAGACAGATTGAGTCACTTATTAAAAATCATTAAAAAACATCACAGAATAGCCCTGATGGTTTAAGGGAACGTAAACACTGCATATTGAAACCCACTGCACTGCTTCAATTCTGACCGCAAGCCGGAAGTTTGCATTCCATACAATGATGTGCAAACACTGTGACGCAGGCATTAAGCATGTGTTTATATTCTTGCTCCTCCAGTGGCTGAGGCCTTGGATGGCAATATGAGCCACATGGCCTGTTAATGCCCTAACCACTGTCCAACCAATATCATCTTCAGTTGACACAGAGACTGTTGATTTCATCCACTCTTGCCACTTTTTTAAATCAATGTATTTAGCAAGCTAAGTATGCCATAAGATGATGTCCTTATTTGTAAGCCTGCCTACTAAGCTCTGATTGGTCAACTGTTTCTCCAGTGACGAGCAATCAATAAGCAATGTGGAAGGATTTTCAAAGGTCAAAAAGCTCAAACCTTTAGCAGCACTTTGCTTTACTGGAACACTTCCATCAAGTCAAAATTGCTCCTTGCATGAGATTTTGGACCACGACAAAATATCTAAAAATAAATTAGTGGATTTGCATGAAATTTTCCATGACTATTTATGCTCCTAAGAACATCAACCTTAATGTTTATCATCATCTGTTGACATTTTTCACTCAAGGCACAATTAGGCCAGAACTTCCTGTGTACAAGAAATATCAAAATCTACTGGGGCAGACAGCTGCAAAATTTACTTTTTCACCTCCACTTTCGACCTTAGCTGCATACTTCCACATCCACATGAAGACTTAATGGATCAGGCAGTGCAATCCACAATAAGTGGGTCACAACATCTCAGAGTATTCACTTGCTGTGGCTTCTATCACATGGAGAAAAAACAAGAGACGGAAGAACTGCCTTGAGGAATGAAATGCACTCAGCAATAGTTTTCAAATACTTCTGTCTGAAATCAATTTGTCTGGGCCAATCCGAGGAAGCGTGATGCCACAAGCAAACAAGGCACAGGGTAAAACAGAGACCATGTTCCTCATTCACATCTGGTCTTGTTTAGCTCAGGCTCAGAGCACTGGTGGACCGTTGTTGTTGTCCTTATTACTGTGTGCACATCAACAAGACTTGGAAACTTGCAGTGCGCCACATTAATCTAAAATTGGATAGTTTTGTGGGATAAGAGTTACAGAAATTCTTTGCCAATACTTTAAGTATTTTTTTTATCTTCGCATATGTCAAAAACTATTTCTTTCTATGAATGTGGATGAAAAGGCAGAGCCATCAACTGAAGCAACTCTCTGTAAGACCGTGATAACAGATACACAACATGCTGTGACAGTACATCTGCTGAGAAGAATAAGAATATTATAAAAGTGATCATAATATTGTTCCATCAACAGATTATGTCTGCGATTTTCAATTAAACATGTTAAATATGTTCAGCAACTTAATTCACTACAAGGGAATTCATGCTGCAGCTAAGACTCATGAAGTCAAGTAGAATGGAGCCAGAGCCTCCAGTTATCAAGCTCCTCTCCTGTGGAGTCAGACCCCAGTCTGGGTTTGGGAGGCAGATACCCTTTCTACGTTTAAGAGTAGGCTTAAACCTTCCTGTTTGACAAAGCTTGTAGTTAGAGCTTAGCTATGCCTTAGTTATGCTGCAACTCTCCTTCTCTCTCTCCTGAATGTATCCATTCATAACCCATCAATGCATCTACTAATGCAACTCCTTCCCTCTCTCCTAGTTTTGTGCTCTTCTCTCCTGTTGCCTTCTGCAGGTTCATGTGTCACTGGATCTACAGTCTGGACCTGTGTTTACGAGCCTCCCACTGCCCACATGTCTCCGTTTAATACCATTTAATCATTATCATCACACCAGTGGATTGCAGTATTGCATGTTCTCCTTCTCAATATGGAAAATCGATGTTCTACGCCACCCAATCCTGATTCCAAAAAACAAATCAAAGTATTCAGTCATCTACAGTTAAAACCAAAGCACTTTAAAGTGTCATGGGAAGTTGCTACTGTTTGCTCATCTTTAAAATTTACACTCAGTTTTCAATAATAAGCAATAGCATTGGAGGATGGGAGATAATAGATAGATGCAAATGTCTTTTTAAAAGAAATATCTGCTTATTCTGAATCTGATGGCAGCGACATGTTTCAAACAAGTTGGGACAGGAGCAACAAAAGACTGGGAAAGTTGTGGACACCTGTTTGGATCATTCCACAGCTAAACAGGTTCATTGGTAACAGGTGATAGTATCATGATTGGGTATGAAAGGTTCATCCTGGAAAGACTCAGTCGTTCACAAGCAAGGATGGAGAGAGGTTCACCACTTTGTCAAACACATGATTGTATAATGGAGATTACTACATGGGCTCGGGGACACTTGGTAAAACCAGTAAACACAGTTTGTTTGTAAATGATTGCATTCTGTTTTTATTCACGTTTTACACCACATCCAAACTTTTTTGAAATCAGGGTTTTTGCTTCAATAATTGCATGGTGGCACTGGCCGCTAAAAGAAACTGACCTTTTCTGCTGATTAAGCCAGAAAAAATCTCCCTTCTGGGACCAGCTTGAATTGATTGTCCCCGACATAAAATCCTCTTATTATCTCTGGTAACACAATGAACTTCAAGCCTGGACATACAAACGAGCTACAGAAACAGACAATTCCACTGATTTATGAATCATAAATGCTCAAGCAGCTCAACTGTAGCTTTTTTGGGTTCGACTATAAGGTTGGCTAATGTGGATTTCAGTCCTCATAATGACCACTGTTTCTGATCTACGGCGCTCCGTGCCAGCATCTGAGCTCAAGTTAAGAGCTAAATTAAAACAAAAACAATAAGACTCACTGTACTACTCAACTTGTTTTCAAGCTGGCTGTTTGCACTATACTGCTGAAAAGCCTGGGACACGATGCCAGACAGATTCTGACGCTGAGATTAACAACTTAACTGCCTCGCTCTGGCCCTTCATCTGAATTACAACCGCCGCCACGCCGTCAAAAACACATCAAGTCCAATGCAATATTTACTCTGGCAGCTCAGTTTCATGAGCCCGAGTTCAGTACTGTAATTTGAAATTTGAAATGATTAAAACGCGAGGTTTGTTTCGGGGGTCACACTCATATCAGTCCATACACTTCCTGAACATTTGCCTTTTCAGTGGAATTTTACAACGGCTGAAGTGATTTTCAGTCTGTTTTTGTGCGCTGCTTTCTTGATCATTTCGCAAGTTAATCACAGTTGATGACTGGTATTAAAATCTTCTGATAAGCAGCCAGACTCTTAGAGTGGAGCCGGGTACAAATGAAAAGCACAAACAGCAGACTTTTGATATGAATAGAGTGCGAGTGCATCTTTGTACAGACACCACTGTACACATTTTTTATAGGTGCTCTTCTATTTATGGTGCTCTTCTGGGTGAAAACACTCCAGTCGCGTGCTCTGCTGCGACAGTTTAAGGTCAACCCCTTCATTCTATTACAGCAATTACACACGTATACCACACTGTACATTCCTCACGTCTGGTGACATTAAAAGTGATTTACAATCTGAGTTGCAGCAAAGGAGAACAGGAATCCCCAGCAGTGTATCAGGTATATTTCTGTAAGGTGTTCCTCTTGTTCCAGCCATCTGTTGAGCGATATATTGTTTCTCTGAAGACCCAAAGAACTGACTAAAGCCAGACTTCAAGAATATTTCTCTGTGTGTTTGGCAGGCGATTGCGTTTTCAGAGGTACCTGTTGAAAGGGTAGATGAAATTACATAGTTCAGCTCCCCTGCCGTCATGCAACCAGCCGTCTTAAAGATTTCAAACCTCCTAAAAGGTTCACTGACACTGATAATTGAGTTCACAGAATGTATGAAACTTATACACATATACAGTACATCTCAAGTCCAGGTTTCAGGAACAACAGGGGTAGAAAGTCCAAATACTCAAGTGGCCGCAGTTAAACCCAAGGCACTTTGAAGCGTCATGGGAGTTTGCTACTGTTCGTCTCCAAAATGTGCTCTGAATTTGAAACAATGAGCAGAAGCAATGGAGGATGGGAGATAATAAGGGAGAAATGATACCATGCTACAAAGTTGCTGTGCTGATTTCAGGTCCCTGTTAGCTTCAACATGTGCTCAGTCTTGACGTTGTTGCATACATGCACGCCCATATCAATGTGCTCTGCACCTCAAAGATCCGACAACAGCATATTTTCACTTGATGTCCAAGCTTTGGCAGCCAACTTGGCCCTGTCACTCCTTCAAGTGTAGTCCAACTGTGCGGGGTCACAGACGGGCCAGAACCTATACACTGTTTCTCAGCAACATGCTCACATGTTTCCATGAAGTCTCCAGTTTCTCTGGCAATTGGAGTGCTCGTCAGGCGCCTCACACTCCCATGTTCCCATGTGTTCAGAGAGGCCTGGGGGGACCCTGGCTGTGCTGCGGGGGCTCTCGTGAGCCATCCAAAACCATGACAGCACCGGCAAGCAGCACAGTATTGAATGAAATAGCAAATAAGAGCACTTCAAGAACAAAAGTGTAAACTGTAAAAGACTTGTATTTGGCAAAAAATAAAAAAAGCAGTTCAAAAAAAAAGAATTGAATTTGGTGTAAATGTATGACACTGGAATGTATTAATGGTCATTTATATATATATATAAGTCAATATTTTTTCTGTACTCTCTTCTCTAAGTTGTCACCACAATATGTTCCCATCTGCGCAACGAGGGGGACGGTCCAACATTCCAAAGAGCCAATTTCTCCACAGGGAATATTTATCTATGGAAGCTGGGATATAACGTCTCACCTAGAGAGGCAGGAAATGGACAGGATATTGAATTCTAGGAGATTATGTAACGTTTGCCGCCTGTTACATGTAGCTAACATTAGACACGTTTCAGCACATGCTCGAGCAGAAATCTTTGCCTGGGGTCACATTTGCTTAAGCGATGGGGATGAAGCACACGTACCTAAAAATCTTATATTTAAACTGCTGCCAGGTTAGGGGAGGCTAATGTGTGAGTGCATGTGGTGCATGTTAAGCAGCACTCACAGCATCTAAGACGAGGATAAGGTGTAACTGGGTGATTGTGAGTAGCAAAACTACAGAAATTTAGGAAAGTAGATAATGAATCAATAAGAGTTTTGTCAAAGTTTTGACACAGTTAAAGGGCCATATTGTGTGATCATGGGCTGAAAACACTGTGTGTGTGTGTGTGTCAGTGCAGCGCTACTAATGGGAGTCAGGAGACTTTGTTTGGCTCCCAGCACTGAACGACTATCAGGAGCTATTAGATGTTACATGATGTTCTTTACCTGAGGGCTGCTGGACACGAGCACTGCTTGCAAAAACAAATATGCACACACACGCAACCACCCTCACTCACAGGCAGGAATGCGTTACGCTCATACAGGGATTTACTCATGCCAGCTCTGTTACACTGGTTCACTAAATATGTATACAAGCCAATCCTTCACTCTCATGCTTGCCAGGAATTAGGTCCACTCTTCCTCATACATACACAAACAAACACACACACATATAAATAAATATACACTCACACTCCCATGTTCCCATATATATATATATATATATATATATATATATATATATATATACGTGGAGAGACACCCAGCACCCCTGGCTGCGGCTGACTGGGTGGCTGAGATCAGAGGTACAGATATGGTTGGCTTACTGCCCGACGGCCTCGACAAGATATTCAAGTTAGTCATGGTACACAGAGACCATATGCACACTAATTCCCTTACATCACTGCTGACTGGTATTAGTAGACACGATAAGAGGACCAGTGTCAGATAAACAAACTCAAACTAGTATATTTTAAACAAAACTACTGAATTTGTATTTTGGATGTTTGGGTGTGAAATGATGTTTTTGTTCATTTGTTCAGTTTTTGTTCATTTCATTCATTCAGACTGTTTTTACATTGACACTGAATCAAACAATTGTCTCTCCTGTGAAAAGGATCACTTGCAATTAACCACACATAATTCTCAACTAATTCAGCAATTGGAGCTTTTTAGCCTCTTTTAGCTCACTGTTTTGGCACAGTTGGAATATTTGTATGTATCTGTCTCAGTATCCAGGCTCCACTGTACGCTACCTGCACGGCAACAAACTACATGGACAGACAAAAGAGCAACTAAAGAGGAGACTACAACTGGCAACCAAAAGCATCGCATTCATCAGGTGGGTGAAAAGCCAATTCTAATTGGACAACAATATTGTCTCTGTCTGTAAACAGCGCTGTTAGTTGGTTGTTACAACTGTATAAGACTACTGGGTTGTGTCTGTCAACTTGTATTCGTATTATTATGCCAATTTTGGGCAGTTCATGTGAAAACAAAATTATTAGATTTGGAATATGAGGTTTTCACTGGAACTGGCAAAGCTGGAGTGGTTTGGATTAAATGTTTTGGCCAGTTTGCTCTGCAGGTGAACAAAGTTAGTTTGTCCCCTTGTCTTGCCCTCAGCGGCTCCCTCCAAGTGTTATCTAACCACAACAACTGGAGCCGTCGCTTGGCTGGAGGAAACAAGGGAACCAGTGTTGTTGGCTGAGGGGAAATTCTGCTGTCCTGTGTTCTCCATTCAAATCACTGTCATGCTGTAACTCAGAAATACAGGGCGCTACTGTGTGGTGTATGTGTGTGCATTTTCCTTACGTACATGGTTGTTCATGTCTGTGTGGGTGTGTGCACGTGGGGACAGTAGTCATGCCTTCCTGCCCGCATATTCACATACAGACATGCACATTATTATCCGATGTTGCACGCCAGTTGTTCCCCCCCCCCCCCCCCCCCCTCTTTCTCCATTACGCCACCTCTATGCATGAATGAGGGGTTTGTTTGGTTTTTCCTCCAGCTTTCCGCTGTGCACCGTTACCCCGGTTTTGCTCCCCGTTTCCTGGCCTGGACACACTGCTGTTTTTTTTCACCTTAGCCTTATAGAGGAAATAATTTCTGACTGGGACCGATGGGGGAGGAATGACAAACTAATACATCCTACCTCTGTCCCAGGCTTAGGCGTGCACTGCAAACCATTTCAGTTCCAATACGCCCTGTTGCCAAAATTTTGTTTCCAATATCTTCTACTAGATTACAAAGGCTACTCATAAACTGTGGTTGCTTCAGCGAGATATTCAGTAACTGATATGAGTATCACTGAACTTGCACCTTTTATGTGGGTTCACATGTGCAAATGCACATTCTGCCAATAATTCAATCCCCTTTAATAACATGCAATGTATTCAAAGGGAAGCACACACTGCAAATCCCATGGTCATCATAATGTATGAGGAAAAGTTATATCCTCTTCTTGTATTATTATTATTATTTTTTTTTTTTTACCAGTTTTGCATTTCATTGTAAAATGGTGTGGTCCTCCTGTTTCACATCCTCATCTTGACATCCCTCTAAATACATCACAATTCCATGACTTTTCTTTTCCCTATTAACTGAATACAAGTACAGGGTTAGGGTTAGATAAGTACAAACTTTTACCCATGCAGGTGCACACACACACGCGTGCACACACACAAGGAGGTGTGTGTTTATTCCTTTTTAAAAAGGTTGTCAGAGCCTATCATGTCAGTTAAGCTCAGCCTGCATGCCCTGGAAAGAGAAAGGAGGGGTCCCATCCTCGTCCTGCTTCCAGCACAACACCCTCAGCCAAAAAAACAAATTAGCAAAGAAACGCAGGGGAGGGTTTATGACTATTTATTCAATTTGCTATTGAGTGAAAGGGCTGAATTCCCCCTTTTTCTCCAAGCACAATGTCATTTCCTGGTGGATATTTGAGACACGCCGAAGAGTATGAAGAGAGCGAGAGATGTTTTGGCGAGGGGAAAGGGGTGAAACAGAGGGCTAACCAGAATGTTCTAGTGCTTCCATGGTATGTTGACAATTCTTAAGCAGCACAAGGAAATTGCTTGCTCCAACGTGGGGAGGGAGATTTGGAGATTGAGGTCTTGAAACAGGGGCTGGGGCGGCATTTGTGTACTCTATGTGTACTGCACGTGCATGTACAATATTGCATGCACTGCTGCCTGCAAATAATATTGTGCAATATGTGGCTGGCGTGACATGTGCATATGTTTACGTCAATTCAGAAATGAGAAGCTGGAAAGGCTGATTCAAAATGGTTTCGGCCAAGACGCTGCCCACTGCTGACAGTTCAGCTTTCAACTGTGGGTTCAGGCAGTCAGTCAACTGAGGGCCAGCCAGAGATTGAAGCTGATGTACGGTAAAAGTGAGGCAGACATCAACTCACCTTCTTCTTGCTGCAGTAGATCTGCCATTTCTTCTCATCGGGCAGAGCGAACATGGCCTCCCTGTTCTTATCCGTCAGGTCCAGTTCATCCTGCAACAAGGATGGACAGAGGCCGTTTAACGCATACATTGTATTCATTTCAAAACCACTGTACAAACCATTCGCTTGAATTTTATATTAGATAATGAATTCGATAAAAGTATGTCAAGAATCAGAAAATCTATAATTAAGAAAAAAACATGACAAACAAACAGTCAAGCTCCATTTAAAATAATGAAAGGGAGAATTACGACTATAATCACCCCATCCCTCAGGACGCAATCCCACAATCCCTTTTGTTTTGCTCTCCCTCTATTGTTTTAGGGATAGAGCAAAACATTTTAGCCGTGACTGCACATCACTGGGTAAGTCGAGTTAACACAGTGACATTCGACTGTCCAACCTTCCCACTGTTTGACTGAGCCGGTCTCTGTAGACTACAGAAGAGTGTTTTAATATTCACCCTGCTGCTCTGCTCAATTCTTTAGCTTGGTACAAGGAGCCTCCTGCACCTTTTGAAATGCATATGAGACCAGGAAATGAGTCTCTGTGTGCCAGGCAGGAAAAGTAAAGTCTTGCAAATGAGAGATGGATAAATCAGGGTTGAGGGGAGAGGGAGAGAAATGAAGGAAGGAGACAGAAAAAGAGATGTATTGATAGAAGGAGAAGGGAGAAAGATAAAGGGGCTATGTGGTTCTGGTAATGTCTGAGCACAAAAAAAATGAAGGACAGGATGAGATGCTATAGCACGAGGGCTTTGTGCTGAAGCTCAAACTAATCTCATCATAATGGTTTTGCTACCATGACGTCAGCCAGAAGTGCCGGGCCTCCCGGGCCCCCCAGAATGAAGATGGCTACCGGTGCCAGAGGTGGGGCCCCTTAAAGCCGGCCAGTAGATTCACAGGGTTTGTTTTCATCCATTCAGCTGGACAGGGTGGGCTGAGGTGGCCCACATTCCAAGTATCCGACACTATGAAGAATGACATCATCTCTCACCCAGTCCTTTCATGAGATAACCAGCAGCAGCATTATTGTGGCTTTGGCAAAAAAGGAAAAATGTGAAGGGTGTGAACTTCAAGGGGGTCTAATACAGATAGAAACCACAAAGAAGCTTTAGAATCTTTGGTCAAAGTGTTTTTCATCTCAGCAGCATGAATTCAATGATTAATTGCGACCCACACGCAGAGCTGATCATCCAGGCTCTGCATTACCAGCTACAATAAACGCTGCTGTTATTCATGACACTGTATGCTTTTGAGTGCCGAGCTGAAAACTCGCCATCGTTTCGCAGCTAAACATTTAACCTCTGACTCTCTGTCCTTCAGTTTTTACAGCTTTCAGCTTTGGGTTGGACCACGGTCCTCTCTCCACATCCCCAGGCCTAGAAACTGAGGCGGAGAAGCCAGCTCGTCTCTGGCCTGACGTCTGATCGCCGGGTCAAAGCCCTGCTGTCCATGCTGCTGCTGCTGCTGATACTGGGAGCTGGAGAAGAAATCAGTGAGAATGAGATCCCTGGATTTGAACCAGATGGGAGCTGAGCCTGGCAGCTGATCGCTATGCTCCATCTTGCTCTCTCTTATCCCCCAGTGCTACTGCCCAGGCCTGTCAGTTTAAGGTCTAGGGGAGTTATAGGAGAGGAGGATATACTTCAGAAATGAAAGTGAGGATTTAGGTGTCAGATTCCATTTAGAAATAGATTGACTACACATGACTTTTGCACAAGATTCACTAAGATAATGACAAAGAACAGAGAAACAGGACAGGAGTGGTATGTACTGTATATTTCATTTAGTTATTGTCATATGATAATAATAAGAAGGTGATGTAGCAAAAGAAGTGGGACCAGTCTGTACTTGTATCAGAGAAAAGAAATGAAGTCAAGGATGAGGACATTGGGTGGGTGGAGGAATGCCAGTCAGTGGACTCTTCATTTTCCAGTTATGCAATATCCCACTGTTTTCTTCCACCTCCATGGCCCCATGCCGTCAAAACTTGCTCCAATACCACATCTGCATCCACGCTGCCTCTCGTCACGGCCATGGCAACACCCAAAAAACACCCAGGCCCTCGCTCAGTCTTCCAAAACAAAACTGCACCACTTTCCACTCTGCTGTGTAAAACCTTCTCCATGTTCCCCACGTCTGCCTTCTCCAGCACGCTCCAGTGGGGAATCCACATAAACCAAAGCTAATATTGTTACACCTGCTGCTGAAGAGGGGAAAAAATACATACCTAAGGCCTCTGAACCTCTTCTTTCATATTTCTTCCAGAACTGCCTCTCGAATAATGTTACAAATTAAAAAAAGTTGTGAGACTGCCTGTCATGTCTGATGCTGACTGACCGACCTGCCCTGTCATTCAATTTCCTGTGTCTCCAGAATGGTGGGCCTCTCATATATGCTGAGACGCCACAGCACTGACAGTCATCTTAGATGTATCTATCATCATTTTTACTCAAAGAAATAGTTCAGGAAGTACGCATTAATCTTGTGTCCATGCATTAAGTACAGAGCTGAAGTAAGTACATGCATAACAGCTTTGTACAAGGACTAGAGGCAGCTGTTTAGCCCCTAGACAAATGAGATACATAGAGCATAAAAATTAGCAACCAAAATAAGAGCATTTTTATTCTTGTGAATTTCTCCACTGTGGGATGAACAAAGATATATCTATCTTATGTTATCTTATCTTATCTAATGAAATGCACGATGTACTGTAACAACCCGCAGGGATTATGGTGATGACGATATCTTCACCATCATGGCTTTCATAAATTAATTTGTATCATGTAACAGCAGTCAGATGATACAACATATCTGCAGGAGATTTAGAATAGTTATCTCCACCATATGGACGGAAGATATAGGGATGAGATGCAATGGAATATGGGAGTGAATCCAAATACGTGCTACTGCTGTTGAAGGTATACATTCACTCCAGGAGAGATGAAGAGGAAAGTGTTTTCTATACATGGATGCAAGTGTGCATGTTGCTGTAATCATCTGAGATAAAGCGAGGCAAACAAAGACTGGAATTTGAGAGAGAGAAAATATACAAGAAGAAATAGGGGTCAGTGAGTGAGTAGGTGAGACTGACTGGCATAGGAGTGGGAGTGGGTGTGTCTCTGTGACACACTTCCAGAATGTGTGAGGCTCCACCTAAATGGGAAATGTCTGACATCCAAGAATTACATCCTTTCGCATACATGTGCGTCTATGAAGTGGCATTTCCAGAGTGGAGATGAATGTCTTTACCGCATGTGAAGTCTTACAGCACTGGCTGAGAGGGTCTGTCTAGCACACACACAGACACACACACACACTGTATATATATCCTGCAGCAGTCTCTGGTTGAGACAGGAAGGCAGAGGAAAGACAGGCAAGATGGCAGGAAGTCATATGAAGCCTCTAGAGAACCCACAGGAAGCTGTAGCTGCCATTATTGACCCAAACGTGATTGTGTGAGTTTGTGTGTGTGTGTGTGTGTGTGTGTGTGCGCACGTGTGTGTGTTTGTACTCATACTTGTTATGTAGTCACGATCAGAATAAGATTTTAACCACCAGAGTGAAGAAATTTTTTAAGTGAGGACATTTTGGTCAGTCCTCACAACTTCAAAGAAGTGTTTGAAGGTTAGGACTTCATTTTAAGATTTAGATTAGGTTATGGGTGTGTGTGTGTGTGTGTGTGTTTCACCAGGCGTAGTCAGGTCAGCCTGGAGTTTTTCACACAAGGTGAAGGCGGGCTTTGAATCATTTACCATACTTAAGAAAAGGTCAAAGACCAACCTCTTATTTTTAAGATATGGTGAGAATGGATTTACCCGCTTTACATCCTGTTACAAATCATCAAAACACACACACTGGACTCACACCACTTTGCAACATTCAGAGGAGTCATAGTATACTCTCTTTGATGAGTCAATCAGTAGCTGCTAGTAGATTACTCCTTTTCCCCTTGTCCAAACAAGGCTTGACCACTTCAGTAACAAAGCTGCCTCGGGACAGTAAGAGCTTGCTTTACAACTGAGGCAGGGAGAGAGGATTAGAAACGGGAACCAGTACAAGGAAAGGAGGAAGGGAAACAGAAAGGAAAGATGGTCCATCCCAGGGCGTACACTGTAGAGGAAACTCACTCCCAGTGGCTCAGAGGGTGGAGAACATTTCCATTCCCTCCTGTTATGCAACGCATTTTTGATTCACGTCCGGCTTGAAAGTCACACTGGAGGGAACATTAGCAGACGATTTATGTTTAAAAGAGTCCAGTTCTCCTGGAAACACAAGTTGAGGTTTCAAATGAGAAAGGCTAATTTTACCATTGCAGCTTTGAAAAGCATATTTAGGTGCTGCTGAAAACAGTGATTGGGAGTCATATGGAGAGGACACTATTAAAGGTGGAGGCACACAGACGGAGTACCTGACACTGGACAACTAAACACTGGCCAGAGTGGTTGGATTAAAACTGTCCCAAATAACGAGACAGAGAAAGACAGAAGAGACAGACAAAGCAGATAGAAAAAGAGGGCAGAGAGAACACACACTAATCTGATGTCTGCCAGAACTGTACTTGCCAGATGTTGGCCTAGTAGACCTCATTCAGTTGCGCCAATTTGGCTAAATGCACTGTACATTATATCCTCTCTCATCTAAACATGGAACTCATTGCAGATGGGTGAAAGACGGGTCTCCCTTTTTAATGATTAGAGAACTCGTAAGTAGGGGAAAGCATTCATTTGGACCCTGAATGAAAAAGAAATAAGGCCATACGGATACTGAGTCAGACTTGGCATCTTTCTCTCCTCACAAGTACAATCTGAAGCAAACCATTCAGTTCTATTCCACAGCACTTCTACACTGAGTGCCCCCAAAATCAGCTGCATCTTGTCTCCTGTGTTTACTTTATTCTTTTTAAAACATTTTAGTCTGCAGTGGTTCAGTGGCACTGAGCAGGCCCTTGCAAATGTGTCAACACATTGTGACCATATGCAGACCTTTCCACAGTAAACACAATGTGTCCATTGCCATCAGCAGAAACTTGGAAATGACTCGGTAGTTGTTGCCCAAACAACCTCACATTTTGGTGTGTTTTTGAAGAAATGAAACTTGTGTGTGGGTTTACCAAATGGCCACCAGTGCAAAATGTAGCTGACTGAGACGGACCCATTCTCAATTTGTTAAATATGAGAGCAATTTCACAATTGATGATACAATGCTATTAGCAGGGAATTGCCTTGATACACAAAAATAAAGCTGTCATTGTTCTTAAGGCTCTGCCAAACTTCACACATGGCCTATATATCAACTATGCCTGCGAGCTTCGAAACACTGGTGGAAAGAAACTGTTTAACTTGCACCTAGATCCAAAAAAAAAAATCCAGAACGGCACATTTGCGATGAGGAAATTCTGCAGCCAGCTTAAAATATTTTGTTTAATTTATGCGATCCATTAGCTCCTCTGATGTGGTCTTTGTTCATTGTGTCCAAATCAGTGGCGATTGCTTCCAGGTTCATTTGCATGGGTTTGTCAGAGGAGGCTTTCATATGGGTTTATGGCAGACTTGGAAGCAGGTTTATTCTTCAGAGTTTCTTGAGGATAAGATGTTGCGCATTTGGCAGAGGAGAGCAAGTGTTTGCATAAGGGAACCAATGACAATTAGTCATCTCTTTTGCTACATTACTTTCTCTATACTGATATATTTTCCTTTTTTTTTGCATAGAGGTTGATTAAAGGCTACGGATTTGAGAGCTCTTCCGGAGTTTAGGTATAATAGCAGAGAGTTGACTGTAATGACAATGGCCAAAATACTTTATTTGCAATGAGAGGTACCTAGTTCATCACCATAGTAATATGTCTGTTTATTCTATTCCACCTCCATCATCCAGGCCAGGAGATCTTCCAAAAAAACACAAGGGACAGACACATCATAATAGGTATTGCATTTAATATTCCAAGCAACAACCATGGACAAGTTACAGCTAAAGATTTCCTGACCAACAATCTTTCATGCAATATTTCTACGACAAGTCATCCAAAGTCTTCTTCCTCTAACAGTGTAAGCCGAGTGCGCACTGTGCAGTCTGTAGCCTCCTTTATGGATGTGAAGACACGTGGACGGGGTTTACTCCTCCGTTTGGCCCAGATCTGTCGCTCCCACTCTAGCAGCTCCATTGGGTCTCACTCTCCACCTCAGGGAAGGCTTTCATAACAATAATCTCCGTCTCCCGTAGCCATGGAAACACACTATGATATGTTATTTTTCTTTATTTCCTTTTCTGGAACACAGCGTCTTGCCTCCGTACATCAACCTTTTATGTCAGCATCACAAGCATCGCGTCCAGACTGAGTGACGGCTCGAGGTCTTGTACAGATTTTTGGAAGGCTGGTCAAATGTGTCAGCGTGTCGGCTGCAGGATCGGTAAAACAGATGTGAGGGAATGATGGCTCAGCCAGATGACCATCATTAGGTGGAAGCAGTTTGTGCATCGGTCATCTAATCAAAGCAGACATGAATCAAACTGTCATGGGTTGAGTGATCATCTGAGTTGTTCCCTTTTCAAACATTCTAGCATGAGATTTCAAAGTTAAAGTGAAATCTCAGTCACCTCCAAAAAAGACCAAAAAAAGTCTTTGGGGGAAATAACAGAAGTTTAATTTGTCTCAGCCAGCTAGAGGGGCGTGTCAGTGTCTGTCTGTGTTTGACAGCAGGTGCCCGAGTGTCATCGTTACACCGCAGGGAAAGAAAGATAAAGAAAGCCCACTTGCACTACAGCCGTCATGTCATGGGCATGAGAGCATATTATTAGTGGTACTGAAAAGTAAGGACCACCAGTAAGGGCCTGACATTTGCAGGTATGTTTACATGCTGTTTAATGTGCTGCAGCTGCTCAGCTAGTTAACGATCTAGCCTGCAAACTGGCATGACCAGTGAACTTCATGCAGGTTTGTTCAACCAGCTGAGGACAACATGTGCGTTCATGCTGCAAGTTGGATATGAAGGAGCCAAAGTTGGGTTATTGTTCAAAGTGCTGCTGACTGGCTTTGTGTAGAGAGCTGACTTGACTGGTTTGGCTGTATCAAAATAGAACTAAATCTATGTAGATGGAACAGTATTCCATTGAATTAATACAAAACTAGAGGATGCCAACATGAAACCAATTTGATTGTTTTCTCAAAAGAGAACACAGTGATTTGTGGAGCACATATGTATGATGAGTGCAATCTCTATTCAACCTAGAATCTGCATTCAGTGCTGGAATTCTGCAGCAAAGACATGATGAACCAGACTCTAACAGACATTACCCCAAAGACAAAACATCTATGCTTTTGAACGACACCATCAGATGCCGTCCAACAAGCATCTTAAGAATAATCTATTCACAACATGTGGGACAGCTCAGATCCAATGAGAAAATGCCAAATCCTCTTTCTCTTCTGGATCGAAAAGCTGCAAGTCAAGGGGTTTTAAGAATCGGGGATCTGTCTGCTCTGCTCCTGCTCCAGTTGATACATGTGTGTCAGCTTCATTGCATGCTCAGATATTTACCCCACAATAAACTGCGGGTCATTCAGTCCTCTCAGTCTCGAAGGGCTGCTGTGATTTGGGTAAGTGCTCCCATATGAGCATGTTTTTATTTTATCCCAGCATTACATGTCTCTTTGCTTTTCCAAAATCTTTCTCCATGTAAAAGCCTGATTCATGTATGCATTTTTTTCAGGGATTCAAGTGCAAATAAAAATCTGCTGGTCCTGTGGAACATAACTTTACCTATTACACAGCTGAAAGGGCATTAGGTCATTCCAGTGTAGGAATACTGATTAAGGCAATCAGTGTCTTGATTGCTACAAGTTTGAATTTTCTCTACTCAAGCCAATGAATATACTGCAGCTACTGAGATTTAATGGCTTGTGCATTAGCAGTGATTATGAAAGGAGCCGAGACAGCAAACGCAGGGTCAAGTGAGGTCAATCAGCTGGAGAAATGGGGACGGGATCATCACTGAGAAAACAGATGCCGTGATAACAGTGAATAATTTTCCATCACAAATGGAATTTCACTTAATTTCCTGAATTGATTTTGACAGTTGGAGGAGTGATATATCCTGCAGGTGGTGAAGTTTAGCCTTCCCCAAGGGGAAGGCTTGACAGTGCCAGGACCAATCCTGTAACCACGCTGCTGAGCACATTGTTGAGAGAGGAAAACAGAGACAGGGGAAGAAGGAAACCTGAAGGTTGAAGGGGTTTGACAAAAGCGCAAGGGGTGCAACAGATCACAAAACTCATGGTTCAGATCGTATCATGGTTTTGAGTCATGGATAGGATCATTTTTTGGATCAGGAAAAAAAGAGGAGGGGGGGGGGGGGGGGGATTAGGGTTTAAATTATAACCCTGATTCCAAAAAGCTGGGTCACTGTGTAAAATGTAAATAAAACTGCAATAATCCTTTTTTATATAAGTTTAATTAAAACAGTATAAAGGCAATGTATTTAATGTTTTCCCTCATCAACTATTCTGAGATTCAAACAGTTTGGGACTGGGGCAACAAAAGACTGGGAAAGTTTAGGATTGCTCAAAAACACGTGTTTGAAAGATGCACTGCACACATCTGTCTTGTCCTTTTTGCTCAAACACTGCATCAAGATTTAGGAAATTATTACTATGAAAAGGAACAGCAGCAGTAAAACTGTGTTTCTCACTATGATGGTCAAATTTTGCAATGAATTTGAGATTCA
This sequence comes from Centropyge bicolor, assembly GCA_037975185.1. NCBI lineage: Eukaryota > Metazoa > Chordata > Actinopteri > Pomacanthidae > Centropyge > Centropyge bicolor. The sequence goes on from JBBMOC010000085.1 coordinate 183,595, forward strand.
CATTCTTAACTGGCAGATCAAGAATCAACTCCATTCTGTTACGCCACTGAAAAAGGCTGAAATGGAGGCAGACAGGACCCAAACAGACCAAGAGAGAGGAACTGAGCAAACAAGGAGACAGAAACAGCAAAGCCCTGTTCTTCCAGCAAAGCCAGAACCGGCTCGCATGGCAGCTGAAACCCAGAGCAGACTTCTCCATTCTGACAGCTGTACCCTGATCCCTCTCCAGACCGCGAGCACATGCCAACACAGCCATGCCAGTCTGGCACCAGTACAGTGCAACAACCTCTGCCAACAAGTGTGATCTGTGCACGAGATACAGAGTGTCACACAAGGGTGGGCTGAGAGTAGTGGAAAGGATGATGATTTTGTGGAAGAGGGGGGAGGGGATTGGGTGGTGGGTCTGGGGTGTGGCCTCATCCAACCATCAAGATGCCCACCACCAGATCCAAGCCCTTCCAATTCCTCTCCCTAATCCTGTTTGGTTGGGATGACCAATAACATGCAAAGGAAGGAAAAGGAAAATAATTCGAGCACTCAGCATGCGGAAAACGGAAATTCCAAAGTTTACATCTTGTACCCAAGTGTTGTTTTGAGCCAACTTCATATGTTTCACTTGTGTTTCATTTAGTGGGCAGTAATTCTGTATGGTGACTAATTTTGGAAAGTGGTCCCAGCATCTATAACAGCACATTACATTTGAGATGATTCCAGTGTAATAAACTTTTACTATCCTATCCTGGAAAGACACAGCTGTCAGTTCCTATTCTAAAAAATTAAAAAAATCAATTCCTCAGTAATATTGTACAGTAGCATCCAGTGAACAAAATGCAAAGTCGATCAATTGTGTGACTCCGCTCAACAAACAACTGAAGGGTGACGAATACAAACCACACATTTCGACTACGTTAAAACATAAACCTAGGTTTGAGCTGGTTTTAAATAAACTCGGGATATGCATTTGTATTGGATGACATTCTCTGAAATCAGTCGACTAGCTCGTTCAACCAATCGGATCGCTCCGTCTTACTCACCACCAGTTCGGAGAAACGCGCGTGCAGCTCCTCAGCGGGCGGCATGGGGGCGCTGAACTCCAGCAGCTGCAGGGGCACGCTGTCCTTGAGGTTGATCTCCGGGGGCTCGCTGCTGCCGAAGCAGCACAGGAAGCCCAGGCCCGGCCGCGTCCTCTTCCTGGGAGGCATGGTGGCTGTGGTGACACAGGTGGCAGTGATGGTGTTGGACCAGGAAGGTAGAGGAAGGGGCCAGGGGTAGGGAGGGGGAGTGGAGAGGAGGATGAGGCTGCTATCTAGGGGGCATGATCTGGAAGAGAGGGAAGAAAGAGGACAAGGTTAGACTATGCAAGACAAGTGTGTTTAATGTCACAATGTAATAATAATAATAAAACCATTTCTTTCCTTGGAGAAAAAAAAGATTTGTAGTGCACATGAAAGGAAGCAGTTTGTGTTTCCAGCAGCCCCAGTTTGTTTAGAATAAATACAGGAAGATAAATGAGCAGCAACAACCACTAGAGCTAAACAAAGGAAGAAATGCCACCTACAGAAATGCATGAACTCCATCATGAGAAAATCCAAGCAAGAAGACAATAGAGACTGGGAGTACAGACTACTTAGGAAGAACGCTTCAGCAATGGGAGAATACCACCACAGATGACATCAACATGGAGGAAGCAGTATGTTTAATCGACTCCCTTTCCATATCTTCTTTATCCCCTTCACTGTGTCCATATGAGACTCATGCTGTGTGGCAAAAGGGTGGAGAGGGAGCAAGGGCCGCCATCATATCCTCGTCTTGACATCGGCTGCTCTTGCATCTCGACAAAGAAACCTCTTGTCTGTGAGGTACAATGGTGCCGTGCGATGTCTATGTCTGCGTGCGTTGTTTGTGCTGACTTGCACTGAGAGCTGCCCCAGCAGTGCCCTCGCTCTTCCAGTACACTGTGTGTGTGTGTGTACTGTATGTGTGTATACAGTAGTGAATGACACAGACTACAACAGCAGCAGAGGGCTGAATAGGCCAAGACACCCTGGAGGATTTCCTCAATGCTACGAAAGGGATATGGGTGGTCTTGACTGACTACACTCTTTACACCATATTACTGTATGTCCTGTCAACCACATACTCACTTACACAATGTGGCATTACACCCACAGCGGCTCACACAGTTGCCAAAGCTCTTCTTTATGCGACAGTTTACGGCATTTGTGAATGAATGGACCTTGAGAGAATGGACCTCAAGCCTGTTACGCAAATACAACGGACATGCAAATCCAGAAATTTGACCAAGAAATCAATTTTGGAGCCATTTATGTGAAACACTATTTAAAAATCCACCAAGTTTCCATCAAGAACTGTAAAACCAAGAACAACAAAAGCACATTTCAAAAAGCAAGTATTTCCATTTCACTTCCAAATGTTCTGCTTTAATCGATATTTTGCGCATAGCTAAACAAGCATTAAGTAACTGCTGGAGTTTTGCGCCCATCTGTTTAATATGGCAGTGAAAGTTTATTGCTTCAGTTTCCACAAGGAGCCACAATCTGCTACATCTTGACTAAGCACGACTCTCCGCCATCATTCTCTCACACATTTGTTCGGCCTCGAAGTTCTCACTGCGCGGTCCAAAAATAGCCGGATGGTAAATTCTTTATGAATGTGCTGGGCCCTCGACGGGGGCTTAAAGGGGAAAAAATGAAAAGAGAAAACACCACATTTCCATTTTGCCCTTTCGTCGTTTACTCATTGGCTTTTTCCGCCTCCTTGAATCTGCCATCCCTCTCGAGGCAGAAGAAGCAGAGCCGTGCACAGCAACGAATCAACTGGAGGCTATTTTAAATGAAAAGCAACCCAAGTTTTTCTTTGGCTTGTTGAACATGGAGACGCCTGTGCAATCATCTGTCAGCTCATTTTCTGAGGTGCTGCATCTTAAATTATTCCGTATAATCACCCTCAGATATGAGGACTCTTTCACAGCCGTTGCATCAGTGTGCTCAGTGTCAATTATAGCATGTGTGGCATCTTGTATATGTGTGCCTGTGTGTGAGGTATATTTGATACAGCACCAGAGTGTTTGTTATGATAGCGGAGGTGACAAGCCCTGTGAGGAAGGCCAGTAGAGACATGAGAGATATATACAGTGACCAAAAACTGTTTCAATGCACATATGAGTATCTCTAGTGTTGTTTTCAGATAGACCTGAAAAATGTGATCTAATCCTTTAGGACTCTTTAGAATTTCAGTTTATATTATAAAACAAGTTTGCACCTGCTCGTCATCATCTTGTCTTTATGTGATCTTATTATTTCCAGGAAGGTTGCAAAGTGTTGCAATGTCCTACAACATCTTTTAATTGATTGTGGTTTAAAATCTGGTGCTTCCTATCGGCACCATTGTTGTACATAATTTTAACATTTAGCTCACCTTTTATTACATGACTCTGAATTACAGAACAACGACTACACCTCTGTAATAAAATATTCTAACTATTAAAGTATGCAACCATTCACTTGAGGGGGTAGCCATGGAGCATTTACAGAAACTATCACAATAAATAGTGATGTAGCCTATATAACGTTCATATTACATTCAGGTTGTCCACTTGTTGATGTATTTGAAAGTAATGAAACGGAGAGACAGCACAGTGTTTGACATTGATCGTCCCTAATGACAGCAGTGGAGCAACAGCTTCTGCTGGAGTACGACAAACCATACACACATCTGCAGTACACACATGGTAATACAAAACCAGTACTAATAATAATGGCAATTTGCCAAGTTGAGTTAGGGTTCTGATTACATTTGCTAATGATTACATCAGAGAATGCTGTGTGATTTCTTGTCATAGCACAGCAACTTTTTATTCATATTTATTTTCATATTTTTCTTATCCATATACAGGAGGGGGGCGTGTCCCTCCCCAATACATATTATCATTGTGGTTCTGCAGTTACCTTCAGGCCTATTACTGCCTAGTGGGCATTTTATCATGTTTTAATTAAGGCATTCAAGTGAGAATTCTGTGGTGCTCTGACATCATTGCATGGCGTATTATGAGCAACAAGTTGCAGAGATGCCACATTATCTTGTATCAAACCAGATGTGTCTAAATTGCTTGGAAGTACTGTACATAAAGCCATGGAGGAGTATTCACCATGTTGAGTCAGTAGCAAAAAAAAAAAAAAAGGTCTACTTCAGGGGGGTAGATGATGGAGATTTTTTCCATACATTTACACTTGAAAAGGCTCTGCCTCCAACTATTAACACTGACAGCTTTTCATCGTTTTTATTACTATAAGATAAAGTATGAGACAGTGCCAAATCTTTATGGTGGTGAGTTAGTTATTGTTGCTGTGGACAGCTGGCGGAGCCTAATGGAAAAGAGGCCTCTCTACAGGGGTTTTAAAGCCATTCAGCAAAAAACACAACCTAAACCTCCTGTCCACTGTCTGTGTGTGTGTGTGTTTCTGTTTCTATCTTCACTCTCCCACAGAGCCCCACGTGCGGCCAGTCCTCACTCAACACCAGTGCTGCTGCTGCTGGCCATCTTCCAGCCCATGCCCAGGGAAAGTAAGCCAAGGAATCCAAATACACACATACAGAATATATACATATCCAGTGTCTATACAGGGAAATATAAGGAAGCATAAACACTGAAGAGTGTGCATGGGTAACGTTTATCATTCTCTCTATGGTGGAGTCGCCACACGAGCCCAATCCAAATTGACCATGTCCACTGCCATATGTGCCCTGAGAGCCCCTCTTATCTCCCAACTATTCATTCCACCCCCCCTCTCCCTCCCTCCTTCTCTGACTCGCTGTCATCTCCCATTATTCCTCTTTCAGGATGAATGCAGTGACATTTCCCTCCATCAACCCCCCTCTGACAGTAACATCTGTCATTTTTCCTGGCCATTTCTTGCGTCTCCTTGAAGCAGCTTCACTGCCCATTGTCCATTCTTATGTTTCCTTTTCTTCTCTATGCTCATCTATCCTCCCTTGAGAGACTGTTTTACGTATATTCTGTAAATGAACTTTGGAATGAAATTCAGTTTGCTGGAGAAGATACAAAGCTGGAATCAGAACGTGGTTAACTGTAAATAAAAGTAAAAATGAAAATAAATACAAAGTAAAACGAGCTTCTTGCCTCACACTAGTCACACACAGTGACAGTGTGCAGCTTCCCAGTTTAGTGCAATCATGCATGTAAAGACACCACAACACCAAAACCTGTGCTCACCAACCATATCTGGCCAATTGCTATACTATTGCTGAAAATGCTGAGTGGACATGCCGGCTGGATGGATACATTATGTAGACAGATTAATAGACTGGTAAGGATATTTCTTAACTATAGACAGAATCAACACTTGCCATTTCCTTTATGACAGACTAGGCCAACCACGTCCTAACTCCCACTCTGTATTTATGGGCAGACACGGGACTGATATTGATCTTCTGACTGTATCTCGCTCATGGAAAAAGAGCAAAGAGGCAAATTCCCCTAAAAACTAAACAATTTCTTTAAGTACTATTTGATTTCATTTTTCACTGTGTTCTACATGTTCATGCTTTTCTATCCTTCATTCCCTCTCTCGCCTTTTTCGTGTCAGCGAGTCGTCACACATCTGATGCTTGTGACATGGAAAACTGCGCACACACACACACACACGCACCCAGACACACACCCAGACTTCCTCTCTTTTCCGAACTCATCACTGGGAAACAGATGCAGGTACTGTGTGTACGGTCGTGTTATAAGTCACAGGAAAGGGAAGCTATCACTGAAAGAGTGGAAGCCTGTGGAACTCTATAGGCTGACGCTAATTGAAACCATCTGTGTGTGTCAAAAAGGGAGATGCAGGAAGAGGTGCACGGAGATTCGTCACTGTTAACTGCTTGTCATGACAGACAAGAGTTTCTGCACACACATACACACGCCAGCAGAAAACACACATTGTGACGAATTCTCCGTTAACATGCTACTGCAACACTGAATCACATGTGCACAGCCGCACAGTCACATGTTTGCACGTTTCAAAATCCAGGCACACCCACTCAGGATTCAGATGTAAGCACACACACACATGCAGTATTTGCATACTCACACACCGAGAGCCCTGAAGCAGAGAGAGGAGCCTGCTGGCTGCTCTGTGTTTGAAGAGTCTGGAGAGCAGCCGAGCAGAAAGAGAGACACAGAGAGATGAGGGAAGAGAGAGGGAGGCAGGGATAAAGGGAGATACTGCTGCCACTTCTCATTCAGCCCACTATCTCATCGCCTCTTCCCCAGCACCGGGAAGTAGGTCAGTGGAGGAGGAGGAGGAGGAGGCAGCAGCACTGAGCACTGTGTGTATGTGCAGTCAGGAGACAGAAGAAGAGGTGTATATGCAGAGATCAGTCTCTCAAACATCTGTGGCTGCGTGATTTCAATTCTCTCCCCAACATCTGTCACACAAGGCAATGCTTTTAGTAGCAAATACAAAATCGGATACAAATCAAGCTCCTGTTTTTTCCATCCCTCCTGAGCAGGCAAACTTGGACCGAATCTAAACAGCTGCATCATTCACCTATTGTCTCGACTTTGCTTTTCTTTTTTTTACTCCAGCCACAGCTACTGCAGTGTGCTCCTGTGTTAGAATGCATCGTGCTCACCATCCCCTCCTTCACATCCTAATTCATTCCCCTGCCTGTTCCTCCCTCCCTCCACACCCCAGTATCTGTACCTGCCTCTTACTTTCACCCAAGTGCCCTTGTCATCTTCGTTGTAATACATGAATGGATGAGCTGATTTGATTCCAATAAAGCTCTTTTCAGCCAACTAATGCCAGCTAGAGACAGAGAGGCCAAGAAAGCAAGGCAAGGGTGAAGTAGGAGGAAAAACAAGAAGCGGCAATAAAACTGCTTGAAACAAATAACAAGTACACTCCGGCAGAGTCACAGAAGAAAGAACTAGATTATTTTAAAGACGCACTGAATAAAAGATCAGAGGCAAGCCTGCAACACACTTTTTTTTCTTTTTTCTTTTTTTGCGCACACATTGTTTCTGGGTCCCACAAATGAGGACCATTCCTCCAGGGTGCTGGACCGCGGACGAGAGTACAGTCAGACTTACATAAGCAGCCGGTACCAGAAACGGGGGAGCAGCGCCACGCTGGCACAGGCAGGAACAAGATGCCAAATGCAGTGCAGATTAAGGGATTGGCATTGTTTTGGCAATCTGTTGGCACGCAGCTGACAAGAGGAGCACATGACTGAGCCGGCACCAGCTGGACGTCAAAAAGCAACAGGAAACCTTTACCTGTAAGATTTCAGCCCTGGATGATTTATGGAACAGCAAGTTCATTTTAATTAGTTAGTTCCCAGAGTTCCTTTCAAAACATGTATGTATCAGCTAATGTGGGGCTGTATACATGCCACAAGCAGTCTCTGTCAGAAAAGGAAGCAACTTATGGATCAATTTACAGTTTGTGCCCTCAAAGAAACTGTGGGTTTAAAAGATTCATTGATTCAAGTTGTGATAATAATGAAGACAGTCATCCAACATGGCAATACAGAGCTCATGATCTACTCTTCTTTCACTTGTATGTGCACGTGCACATTTGGAATCTTGCATATGAAGGACTCCCCTTGTAACATTGAAAACTATTACATAAACTTCAGAATGTAAGTTCGTTGAGTAGCTATTGCTGAAGAAATTCCAGCAGAACAGTCAACAATGGGGATTAATATAAAGAAAACTGTAATGGTTAAAACTAGCTTTGGAAGTTTCTACATTCATTATTACATTTACTCTCAAGTACGTTTTGTGCATTTTTTTTTTAAATTTGTACTTAGGTATTTTTGAAAACAAGTAAACGGCGTGAGAATAAAAGTAAAGAGCCGACAGCAGAGAAGGAGCTGCCAGTGTGTTTGTGGCCACAGGAGCTCCAGAGAGGTGGCAACATACATGTTTAATGTGTACATTCACTGGCCAAGTGTCAGCGGTTGCGAGGGTTGCAGTGCAGTTAGTACAGTACTGCAATGGTTAGTATAATTGTACCTCAGCACTGTGAAAAAAAGGCTGCATCTCCCTTAATAAGTCACAGACAAGACACCCAAGATGCTACGTCACCAACCGGTGCATAAATGCTAAAATGCTCACAGTGGACCCTCCAGCAGTGACTTCTCCATTTGCTGCACTGCTTCATGATGCCTCTCTGCTGCTGTTGACAATTGATGGAATTTCACAGTTACAGGACTACAGAGCCTTTTTCAGCTCAAAATGAATGATCAAGCAAAGACGTTGAACACAGAGCAGATAGGAGCAGACTGTTTTGGACTTCAAGGTGCACAAGGCTTACAGAATCCAGACAGGCCAGCAGGCCGACAGCAACCACAGAAAGGGACATTAACAACCACTGCATTGCCTATCAATGTAGCCTTGTGTGTGTGCATGCTATGTGGTGTGTCAAAAATTTGTAGCTCTCTGCCATAAAAATGTGTGTTTGTGGCTATTCCAAAAATGTGTCGCAGTAAGTTTTACTCAGAGCACATTTTTACTGGCTTACTTTTTACTTTTATGGAAGTGCATTTTTACACAAGTACTAAAATGTCTTTAAATAAAAAAGCTTTTTTACTTGAATGTAATATTCTAGTACTTTTTTCATCACTGATTATAATATTAATGGAATCATTCAACCTTTGAACATCCTATCGTTTTTTAATTTGCATTTTGTACTTGCACTTTTCCTCATATTTGAGCAGGCAGTCACAGCAGAGGACAAATCTCACAGGATGGATGCAGGATGCAAATGTGAACACAAACCTAAAGGTCTTGATGGTGCCGTGTTGACAAATGTCTGCATGCGACCATATTTGTGGGCAGTCACGGTTGTTTACTGGTAAAAATTCCATGTGTCCTTTGACGCAGAGGTGAATCACTCACAGACATTAATTTGACATGAAGTAGGTGTTCAACCCAGCCATTAGACACATTGGAGCCATGCCACCCTTTGGGTGCTTTTGCCCCAGACATGCCCTCTCTAACATGGACTGCCCTCCCTCTCTACTGTCTGCCTGTCTGTCTGTCCAGTGACTAATGGACCAGCCTCTCAATTCTTTTCTCCCGCCTCCAGAGCCACTGGCTCCAAGCCAAATCACCTGGGACACTGAAAACTCACTCTCCCATGGACCCTATTAGGCCTGTGGCCCACCCACAGTCACCGCTTCGGGCCTTTGGGAAGCCATGTACGCATGATACATCATACCCTGTTAGGGTCGGGGGACACACTGTGGTGCTAATCAGTTACACTAGTGCAACAGAGGCAAGCATCCTGACAAACACAAACACACAGTTTTTTGTGTCTCACACCAATTAAAGAGATTTTATTCATGAATCACTTCCTCAATTACACGGGGTGTCGCAGCATGGGTGGTCTGTTTAAAGATTTATGTAAAGAAAATGGTGATATGTGATCGATCTAAACCAGCTGGTACAAGATCCATCAATGATTAGAGGATTGTAAACAAAACAAATTCACCGTACGTCACAAACATGCAGTCCACCAAACACATTGTGACTTGCATTCCTGAGGTGTGACATCGCTCGTCTATTCCAGCGCAGGTCTCTGTGGTTAGCTGCAAGTTACAGCCTCGACTGACAAATGACCAGAGCTGACAGCGGAGGAGCCATTATTTCACGCTACATTTGCATGCGATGCATTCCTCCGCTCGTTCTGAAAGCACACAGAAGGCCGCCGCTTTCATAACAGTGTGTACACCGAGTGGCTTTCTCGTGCGGACCTGGACAATGGACCAGAGGATTTGGCTTAGACAATTCTGCTGGGGCCTGACGGGGTACGCCACTGCAGGCAGGGACAGTTTTTTGGGCCTGTGCAACGTTAAAGTTCTTCCCCTAGCTTTGGAGTCTACGTGCATCTGATCTTCAAGGGGACAGTTATTTTTAGCAATGACAGCATCGTGTCTCTCCAACACATGCTCAGCCCCGTTGATCAGCAAGTAAATGAAATGGGCAGGAAGAGAATGATTTTAGAAAAAAGGATTCTTTGCATTCTCTCACAACAATATAATACAAAGCAAATGTTTATTTGTAAGTTATGAGTAACAAAGATATGCAGTGACGGAAACTAAATTCATTGGCACCATGCTTTGGCTCTTTGACTCTCCAAGGGTTTACAGTGGCTGCTGATAAGGACCCTCTGTGCTCTTCTGCCTACGTGCATCTTCCAGGAAAAGAGCCCAGAATCAAAAGATCAGAAACCCACCCTCCTCTTTACCCCTCCACCAAACCTCCCTCATTCCTTTGCTTACGTTGTCCCTCCTGCAATCAGATAGGGGAAACTGTGAGGATGAGGCAGCTGAAAATCTATTCAGCTGTTGGACTGGGAGGCATGCCTTCAGACGCTGTCGCCAGGACATAGTCTGGGGCAAGACTGTCTGAGTCAGTGGCAAAAACATGCACTGGGAAACCTCATAGTGAAACAATACTTCTGAAACAACATGACAATGGAGTTCGAGCAAATACAGAGCGCCTTGTATTTCTCTGTACATACATAATAAGCTTTAACAGTAGCATCAGAGCAATGTTATGCTGGTGTGGTTGAGTCGGTTCCAATGGGCTGTCATACAGTATAGAGCCAGCATTGTGCATAACATAAATGAATAAGTCAAAGTATCTTCATTTAAATTGACCGCAACCACAATTATTATTAATTACTTTAATAGCTTGTGGTTAATTCCGCTGCTTAAATTTTTCCAGACTGCCTCCAAGTCAAACGCAATCACGTTTGGACAGAGAGGCATTTTTCATTTTCTTTTGTTTACAAACAGCTCTTGTCAGCCCGCCAAGGCAAGGACAGCGTAATTACATGTAGTCGCCCTAAGTTTGCACAGCGGTTCCTGATCTTGATGCATGCAGATCATCCCCTCAGGAAAAATGGCAGTGGTTGTTTTTTCATCAGTTCATCGCTGGTAATTTGAGACAGGTTGTTCAAACTGTCTCTGATGTCCATATTGTGTCATTTCTACCAATGAAGCCATTTAGTTTACATTTCTAACTGGGAGAACTGAGACCTCTGCCACCTATATGTGGCAGTCTTTCAGTATCACATAATAAACTCTTAAACTGTCAAGTCTTTCACAGCCAATATTTGAGAATTCTCAGAGGTCTTTTTAGCTTCTAGCCTCATTCAAAACAAACATATAAGTGCTGTTGGTTTTAACGGGGCCATGAGGCACAGTAACCCACCTCACCCATAAAGAGGAAATGCCTCGACTAAACCACTGGAAAAAAGGAGGGGGCAGATGTTTCCAATCCTCCAGGGATGTCATTAATACCCATTTCATTTAGCTTGATTCATTAAAAAAAAGACATTTCCTAATGTGAGGAACATTCATAATAGCACAGACCACATTAAGTACCAGGGGGTGGTTACAACTGTGCTTTCAGACTGAGTTTTTTCTTGTGCTTTGATCAAAACAAATGTAGCAGCTCCATACAGCAGTGCCCAACTATACACAGTTGCAGCTTGAAGCAAATTATTATAAACATGTTAAACCCCTTCGCAGAAGCCACGAACCACAGACACGAGCTGTATGAACAAAAGTTGAAATAAGACCCCGTGCAGAAGTAGATGGCTTCGGCAAAGTTACGAACAAAATCATCCCAAGTTTGCAGACACACGTTTTGGAGGCCTGACATGATAAAAAGGCCTTTTTTTGAGGCAGCTTGCTAATGGTCTATTCAAAAGCGCATTTTTGTTCCACCTCACTTGACATGTTTTCTCTCAAGGCTTCAGCTTGTGTAGTAGTAACTGTACTCAGAAGGTCATCCACATGTTGCACAAGGAAAGTCCACCAGTTGACTCTAACAATACAGATGTTAATGCTGGCTCGGAAAGGAGGTTGTGTCGAGGGAGGAGATTAACATCGGATCACAGACCCATTGTTGACCCACTTCTCTCCTGGCCAACAGGCACATCTCCGCTCATCAAATAGAGCAGATCACTGGGATAACCGTGCTATTAATACTGGGAATGAGAAGAAAGTCGGCCACGCCACATTCCATAGGCCCGACATTCCCACATATTAACAGGGCTCGGAATGAAATCCAATACTTGGCATCCCTTTCCCCCCCAACCCCAAAGCGCTACCCTGCCGTGTCAAATCATTTTCTTATTTCATATGGGAGGAACGCCAGGGTCACGAGCTCCCGGTCTAACTTAAGACGCGTTATTATATATTTAGGGAAAAAAATTGGCACGAGTACAACCTCTGAGCTGGTTACCATGACTCTCAAGAGGGAAGGGATGCTGGACTTCCCAGAGACACCGTGCTCTTAAAACACCCCAGAGCCTTGTGTTCTTAAGGGAATGTGCCACTTCCATCAGTACAGTCCACTTATACAAATTACACAGATGCTTGAGAAGATCCAGCTCTTGTGGGTGATGAAAAGGGTAGCTTTGAACTTCACACAATGCAAAAACACTGAATCACTGCTATTCATCAGTTTGTTTCCATCCATGCCTTTACAACTCGCTGGTTAGCTCAGCAGCTCTAAATAGACGTACGTTTGTCAGCTTGACAAACTGGCTTCTCATCATGTGTGCCAAATTTGAATACGTCCATCAATATCAGTGATTGGACTGTGGCACTCCATATTGTGTATTGTTAAGCTATTAATCTTTCCTTGGTGAGAGGTCAACAGCTGCAGCATAGAGGACAGAGGATTTCTGGGTAATGTCTGGAATGCTCTTCTGAGACAGTTATAGCAATGCAGATAGGGACAGCCCTCTGAAGTGACCAGCATCTTTTAAAATAGCCTGCAGTAACGCTGGACTGAATTGAGGCACTGTAAAGAGGAGATATGCTTACACATCATAAGCCCCAGAAAGTGTGTCACTGGCACAAATACAATAGCGCCATTTGACACACACTCAGCGTGGGGACTTCCAATATAGTAGAGAGATGAATAGCAGCCTCCCAAAACTCCAAAAATCTCCCTGTGTATTGTCCCACAGACACTGTAACAAATACAACATGATGATAATCCTATCAAAAAGATCATATAGTTGAATTTAAGCAGCTTTACAGATCTCATGTATTACCTCTCCGTCTCTGTCCTAATGAGGAGGCTGTTGAGCTGCCAGTCAACAGCAGGCCCGAAGCGATAAAAGACCGGCCATCGCTCACTAATTCACCCTCGCACTCCCTCTAATCCTGAGAGAGCAGTTCATGCATCCGTAATGGTCGATAAAATATGAAAAGCCCTGAAAGCGCTGATGGCAGCAGTGGGTGTGTATGTACGCTACATGTAAGCCCTCAACTTTCGTCAAAAGCCCTCCCAACACACTGAATCTTTTAGCGATGTCACTCTGCTTGCCCCCAGTGCACACTGAGTGTAGGAGGATTTCCAGCAGACCGGAGGGTAAGCCTTTAATGTGGTGGAAATGGATACTATCTTGTTCACAATGCAAAAAGACATCAAAGAGAACACACATGGCCCTATGACTCTACAAACAAGTTCCGCCTCTGGTTCATCAACCTTCAAACACAAACCACTCAAAGGAATTACTTCGAATGTTGCAGGAATAATGTTTGTCTTATGCCTTTACATATTGCTACTATCTTCTGGATCGGCTACTTAAAAGCCCAACCTCTACTGAAACGTTCACAATTGCTGAGGTTTTTTAATGTTTTCCATCCACAAGCGTCAAACCCAAAGTAGGCATCCTAAACCAATTCACAGGTGGAAATTTGGAGGGCTGGTGCCAGGACCCTCATCACTGTACTTACAGCACACATGCAAAGGATTTACAGCTAAGATGATAGCTTCTTAACTGGGATAGGCAATGCTTCCACATGGGAAAGGAGGCTTTACAATTGTTTCAGATGAAGAACCCAGGGAGATTAGGACAATGTGTTTATGTTGGTGTGAGCTGCTATGGAATATTGCCTTTGAAAAATGTTTAAAGATAGTGTTTAAAAAAGCAATAGCCACATCATAAGTAAAAACAGTGGGGCATTTCAGGGGTCCGTAGAAGTCTGCTCCTCTGGTTCCATATTGGGTTGAGTGGTTGCTGGGAGGAGATGTACAGCATATATGGAATGTCTAGCTGCCAGGCCACGACTTAAATCAAAGAGCTGACCATGTTATTGATGAACATGTTCATCATCCCACGTCTAGGATCTAAAAATAGGCCTGTACCCATTACATATGGCACTGTCCCATCCTCCCTCAATTCCAGAAATGCCAAACATTTCCCAGAATTGTATGTAAGTTAGACATCAGATCTCTTGTAACTCAGTCTCCAAGCACTCAGTAATGCTGAACCCCCGTCCACCTTTCAACCAGACTACCAGCAATATGCCAAAAGCCTTGCTCATATAATGGACCAGTGTGCACGGGGTGAAGCAAGGTGTGCTGTCAGCACCACTGGAGAGAGAGCCCAAACATAAAGACCTTGCACATTTCACAACCGAGCTTTTGCTGCTGTTTATGACCTATAAAGCCACCATAGGAAAAAAAAGCACTGTGAAATACTGCCTTTCCATCCAATCACAACAACACAAAAATGTGGAAACCTTATCATCTTGGTGGGATTAGTAGCCCTTTGCTGCCCACCAGCTTCTTTCTCGCTCACTTTTCTACCGAGCCTACTGACTAATGTTTATTTTATTGGCTGCAGCAGTCTGTGTTTTCATGGCCGGATTGAGCAGCGGAACGCAGTGCATGGACAGACTGGGTTTACACTTTAGCTTCTGCAGCCTGTCGGTGTATGCAATCACCTACTGGGTGAACACCACTACTGTGTAGCTGTTGCTCACATGAACGGGAAGGGTTACGGGTATCAGTGTCAAGATCAAGTATCTCCTACTCACCCTCTTCAGATGGGCTGCCCTGAGAGATGGATCGTCCCTGTGTCGTGTCACTTCAAATGGAAATTAAAGAGCCTTTCGACAAAGCAAGGTTACAAGAAAATTTTAAAGCATTCCTGCAGCATATGGCTTTAGATCCCTCTTTTTGCCATTTGGAGCTTGTGTTTCGTGGCCAAATTCCATGCCTTTGCTGAGTCTGATGAGGTTTCCCAGTCGAAGCTGCTGCGTTGTGTCTGCTCTCTGTGAGCTTCTGAGCCGAGCTCTGGATTTCAGCTGACTGTGCTGGGAGCTGAGCTGTTGACATTGTCCCCGCTCTCTCTCCCCCTCCCTCTCTTGCTCTCTCTCTCCCCCCTTCTCTCGCTCTCTGTCTTTAGATCATTGCCCCCCCCTTCCCCTCCCCATCCCTTCTGGATTCCAGCTCCAGTGTATGACAGCATCTATGTGGATGTCTGGGAGAAGGTGATTTTCTTTGAATATTAATTCAATTTTTTTTACAGTACGCTACACATGTGTGTATGAGCCGGCTGCGTGAGGCCAAGGGAGAGGGCAAGATGAAAGGAAATGACCCTTGGCGGCCTATGTTTCCCACCCCTACCCACAATCCCAACTCCACCCAATGCATTCCCTTACTGAGCAGACAAAAAAAAAGGCTGTGGATGTGGATATCACACACAACGCCCAAAGGAAACCCCTTTTCCTGTCGCGTCTTCTCATCACCAACACATGCATGAAAGCACACACACCCACACGTGCAAACACACACAGACATGCCAAATATGGGTGTCTCCATTCGGAATCACCCCTGTGACACACGCAGGAAAAGCCTTTCTCTGCGTTCCGGTCAGTGTTCATTGAGAAGAAGGTGAGAAGGGATGCGTGATTGAATAAAGCTCTGTTAGCCTTGTCAAGTTCACACCACAGACGCTTTTGCAAAATGGAGTTCACGTATGTTACTGTGATAATATGAGGGGTCACTGAGGGCAAACATTAGCGTAAAGAACTTAAGGCTCCCATTGCACTGGCCAGGACACAGACACCACCCCTGACCCCACATTGCCCTGATCAGGTAAGAAAATCAGCAAAGTGAGAAAAGACCTATAAAAGACCAAAATTCCAAGTCCCACATTAACAAAAAGGTATTTGAGCAAATGAATTCATTATGAGCTCAAACATGATCAGCCATCGTCCTCGTCAACATCTCTCTAAATGCTTACACATCAGTCAACAAAACTGATTGATCAATACAAACCCTGACATTTCTAGATGCCAGGAATTTTTACCTTTCCTGCTCAGCGCTTTGAAGACAAGGGTCAGTGTGAATTGATTTCATACCGAGTGATCTTATCTTCCTCTAGACTGCTTGTCTGCTCCACAGGTTGGGCGAGGTGACAGCTTGTCTGGTGGGGATTTCTGATCAATGCTGGACTATTGATTCCAGTCATATATATATAAAGGACTGCTGACCAAAAGGACTGTAACTTAAAGAGCAATATTAAAAACAACTTTGGTATCAGAAGACAATTACTCCTTTTGTTAAGTTGTTTGACCTGGGGTAAGACTGACACAATAAACCCCTATCACACTGCACTGTGAGTACGTTCTGAGCAATCACCAGATTTGCATTTACAGATGTATCTGCAGCAATAGGACTCTGTCTATGAAAATTGAGAATTAATAAAAACTAAAAATCTGCATCGTCAAGCAGGACCAAAACGCATACAATAACCTCCATCCATTCTTGGTGAAACTGTGGCACTTACTCTGGCCCTCACACATACAAACTGGAGTCACTGATATACCAACGAGTGGAGAAAGGGGGAGTCAACATACCACAATATTTGTCATGTTTCTCTAGGGACAGAAGACAGATGACACCACGTTGCTGGCAGTAATGCCTGGGTGCATTCCTGAACGAGCCCTGGGGACGCATCCATTAGCCCAGCTCTTAGACAGAGCCAACTTATCTCAATGATGTCCACTTCCCCTACTGCCTCTTTCCCCTCTTTCTTTCTCTTTCTGTGAAGCATCATGGTGAGGTTTGCATAATGTCTGCTCTCTCTGGGGTAATATCTTCATCTTCAAAACAAGTGACGAAACCCCTGAGGAATAGGCTCATGCTCCAGCCCAGCTAAGTGCACTTGTGATACCCCTATTTCATCCATCACAGCCTGGTGAATTACATGGGCCAGTCCAATCCAACACTCCCATAGGTCCATCTGCTCTTTTTTTTCTTATTGTGGGACATGTTTGTTTGCTTTCACTTGTCTTGGACAGCATGCACTTTGCAGAAAGACAGAAAATAAGAGGTTGCACACTCTCATCTGCAATTCCACATTGTCACTGTGTGTACCAGGAGATGACCGCAGATTGTGGCCTCTACAAACTTAACTTCAGTGAACCTGCACTGCTCCCCCCCACCCCCAGGTAATTCCTTTAAAAACACGTTAGGCTGGTGTTTACCCACAGTAAATCACACTGGATGGCAAATGTCACAACTGATAAAGTAGGTGCAGAGCATGTCCAGAGAGACTGACACTTCAGGTAGGGTGTTTCCCTCTTCGCAGATCTGTGTGCAGTGAAATGACGCGTAGCTCCAGACAACCTGCCAGTCACTTGTCAGTCAGCTGGGTGAAGCTGGCTGAGTCGCTGTCTAAACACTCCTGTACCCCTTCAGGGAGCGGATGAAATACTTCACTGAGCATTCTGGGCAGCGATCTTTCACAAACAAAAATTCAACCTAACAAGTGCTATATTTAGTCGGGGAGCAGTAAAAAGGAACTTAGTGCATTGTGGAGAGTTGGACAAAAGGTGAATGGAATATTGGACCAGAATAAGTGGGTCACCCAAGGTGGTCTCCTCCAGGCTCATAAACCACTCTTTCTCCTTCAGACCTCTCATATGCAGCAGCAGCAAACTTGATAATGGCCGAAGACACAGCTGGAGTCGGCTGTAAAGACACGTTTAAAACTTCAGATATTGGCACGTGAAGCCGTCTTTCCAGGGTCGTCATTGAAGAGAAGTGGCAAGAGTCGTCCAAACGGGCAGCCGCCAAAGAAAACATGGCAAACAGTCATGTTTTACGGCATCTTGTTCCTTAATGTATTATTTAGGGTTTCTTGTGACCAGGCGGTTCTCATTTGAGTTTGTTTTGTTTAAGCAAGGAATTCCTTGTGACAGCACTTTGCACACAACCATTTCTTTCACGCCCGCACGGAGATAAATTGCCAGGGAGAAAAATACAGCCACTGCACAAAGCCTGAACTCTTGACAGAATAAACACGAGGGCACATTTTTATACATGTCTAAATGTATGTATGTTAGCTATAAATCAAGATAGTGGAGAACACAGAGCTATCCATCTTTCAAAAGCCTTCCTTCATGACAGTAAAGCCATAAATCTAATTGTAGTCACAATGTTCTTCTGGTGGCATTATTTCCTGTCTTCATTGCTTACACCCCTCCTGTACAAATGCTTACTATTTACTGCTGAGATGCACTTCTACCTTAACATTTGCCTGCTTTTAAACAAGTATTTCAAACAGTCATTTTTACCGTGAGCAGAGTGCTTTTTGGGTGTTTTGCACAAGTCCTGGGCAACTGAATGGCTCTTCTGTCCAAGAGGCAGACTGGGCAGGGTCAGAGGTCACCCAACTGCCTGCTCCCACAGTACCGCTGCTGTCTGCCTGGATATGTGCCAGCTAAATGCTGTCATGTTTGGACAATGGTCCTGCTTTCCGCTGACTGACTCATGACAGCTTCATCATGTTAACCAATGATGTAATGCCTTGATCCTTAGGCGTAAAAGTACTTTTAATAATGTCAGAATAATTTAATCTCAAATGCAACCAGTTTGAAAGGTGTGATTTTTTTCCATGATCACCTTTTAGAAATATGCAAGTACAAAGAGCCCACATGAAAATCATACATGAGCTCTAATACGTCACTTCCCATTGTTGTTTTTTTGACCTCAATGGATCCAGGTGTGTGAACCGTAAAAGAGAGACTGACAGAGAATAGTAATGGGGAAAAAGACGGGGAAGGAAAGCCTTGCTCGTTTTCCAGATGCTTCCATTCAAAAGCAAGGTTTATATAGTGTATTCTTGTTGCTATTATATTGGCAACATGGGGACTTCTCTCCACAGAGTGCAACTTCAGCTGTACAACTGACATTACAATTTATCACCGTTTCTTATCCCGCCATTCAAGAGAAAATGTTCATAAGTACTGATCTTTTCAGGAGAGACTTTTCACAATGAGTTCCTTCTTCGCTGACCACAGACTGAACCCGAGACTAAGTCCTCCATCTGAGCTTTTCCAGGTGTATGGGTGTTCCTTCTTAAAATCCATTCAAAACAATGTAAATCAAGGCTTTTATGTCCCCCAAAAGCATTGCATGTGTCCATGTACGGTGGAGCATGTCTGGGAAGTGTGATGGGAAGTTTAGTCAAATTCTAAACAGTGCATTTGCAGGGGGTAACCCCACTCTATCGTATCGTCATGGCCCACGCACACACATGGTCATGGTTGTCACACTGTCTCCACACAAAACATCTGGGAGTCATCTGTTCTGCTAAAGGAGGCCCCCTGTAAACAGGTGCGCGTCTGCATCCATGACCCTACGCCCCTTTTTCTCGACCCTTGACCTCTTGTTAAGGGTGGCGAAATTTTTGAACCCGGTCCACCCTTGGACACAGACAGTGCTGTCTGAACATCCAAGGTCACATTACCTTAGAGAGAGAGGGCTGGTCATCGGTGCCTATTTGTTGCTCACTGCTGCTGAAATTGCAGATTACGGCTTCAAACAGAATACACCACAGACGCCACCGATTCTAATTAGCTAATAACAGGCTGTGGACAAGGAGCTATAACAATTAGCTAATGTCATAGTGCACGGAAATTAACAAAGTGAACAAAACACTGTTGTTGCAATTATGAATTTGCATAATGCTGTGACAGGAAGAGCAATAACTGACCAAACCTTTGAAGCCACTGTGACAAAAAAAAGATTTTAATCACAAACCAAAGGAAGTGGGTTTCATAAAAATAGCCCACCAGTTTTATTCTCAAACCCTTTGGTCTGGCTTGACCATAATGGGTCCAAGCAACCCAGCTAAACCCACAGTTTACTCTGAGCAACACTGCTGAAAATGAATGACAGGGTGCTATTTTTTGCCCATCTTTCTTGATCTCCCTTCATCTCGTTCTTGGTACATGCTCAGACTGATGATCGAGCTGGGTGTTGCACAGCACACTACTGCACCGAACTGTCTTGAGATGACAGAATAATAACAAACACTTCCTGTTTATCTCTATATAGTAAATCATGGCAGCCTGTCCTGAGCCGCTGTCCGTTCCAACACAAATCCAGTGATTATCACCTCTTCATGTTGAGGAAAACAAGTACCAATTGTAAAGTGGAAAAACAGCAACTTCAAGAATAAAACCACAAAAATCTCGTCCAAAACAACACCTTTAGCAGCATCCAGAAAGCATTCAGAAAACACCAGCTCTCCAAAGATTTAGCAAATGACTTCCCCTGCAACCATGTGACACATCTGTAAAGGGAAAACTGGCCAGGACAAATAACAATCAATCCTTCGGCCCATCAGCATCACTCAAGCGCACGTGCCTCGTGTTCCATCCAGCCACAAAGAGAGTTTGTCTGTCCAGCTGCCTCTGATATGCTGGGAAGGGTCAGACATGCTGTTAAACTGATTTACTATCCCCCTAAGTTACGGAGCCCTTCGCCACATCCTGTTCCCCAGCTGAGACGGGGCTCCCTAAAAGTGACTAAGCCGCATCTTCAGTGATTTTATTTCAGACTGTCACATGGATCATGCTGATGTCCGCTGGGTCAACACGTTCCTTCAGAGGTTGAGAGGAACACACTCTTGCAAAGGGTCCTTGAGATGCATAGTTTCAGAGACTACTCCTCTGCTTCGGCTGATAAGCAGCACTCAGCCCAGTCTGCAGGAAGCTATCAGGCATATATGTACACAAACCAAGTGAGTGGAGATTACACCCAAGCTAAATTGATAAGAACCCAATCTTAATTTGTCACTCCATTCCTTCCCATCTATGTCACAGTGCACGCTCAGATACCACGGAGGCAGAGCAATCCACCCATCCTTCACATCTGCCACACTGACTGATTGTGTAAACTGCATGCAGACAGAGCATTCAAACAGGACTTGTACTTTTTTTCCATCTGTAATAAATATGAATAGCCAGACAATCAGACACCCGGGTTAGTCAAACTTATCTGGAGGAGAAAACGAATGTGGACCGTAAAATTTTAAAATCACAGTTTAGTTGTGTGCACATAGTTTGCTTGCATGTAAAGGGATTGTTACATTAAGAGATGCACTCATCTTTACATCCTTACATCTGTTGGCTTGTTTATCAGTCATCTGATGCCTCATATTTCCTGCCCCATTGGTCTTTCTTGTAGCAATATTGGCAAATTAATTTGGTTAGTACAATATTATAACTGACAGATAGTATGGCCAAAACTATGAAAATACACCAAATATGAGCTGAAATTTCCACAAACTACGAGGTGTACATCTACTATATGTGCAAGAGACTGAATGAATAAGCTGGTACAAGAGTGTGTGGGAGAACACATATCTATCTTCTAACTGCTGTGTTGAGAAAGACAGTGTAAATACATACGGCACCATGCTGTGCGGAGGGTTGTCGGGGGAGATGGAGGTGGAGGGGAGGGGGGTGGTGCTGAGGGGGCCCATTGTGCACAGATTACCCGCAAGAGGGGTAAATGATGCTGTTGATTAAAGCCAGCTGAGCCCAGGGCAGGCTCTTGGAGCGGCAGGCGCACGCCCAGCCCCACGTGCCACTGAAATCCATCTGGCCTCTCAATGACACACACTGACAAGTCAGTCCTGCATGCTTGCTCATTTTCTGCTGCTAAAAATGTACACAAACACACACCCACGATGCTTGTGAATGTGTTGCAGCTGGAATCGGACAGCCTTGTTGAACAGTGTTTAAAAAAATCCTTACCTGATACCTTTTCAATGCTGGAATTTAAAAAAAAAAAAAAAAAAAAAAAAATCAGAGCATGCCCACTCACGCAGCAAAAATCAGGTGCAGAGATGAGAATAGAGGGCAGAATTTAAGCATCACTTTTGAGCTCTCACTTCTTACACAACTACTTCCTTCACTTTTCATGTGAATCAACCGAGCCCGACACCATGAAAGCCTCTGAGGAGAGACCATCCAAAATCATGCACCATCTCCTCATTGCATCTCATCCTTCTTTATGACAGAAGGCTCGTCATCCTACTTTTGAGTGTGACCATTCCGAATGGCTATAAACCCTTTTCCTGTCAGATGTGGTTGGACAACACATCGTACAAACAAGTTCATTTCGACAAACCGGTTTTATAGCGACAAAGCTCTAATTAACCCACTGGATTGCCAAAACAGCAGACTAAGTTAGCAACTGGGTCGTGAACTGGTGGCACGCTTAGCAGCTAAAGAGACAGATCATGGGCTTCAGGAGCTGGTGGAGACCAAAAACAGAGCCAGAAGGACAGAGAATATTGGACTTGTACTCGCCGGGTGGCCAGAAACCCAATGTTTGTGTTTACAGCTCATTTCCACTGCACCCAAGTGGCCAAAAATTCTGAGGAGTAGCAAAATGTACTCAGTCTAAGCTCTGCAGAATCCCATAATCATTCTTTTCATGTTTGGTCCTTATAACCATAATACAAGCAAACATTTACACACAGAAACACAATTATACAGTTGCCAGTCAGAAGTACTCATGAATATGACCTTTACTGAACTCAATGAGCAGTGTATCGTCAGGAACATTATAACAGCACTCATTTGTAGTATTCCAGTGAGGAAATTGAAGCCACAACTACAGGCATTTTTTCATCATTGTATACTGTAGTTATTTAAATGTAGGACAGATGTTTCCTTACCCATGCTTCACAAAAATGCATAGTGTTGCAGAAGTATGTCTGCAGGGTTTAAGTGAAGAAACGTTGTCACACAATAAGCAATTGTCCCATTTTCTGGCTTTCCAGGATGAAAACCTGGAGAAAAAAAAGCCTTGACCTCTGTAGTACAAATCTGGGTTAATCACATCTGCTCTGGCAGCATACAATCAACACATATTGTTCCGATTACATGCTATTTAAGTTAAATGGTTAGGCTGGGCCTCGGATCGCTGTCCCATTGCACGCTCCGAAAAAAATGTGGGTCAGCATTTTTTCCTCTGCAGCTTATCCTCTCCCTGCATCTTAGTTTCCTTCTTATAACAATGAGTCTGCTTTTTTGTTCCTCCTGAGACAGTAGGACTGTAGTGAGAACCGGCATTATTATGACCACACCGGTCACTGTGTTGCACACACACACACACACACCGTTGACATGCATGCCCTCTGAGATGCAGGGTGTGATAGGATATAAAACTCAGTGACCTTGTTTCACAACTTCACCACTTCACAACACAGGCGCTTCAATAATCGAGAGCATTGATTTTTGAGACTGGGGCGAATGGAAGAAAGGAGCTGAGCTAATCGATAAACAGGAAAAAGGCCTCAGCAACACCTTCACGCTCTTCCTCTGTCAACAACCTCCAAAATGCCAAAATGGCTTATTCAGCTTTAGCCCAGTGTTCTAGTTTTACTGGAGACAACTGTGAAAAAAGGAAGCCAAGCCAAGCTGGAGAGGTGTCCGCAACTGTCCATCCGAACCTGAATACCACAGCCAAAAATACACTACAGTAAAAGTACTGACAACTGATATGCCATTACATTTGAAGATTTAAAGTAGAATTAGACTCTATTGAAAAAAAAGGAAAAGAAGATAAGTCTGGGAAATGTACTGCACACCACTGACCAGTAGCCAAAAGCATGAGACAGATTTATGGTCAGCGTCTGTTTTAATACTTTGTCAACTGTGTTCTGAGTGAGTTTGTGTGTACGTGTGCCAGTTCAAATGCATGCAACACACAAATGAATCACAGCAGGGCTTCTTCCCTCCATTCTGTTTCATGGGCCAGAACTACAGGCCTCTGATCAGCAGATCCCTTTCCTCTTCCTCGAGCTCTTGGATCGAATGTCAGGAAGGCAAGGTAATGACGGGTAGGGTGCGTGAGACTGTGTTCATTCATGTGAGCTATAAGAGATAAGATAATTCTTTATTAATGCCCCAGAGGGGAAATTCAGGAGGAATTACATGAGTGTATGCACTGCTATATGTATTGTATATAGTGGAAGGTGGAGGGTGTGTGCTCACTCAGCAGTGGATCTAGTCTTGTGATATATGACATTATGAGACTTCTTGATTTCTGCAGGTGATAAATGGAAAATTCCCTATTGATCATATTTTGGTGCATCCATCCATTAATGTTTCTCCTCTCTGTTTTTCACAAACCATTACTCCCTTCCTTTCTTCCATATACTTCCCAATACTTGCAAAAGATGCGTGGGCTGTCTAGACCTTGAAGATTTTGATTATCTCTGGCTCAAAAAGGTGGAAAATGTGCCGGATGCAAAAATAAGGCTTCCATTTGCTTATGTGGCTCCTGCTCCCTATTGAGGACCGCTGGAGTGCCATCCAAGGGGCGAGCGATAAGAATGCACAAGATTTCCTGCCTTGCGTTGCTGAGTTCCCCAAACATCGCCTCGTTTATGTACTCCGGCCCGTCGTCAAGGCAACCTGGCAGCGAATCAGGGCCCGACTGATGATCTGAGCGATCCAAGGGGGGGAGTCAGAGAGGAAGGAGGCAAGGTGGTTTGAGAAACAGACTTGGAACAGTTCTCAAAAATGAGCTGTTAAGAAAGCAAATCCAGATGAGAGTCCTTGGAATTTATTTAATATCCCTCTGCTTTAACCTTTGAACATTGAGCTATAACAACGTACATCATCACAATCACTGCAACAACAGGAGGTCCAAAGCTCATACCCCCATCTCACTCAAGTCCACTAGAAAATCTCATTTAATTGTCTCTGACGAATTTGATTTTAGTCATTATTACAGCAATATTTCAGTCAGGCTTTATGTTGACATACACAGCTCAACTTCTGTCCAAAATGTCACTGCTCTCTGTCAGTTGGTATCTCCTAACCTCTCCATATTCGTGCCATATTAAAGCTGATATCTACTACTGCTGGAATAGCCTGAGTTAGCTGTGCATTTAAGGGATTTTGTTTGTCAGCGCAGCATGATGGGGGCTGGGTTGACAGAGACATGTATATGGGCTGATATAGCAGCGTTAATGTCTGAACCCAGGGTCTAGTCTGTCTGCCTAATACCTCTAATCCAACCCCCACTGCGCCGTAGATGTGGTCAAGGACATGGTTACAGTCCAGTAGCGTCACTGCCACTTCGCTGACCCCTGCCCAATTTCATCTCTTTCTCTAACAATATATGTAATATACATTACATCTTTCCTCACATCACATGGCACAGCTGATCCCTGTGGCTGCTGGACAATATGAAGGTAAGGGATAAAGGGGGGTTGAATTGTAATGACTGAGGGAGACTGGGCTTTAAAAAAAACATTTTCTAGATGGATCGCTGCCTGAAGAAATATTGCCGACACTGATGCTGCAGTCCAATGAAGCTGCTGAGATGGACAGAGAGGCAGAGAGATAAATAGAGAGAGAAAACACATCAGCCTCCAGTAGCTTTAATGCCGGCCAATTCCTGTGTGGCTCAAACAGAGGGTTTGGCAACACACAGCAATGGCTGATGGGTTATCTGTCCATCACTCCATTGCTGACAGGATGGACCTTTCAACACATGTGCACGCAGACTCAAATGCAGCGCTTCCAGCTCTCTTTATCTGTATTTCACTCTCGTATTGACACTTCTGTTTGAAACAGCAAACCCTTATCCTTTAACTACACACCAGTAATGGCAAAACTGGTCACAGCAATCACTGCCAACAACACATTAGTGGTTAGAAGAGAGCTACATGACCACAGTAGCAAAGAACTACATGCATGGGAGTGAATACACTTTAAATGACTAATTAGTCAATAGCAGCACTGGAAAGAACTTGCATCACAGGCCATCTGGTACGGCCAGCGATGATGCTTAAATACGAAAGGAAGCTGAGGCCAGCTTCATTTTTCCGACCCAAGTAATCTCACAAGTGCACAAACGAGTTTATCCTGACACATAAACAAATTTAAACAACCCCTTATAAACACAATACACATGGATACAGAAACCACTAAAAATAACCTGCTCTCCACGGTTGCTAGGACATGGCTGGGTCATTTGAGTTTCCCCTGCTGGCTCCTGTCGTTTGTTTACCCCCACACTTCCTGAATGCTGATGGCAGATAGTCTCCTGGTTTATACGAGTGGAGGGAGAAGAAAAACAGCACACTGCTCTGAGAGGCCGATGCAAAGGAGGAAGGGGAGCAGGATAAGTGGGAGTCAGTATCCCACTAACCACGGGAACAGCGCTGAGGGGGTCACCTGATGTCAACATGTGATATTTACCACGAGCGGGTGAGCGAGTGTATATCAAAGGAGGATGACAACAGTTTAAACAGGCTTCCTCCCCATCTCCTCTCCATCTGCAAAATTTAAAAAGACGGCCGGGAATCTACATGAGAACCTTTGTTTTACACCACTACTGATTGTGGAGAGCAGATAAGAAGAGGAACGTTTTGAGAATTATGGTACACATGGAAAATACCAAGAGAGTTCCTGGTAGCATTACAGGTGACTGTGAGAATAACAAAAGTAAAGGGTCAAAGGGATGGCCGAGTAGTGCAAACGGATGATGAGAACACCCACAGACGCTAAATCTGGGAATGGGACACAATTTATAACGCAGCACAAATAAACGCCTTGCCTTTCAACAGTCCATTTGAAGTGCACTGCCAGCAAAACCTGCGCGAGATCAGTCTGCCTCTCCAGAGGGATAAAAGCCAAAGGCCCCATTTCAACAAGCCTCTCTTGAGACAGAACCCTATTCATAGAGGCTCTGAATGCTTTAGTTGTTGCCAACCACGCGGTTTGTCACTTGGCAAAAAGGAGTTTTTGAAAAGAACTTGCCGGGGATGAGGGATCTATGGCTGAGGTCCGCTGTTCAGACGGTGTTTGTCTGTTTAGTTACTTGATAGCAAAAAAAGAACCATCTGTTATCATTCCTGGATCCTTAACTGCATTCACCCATCCATCTCAGAGCTCAAACACAATAAGACGGCAGTTATCTCAGATGCATTACAAGCTGGGAGAGAGCCTGTGGAATACAGTAAAAGTGCCTGTCACAGCTTTCTATTCTACTTAAGAGCTTTGAACTGCACCATAAAGTCGTTACACGATTGGAAAAAAATGCATGGGAAGATATAGGAGCCAAATTTAGTAATCCGCAAGTCTTCTCAAGAATTATGATGGTGTTGAGCTTATAAAATGTTTTACTGTTTAGTAATGGCCTTTGGTTTTAAAGAAAGTGAGATCACTGGGGAGGTTTGCTCTGATAATGTATGTTTAAACCATTTTTTTCTCAGGTCAAACAATTTATGGCTGCATGGCTTACAAACCCTGCAGGTGAGGATAGGATAAGAATATCATGGTAGATTAGAAGGGAAAACAAGCTGGCTGAATGGGATCCATTTACATCTTAAATCTTGTTAAGATGCTTCAGCCTTAGAACACTTGTGTAAAACATATTTGTCACACCAGTAAAGTGAATTACAGCAGCATAAATTGAATTGAGGATGATGGTGCAAGGCTTGTTTATCTCACAGCTCATCTTATCTTTAGTAAAATTACAGGCTATTTATTTGTCCAGCCGGTACAGAGTCAAACACAAGCGAGTCATTGTGCAGTGAACCAGCAGTGACACATACTGTACTACGCGAGAATGACATTGCACGCATTAAAAAAAGAAAATTGGAATTCACAATCTAAACTTGCAAAACCACAAACTAAATTTAATGAGGTAATTCCCTCAGTCAAATGACACGTACTGAACATGAACCAGAACGAGTCTCATTAACAAAAAGTGCAAACTCAAAGCTATAAACTTGACCTATCTCAGGTTCAACATCCAGCTTAGGAGCCAGGACATATTCTGCAAGAGTAGCCAAAGTAAACCCACCACAGCCTGGCCAATTCTCAAAACTCTGTGTCACATATCCAAGTCTCAATCTCAGCCCCCCATCTGAAATGATTCATTGGTAGGGAGTGCTTTTGGCCAGGCTTCTTTATCACCGTGCTGAAAAGCCTGAAAGATCTCCCCCTTCTGAAAAGATAAACTGTGCTGTTCAGCGTGACTATTAGTGAAGGGGACTGTTCGTACAAATGGTTTAGACAAGTCATTTGGGACTCAAAAGACAGGGCAGGGGAATTCTGCTGCCACTGCTGCCACTAGGGGTTGCTGGGAGGAGAAGGGCCTGAGAGCAATGGCGGGGCTCAGCCTCTCCGAGCCTGGAGGACCCCAAGGGAAAAGCTAGTCCAGAGAGCGGGGGACTCTCACGGACAGTCAAGACATTTTCCCACAATAAAACACACAAACAGAGTCACACAGGGCAGCGAAAGGGACCCTTGTTCACCAAGGAGACAGAGGGAGGGTAGGAATAAGAAGGAAGATCTGATGGTTACAATAACACAGGCCAAAGATGTACATCCTCTGCTGTATCTCTTGTGAAGAGGCCCCTCACAGTGGATTCACTCTATAGACAAACACTGTTTTGTGAAGGATATTCAGCGGCCCATGGAACTCCACATTCAGGCATGTAACCTGTAAGTAACCTTAAGTAAATTTTAAAACCTTGGAGGACTGGTATGGGCCTCTACCAGATGATTTGGCCAAACCCACAGTTCAAATGACCTCATTAAGGTAATCTGTTTTCAGCACAATCCATTGCTACAAATACCATCTGCTAGGCATTAAATGGGGTGTCAGGCCACTGAGGACATCTGGATTGTTAGTGTTGAGGAGTTTAGGCTAATTTTGGGAGGATTTGATCCTGGGAAACAAACAAAGTGTGATAAAAAAAAATTCAAGGGCAGACAATCCAGGCCAATGATTTGATGATCAATATTGCAATGGGGACCAAATCTACTTGATTTACAAGCAGAGGAAATTCTCAGGTTAAACGGGAACTGGCTGAACTTTGTTGTTAGGTCAGAGGCACAACAAAGCCACGTGAGTGCAGATAGATTTTGAACGCCATTAGCTTCCCACTCAACATGTCACGATAATTCAATCGAAAACACATAATGATAAGCTCGTAAACAGGGCCACACAGGCAGTTGGACCAAGTCAGATGTCAAAGGTCACCTTCATCACAGTTAACAGTAGCCCTTGTTTACACAGCCTTCATCACTCCAGCGTTGGCTATTTTTTTTACAATGAACCAAAAAGCATGGGCCTAATGAGTGACATTAGAGAGCATGCTATGCAACATGGAAGTGCAGTTCAACAAGAGATTCTGCTCTTTTCTAATCACACTTAAAGCTGTTAACGTCATGACTTTATCACAAAGGTTTTTTATGCGTTCCTGGAAAAGCGAGGTGTGACTTCTTCTGCAACAGTGAAGTTAAAAAGACCGTCACCTCGTGTGATGGTTGGTTGTCTGCTCGTGTCTCGCACTCTCTGTTTAGGCACATCTGACAAATATGTGGAAACACTACGTAACTTAAAAAACACAATCACAAACAGCAGTGAACATCTTACACAACAGCGTCATGTCCCATCCTGCCGGCTCACCCTTTTTTACACGGACGTCAATTCAGCTGTTACTACCTCCACTGCCAGCTCAAAGGCTGAACAACGAACCCTCATTCCATGTTCGTACCTTTTATACAAAATGGCAAGGTGGAATAAAGGCACAAGACTCCCATCTTGAATATAGATAGTGTAAAACAAACATTGTCAACAAAAAGAGAGATCTGACCTCCGATACAAAGAGGTGCATCATTACGATCACTTTACACGGCTTCTTTTCACAATTCCTTGTTGCAGTTTTGACAATTTAGAGAAGAGAAAACTAAAACTGCTGTGAGGACACACCTGGATGATTCCATAGCCAAACCCTCCTGAGCTGATAGCTTTGTGTTTTGACTCAGTGTTTGCAGCCGGGTCTTCAGTCATGTATTCCACCGTGTTTGACCCAAGCCAAACTCACATTCTTTTACCATGTGATCAATGTCCTTCTCCTGGAAATCCAAAGGTTACATCTTGAGAAAATGTGGCATGCAAGTCTCCTTTTCGAGTGGGCCAGCAAAAGTCTTCAAACTTCCTATTATAGAAGTAACCCCCCGAGCTGGATATCATAGCCATTATAAATAAGACGCTGGAATGCAGAAGGGGAAAAAAATAAACATCCAAGCTGCTCTGTTATCTACACCCAGCTGTGCAGTTTAGAGGCCGATCCTTGGAGATGATGTCACACTGGCATTGTGTTACTGTTAAAATAGAGTTCTTATAATTTTGTGTGGATACTAATTCATCGTCAATTAACATCAAATGTCCCATAATGAAAACATCGGTGAATTAACAGTAATAGGGTCAATGTGAATATAGGCAACACCATGAAAAGATCTTCCTTTCACGGATGAGTGTAAGGGATCATTAGTGGCGCACAGTGGTTAGTTGTGTCAAGTGGATGGTGTATAAAGACCACAAGGTCAAAACAGAACATCTAAGAAACTGACAGAGTGGAAACTAGATTTTCAGGGTACTTGAATGAGTAGACCTCAAGGTAGTGGTGTAATGCAGGTTTTGAGGAGAAAGGGCCAATGGAGGAACATCTCCAGGTGCAGAGTTTCAAACTAATTTCAGAGGCAAAGTGAATCTATGATGCGGAGGTGAGGAGAAACCTTCAGCCGAGAGTATACAGGGTTCTGACGCACTGGAGGTTTGATAAACGATTCCATATGTGCTCCAGATCCCAAGTGAAAGAGCTGCTTTGTGCTCGGCTAGGTAGCACGCGCACAGGTCCCAAGTGGAACCCCCCCTCCTCTCGCTCCCTTCCATCTACTGACAAAACCTATCTGGCCCTTCTTCAGCTCAGGGTTATATTAACCAAGAGTAGGGGCAGGAGCAAGGGGTTTGAATGCCTGAGTCTCAACCCTCCATCCAGCAGCATATTTTGATGGGAGCTAATTGCCTGTGACTACATGGAGACAGGGGACCGAAACAACCATTGCATTGAGTTAGTTGTGTCGGGGGGTGAAGGGGGGTAGAGGGTAAAGGAGACCGAGGTTGGGAACAAGGAGGGAGAGGTAGGGGGCAGGGAGCTGTCAGGAAGTGAAGACATATTAGGATATTCTCAACCTCCATTACCCCGAGTGCTAAATCATCCCCAGTGATGGGGAAATAATTCCTCAATACATTAAAGAGGCAATCTTACACACACACCTGCTCCCTGTGTGTTCAGCACTGATATGACCAAGGAACCAATCATCCAGCCATCATGCGCGCTTGATGCAAAATACTACCGTTACTGTAGCCACAAGCTCCCTTCCGTAGGATCAGAACAATGCACGGTGAAACCAAGACTTAAATTGCCTCTAATTTAGACCAGTGGTGGAAACATGCAAGTCTAATCAGGTAGTCAAGGCAGCAAGCTACTGTTTCCAAAAACACTACAGTAGCACAAGTGCATAAAAGCCTGGCTAACAATGACGAATAGTGCAAAGCTGCGAAAACAGAAACTGAGGTGTCTATCCGACAATAAAATATCTGGGGTCTATGATATTTTAATTAACCACATGATTGCGTAACATTTGGACTTAGTGGGTGTGGGTGATGAGACTGACAGGAAATTAGACTATAGATGGGGATAAACTCAGGAGGAGAAAAAAGGAGAGGGAGGGTTGGTGGAAGAGTGCAAAATGTCCTGCAACGTTTTGTTTAATAGGTCCCATTAGACAAGGGGTTTCCTCCTTCAACGAACAGGTACAGCACATAACCCACAGATGTTGGTTTTTCTAAGCAATTACAGTAAATAGAGTAATAGGTTTATGACTTTATATACACAACACAATAAGTTTATTAAGATGCAAGACTGATGCAAAGATCAGAAAGTGGAAATAAACTTTGGAGATATACAGATGACTGTGGTGAGGTGCCAGCAGATATACACTAAGATTATATCACAGCTGGGTAACCCCCTTGCTGATCTGATGCCAAGAGTCTCTGGCACACTGGAGCGAACCTGCCATGCTGCAGTTCATCTCCATCTCAGGTTCTTGACAGCAGAAAACAGCCTATATGGAAGAGGCAGACCAGAGCCTGCTGCAACCACCCATCAACAAGCCCTGCGCACTGAGCCGCTGTGCCTGATCTGCTCTACAAAAACTGAGATCAGGCTATTCCTTGAGGTAAAAGAAAAGTGAGCATCCCCATTAAAAGAACGCCAACCTGAACCATATTCTTCAGGAATCTCCCAGACAGAATGAGACTGAAAGGGAACATAAGGTTAGGGTTTAAAATTGTAGTGCATTTATCTACCTGGAGTGTCCTGTAATCAAAATGTGAACCTTTCCATGGTTTATCTCATCTACCAAAAAAGCAATATTAAAAGTTATTAAAACACATGAATCAGGTTTATGATCTAAGCTGTTGCACAATAACTGAGAATTAGTGTGCAGCCATTGGATGTGTCTCATTTTGGATGTCAGAGTCTGACAACTAGAAAAACACTGTTCAAAAAGACGACAATTTTAAACCCTTGTCTTCTGAGATTTGGCGCTGCATACATGGGCTATATAAGTCTAATTGATGGCGTGTTGCCCCCCGCTGCAGAAACAAATCTGTGAACCAAACCAGTTTCACTTTTTTCACATGTACTCATAAATGAAGGTGCTAGTGGGAGGGGTGGGGTTTGTGGGGGTCATAGCCACTTGTGAGTGAGGATTGGGAGGAGGAAGAGGAGGAGGAGGAGGGGGGTGCACGTTTTTAACAGACGCCGTGTCTGGTATAGGATTATACCCTCACAGCTAATTACTCCCAGACTGTTTTGCTCTGTGCCAGAAACTCTGCACAGATACAGTAAGGCAGCATGCTGCATGCCTATCCTCCGCACAGGGAGAAGAAGACACGAGGTCTTATATATGCACTGTGGCCACTCAGTGTGTCAATGATGAGTTAGGGGTAAATAAGAAAAGTCCACCTTTCCTCCTGCCCTATCCTGCCTGCCACACCAGATTCTCACCTTATGGCCCCAATTGGCAGAGGCAAATGCCAACCAAAACATCTGGCCCTTGTGGACGTGAGTAAACCTCTGCCTCAGTGGCTGGTTGGGAACAATGGCCCTGTCTTTCCCCTGCTGGCCACAGAGGAGCTCAGACTGGGCACTCACCACAGCCATGTGTGGCCACCCCTATACCTGCTAACACACACACACACACACAACCACCCTGAGCTGAGCAAGGCTTCCAGTCATCCTTCCGCCACAGAAACACACACAACCAAAAGCTCTACACAGTCTACTCTGTCAGCGGGGGCACAGCCAGAAGCCGAACACCTCAGCCCAGCGGCCTTGTTACTCTTGGATGTCTGACTTATTTTTCTTCCCTCCCTCCCTTCTGAAAACACACAGGTAGCTGGACTAGGATATGCCCGATAATCAAAACAGTGGGCCTAAAAATACTCCAGCCAAATCGCTGGAACAGCTGCTCTGGTCCGACTTGAGAGTAAACAGACAAATATTCCTGTGTTATAATGTATGATTTTACATGCTCGGAGCTGAACCTGTGAAAAAGCTTAAAGAGTATTAAAAGCTCAGTGGATTGCAGCTCTGCTTATACAGCCGGCTATAGTGCAGGGGCTTTTCAATAAATCCATCCAGCACTGACGTCCATTACCACTAGTCGGTGGGGTTCGGTGGGCAGCCTATTGATGTCTGTAAAGCATGTACATTACACATTGTTGAAAATTCCTTTAGCAGCTTTACATGGAACGAATCCTGCAAGCCACTTACTCTTAATGGGCTTGCGTGATTAAAATGTCATTTCCATGTCATTATCCATTCCGAGCCTTTCACCCACGAACATTGTTTTTATTTAGTCTTTTTCTTGATTCTCTGAACCATGGCCAAAACAGTTAAGGATAACTGACTTACTTGACACTCCCAAGCAGCGTAATCTTGATCCAGTCAGAGGAACGTAGCAGATACTAAGTACTCCTTGGCACTGACCACTCTTGATTCTCTACAGTTCTTTGCCTTGATTTGTTAAGTATTTGTGGTCCTTAGCTGTATGTCTATTCCTGTTAGTACATTGAGAGTTATGACAAACCAGAGTCAAATTCCTTGTATTTGCACACATACTTGGCCAATAAAGCAGATTCAGATTCTGGATTCTGATTCTTTGGAAAAGCTGAGTGGGTGAGGAGGAGGGGGGATAATTTTGGGCTTAGCATGGTGCTGTGCTTGTAAAGCCTCAACAAGTGACCAAGAGAACCCACTGCTGCATCTGCGCCAGATGTTCAGTCAGATTAAACAGCTCTTGATTCTTTCCCATCCTATAACCTGACAAGCAGCGTGGGCTTCAGGAGGCACGGTCGCCCCAAAGTGTGCAAGTATTTCCCTTCATTTTCCTGATTACAAATGCAGAATGTTATTTCTATTTTCTTTGGAATAAACCAGCTCAGAAACTTAATAAGAGAAGCCAGCCTTTACCAATCAGCACTGTCCAGATTCATTTCTAAAATTTAGACAACCGTGTGGTGAGTTATGACGAGACACCTGTTTTGTGTTACAGGAACAAATATTTTGACATGCTGATGTCTGGATGGAAAACACAACCTGCAAAGTTGGGGTAGCCAAATTTAGCTCAAGAGAATAGGGACTGTTGCACACTGCAAGAAGAATCAATCATGACAACTTATTCTGATATGGAGTCTGAGAGTCTGTGCAAATAAGAAAATATCTTCTAAAGAGCTGATACAGTTTGAGGAAGTTTGATTCGTGATTTCCATACATTTCATGTATTGGAGAAAATAAAATAGTACATTGCGCACGTAATTTTTGATTTGAAAAAAAAATGTAATGATAAAACTCAGCACTACACATGATGCCTTCTCATGAATACTTATTTTTTGCAGCGTAACAGAGGCAGGCACTGAGGGGACGCAGCTCCCTCTATGGACCACCACGGGCATTACATGTCTGTCCGTTCAGCCCGGTGAACACACACACGCCTAATATCGAGGTCAAATGCATCGCGCCTCATGTGAGGGCTCAACGCTGTCCAACATCATATCACATATCAGTATTAACACCTGAAATGACCATTCTGCCATCAAGCAGACAAAAATGATCAGAGGAAGCAAACTGTCATGCGCAGAGCTGCAGATAAATTCACTAACATGCATTTAATGGCGATCAATAACCTGATAGATTACATATGATATTAAGCCGTTTCCCCTCAAACAGGCCATTAATGCGTCCAGCTGACTGGCAGGCTTCAAACCAGGTGCTGGATCTTAATTGGCAATGATGAGCAGACAAACCAGCAGCCAAAGTACATTTTCATGTCAAATCACATCAATCTCGTTTTTGAAAATGCACAATCACCCATCAGCCCCTTCATCGCGTCCATTCCCTGCGTGATGGCTTCAGCAGGCTGCTGCAGGGGGGGGGAGCCGGGCTGAGCACCATCACAGAGTACCGCTCACAAAAAAGCCCAATTTTCAGAGAGACCGTGAACTCACCTCCCGGCTGCGGTGCGGAGAAACGATTAGAGCGCGATCCAAATAATCCCTTGTCGCTGTCACCGGGCGACTGGGGGCAGATCGAGAGCGACGGCGGGCTGAATAACCAGAGAGCCGATGCCCTGCTCCGGCTGTGCGAGGCTGCTCATTCAGCTGAGTGATAGTGGAGAGTGGAGGCACTGACAAATGGGTCAAAACAGCAGCACCACGCCTCCCCTCTTAAAGCTACCGCACTCTGTCTGTCTGTCTGTCCCTGTTTGTGTGTGTGTGTGTGTGTGTGTGTGTGTGTGTGTGTGTGTGTGTGTGTGTGTGTGTGTGTGTGTGTGTGTGTGTGTGTGTTGGAGGTGAGGATGACCACTGACTGGTTTCATGCTCTTTTCATATCCATTAATAATGAATCACCTTGTTCATTTGTTCATTGCCTCCAATAAATAACCAAGCAGTCAATAACATGTCAGTGCAGTGGAGGTAAATGCTCCCTGTAGGAAAACAGCTACTGTATCCACATATGAACACAGCAGCCATAAAGACACACACCGTAATTAATGTGACTGCATCAAACTGAAGTTAGCTTTGAACAGGTTCAAATGTACTATGTGAGCGTTCTCAGTCATACAGCTCATGGTATTTAAGTAAGAGCTGAACCAAAGGCGACAAACAAAAGTCCAGTTGCCTTTAT
The DNA here is from genome assembly GCA_037975185.1 of Centropyge bicolor. Classification (NCBI taxonomy): domain Eukaryota; kingdom Metazoa; phylum Chordata; class Actinopteri; family Pomacanthidae; genus Centropyge; species Centropyge bicolor. The sequence continues at coordinate 219,831 of JBBMOC010000085.1, forward strand.
TCAAGTCTTACTTGATTTAAAATGTACTACAGATTTCATGTTTGCCAGTGAAATCAGGTTCAATAAAGTTTCCTAGAAATAAAGCAAAGGTCTAGCTGGGCCCAGCTGCTAAGCATTTAATCCTCTGAAATATGAAGAAACAGTGTGACTGCCTGTGTTTTGATCTCCTCACAGCCTGTAATCCTTCATTGATTGCAAATTCTGGGCGCACACTTTGACCTGGGCCCAAACATGGACATCACACTAATTGCATGTGTTTGAGAAAGAAGCGGGCCCACGCTGTGATGCCTTGGGTCGAGTGTGTGAGATAATTCCTCAGTGAGAAACTGGTTTGCCGAAGGTCAGTAAACAAGGCTGTCAGAGCGTTAGAGAAATGAGTTTGGTGGCCTGATCTGAACTCTTCACAATGCGTAATTTGTACCCACGAAATGTAAAATCATTCACACTGTGGAGGCTCAGCAGCGTAGTGCCACAGTGCTCTGACTGATGCTGCTCATTAAAGCTGCCAGGCTTGTTGTTATGGTCATGAAAGAATATGTTTAGAGCCTGGCAGGTCACCAGGTCATAACTGGAGCCATGCTTTCTGTCAACACATAAAGTTGATGACTTCATAATTTACATAAATAACAAACAACATCAACCCCAGTTGGCAACACAGAATAGGTTAAAGGAGCACTTCACAAATTTTGCACATTAAGATCAGTTTAGTTGTCATGAAGAGCACTACTTTAACCTTGGAAAACAACTGCCATTGGTTGCTCTGGAGGAAGCTTTTTTGAGTCTGAGCAAAAAAAAAAACGCTGATTTTGCATTGAGTTGCTTTGTGGGAATCCAGTGTTTTGGAGCTTGACCCATACTAGGGACTAAAAGTCAGAATATCTCAACATCTGCTGCTTCCATTTCGGCCATTAATTTTAAAATCAGCCTCTCGTGAGTACTCCAACTTTATGGAAGTGCAATACCAAATCACTGGAGTAACCCTTTAAATACCACTACAAGGAGTTTTTAACTGCTTATGAAACAGTCTCAGTTTAATACTGATGCCTTTATATGACTTACTAAGCAAACAAGACCATGGGCCAGAGGATTGGATATTTCTGTATAGTTAATGTTAATGTTAATGCCTGTCACCAGGTCCACTTGCTCAAAAAAGACAGTTTGCAGCACACATACTTGGTAGGATCCGCAAGGATAAAAAGAAAATAAGTGTTCAAGAACAAAAAATAGTAGTAATATTAGAAGAAACAGTGAGTGAGGGAGGGCATGGGTCAGAATGCCAGTCGACCTTGGCCGGTCACTCAACAAATGGAGTGAACTGCAACGCTTGAAAGGATTCAGAAACCCATTCTGAATTGGCCCTCTTCCTCCTAGACAGGTATGTAATATTGGGAAGGTTGATAACCTTCTCAACAAAATTACCATTACTGAGCCAACAAATCTGTTGTAGGCTTACATATAACTTAAACAGAGTTTAATGAGTTTCACCCGCTTCCGAAACAAACGCACACACCAGCCAGATCAAGCTCTTTATGACACTGAAGAACACTTTTGTCCACACACAAAAAACAACACATAATGAAAGCTCCTTGTAGTTGCTTTAAATTAGGCAGTTTCCTCAAAGACACTAGTGCAAAGGGAAAGGGATAAATCATTCTTAATTTTCTGCAGGTTAATGATAGTACTTTTATTTGACTGTCAAAAATTGGCAGGGTGATCTGACATTTAAAAACCATCTTCAGGAGCAGAGATGAATGATATCTCTCATGTTTTTCATGTCCATTAAATAGCAAACACTTGAGATGTTAATATGACTGAGCCGGTGTCGTGAAAATGTGTCTGTATAGACTCAAAATGAAAGTGGAAACGTAGCTGCTACCTGCATTGTTTGGGATTCCTTAAATACCGTCATGCTATTAGTACAACACTGTTTCCAAAGCTCTTAGCACATACAGAACAGTGTGGAGGTTTTTTGTTGTTGTTATTGTGCCTCCATTTTGAGTGAAAATCCCCAGGTACTTAGCAAACCTGACAAACACGTAGAGATAGCTTATGAGTTCATCATTTGTCGTAAGTTGTTTGACTTTTGTTTGTCAGATGGTGGAGTATGTGTCTTCACTTTGACTTCAGGAGTAGAAAGAGCTGTCCAGTAGCTCAGCAACCTGGTCTGTCAAAGCCACCATGATATTATCCAGTGGAATCCGGTGATTCAGCCCCTGGGAGAAGACCAGGCAAGCGGCCTCGATTAATCTCTTCAATTTGGCAAAATCGAGGGGAGGTCAAATCTATACACCAGAGCGGATAGTGTATCATAGGAGAGTTAGATTCATGTCAAATAATGACACTCCGTCAGTAACTCTAACCTGAGCCTTTCAGCCTGACCCCCCAAAAACTCAGTCAGTGAATTAGACTTGGCAACATGTGGACACACACACACACGGAGTCAGGAGTTCTATTGTTTTGAACACAAATGTATGACATATAATATTATATAATTAACTCATCATGTCACAGTGAAGTGTCTCTAGTGACGCCACCACAAATTAAGTATTTTTCCATTGTAGTGAACCCAGTGAGTCTGAATATCTGTCCAAGGCTCAGAGTTACAACTGAAGTTACTGCAGGCTTTACACTGGCCTCAGAGACACTAATGGGGAACAAGCCGAGGCAAAGTCGCCGCTCAAGTCTATTTGGAATCCTTCAGAAGTTTGGAAGACGCAAGGAACGGCTGGACTTCAGGAGCTCACAAGGGAAAACTCCACATCTGAGAGAGCTGGAGGGTCCAGGCAGACAAATCAAGCACACCTCCAACCATTCAAATAATTTGAAACCGTATAGCTTTTATATCCCTGCTCAGGTCCGACACAGAAAGCCAAGACTAACAGCTTCATTTACAGGAGGATTCTCTGAGCGTCTATCAGACAGGAGCCAGGTTGTTTGTAGACAGTCTTGATTTGACAGGGCTGCAGATGTGAAAAGGTCCAGTCGACACCTCGGCGTCTCATGGGTGTCTGGCAGAGCTGAAACGGTGCTAACTGAATTCACACATGTCCAGTTAGTATGCACACACACACATGCACACGTGCTTTTGTGTACAGTGAAACTGGCAGACATGCACACATGGTCCATGCATGTACGTTAATCTAAAACATCTCTCTGTGAGTCTGAAAAGTGGATAAAGAACAACCAGAATAGCATTAGCATTCTTTGTGTCCAACATCGTATTAGAAAAAACAAACATGCAGCCCACCAATCTAACATGTGAAGATCACTTTATGTGTCACATTGTTGTATAATGTGTCCTGAGGCCCTGAAGGGAGCTTTCTAAAGAATGAGAAATTAATGATGATTTCACAGTTGTTGATTTGATTTGTTGCAAACTGGGGGCTTCACGGTGGTGGTTAGCACCGTCGCCTCACAGCAAGGAGATTGCCGGTTCGTGTCCCAGTCAGGGCGCTTGGGATCTTTCTGTGTGGAGTTTGCATGTTCTCCCTGTGCAGCGTGGGTTTTCACCGGGTACTCCGGCTTCCTCCCACAGTCCAAAAATATGCTGAGGTTAATTGACTACCCTAAATTGCCCTTAGGTGTGAATGTGAGTGTGAGTGGTTGTTTGTCTATGTGTGCCCTGCGACAGACTGGCGACCTGTCCATCCCCTGCCTGGGATAGGCTCCAGCGACCCTGCAGAGGAGTAAGCGGTAGATGATGTTGCAAATTGGTGACAAAAACAGACAACCTTTGTTATGAATTATTGTTAGTTATGAATACAGATAGGGTTTGAAGGACGCGGCTATTGCTCGGCATGGAAGACCGAGCAATAGCATAATGAATTGTGCTATTGTGCTGCATTATGGGAAGCATAGTTTCCAGTGATTTTGCAATTTGACTGATTCTAGGGACTTAAAGTCAGACTGTCTTGGTCTCTGTTGCTTTCATTATGACCACTAAATTCTTTTCTTTTTTTTAAACATTTTAAACTGTAACCCAACTTAATTAAAGTGCAGCACTTTCATGGAACATTTCCATTCACTTTCTGAGGTGCATAATATGGTGGGTTTTCAGATATGGGATGGTTTGTCAGGTCTGCCTCCTTGGATCAAATGACTCAGTGCCCTTGACCGGGGGCACTTACCTCAAATTGCCTGAGTAACAAGCCAGCTGAATAAATGACTGAAGCCTTCAATGCAAGTGGTGAAAATTACTCCGCTAAGTGTGTCCATTCAGCTATGCGAGTGACGATGGAAAATAAAAGGGCCTTGCTACGAGGGAAATGACTGCATGTATTCCAAATGACAAATTTGCGGCGAAATCTGAATATTCCTGGCCACATTTATTCACAGTAGTGTTCGTGTCAGTTTGTTTTAGAGGTCTGACCTCAGGATTTAACTAACAGAATAAAAGCACAAAGACAGAGATAGATCACTCCAGACTGAAGGATGAAATGTGTTAAGATGCCACATGTTATGGTGCGTCGGCCAACAAACATAAAAACTAGTCACACGCTTATTTTGATACACGAGTATTCTGCTATAAGTAATTTCTGAATACTTATCAGAGCGTGGCACAATTAAAACCAGAAGCAGCTTGTTTTAAAAACAAAACTGCAAAATCCAAGTGACTCTAGACAAAAATATTTTACAAGCATTTATTTTACACGGTGACATCTTAAACTACTAAAACCATCAATGTGTTTCGCTCGGGGCTGTTCCGCTCTGTTTTAGTTGGGTACACAGCAACACACTCACTCCCTGTGTCCAGCTGAAATGATGGCCTGTGGATCAATAAGACTAAACAGCATGCGTGCCATCAGCATGGCAAAACACTAGAGACTAGTGAGCACATATATTTCACTCTGTCTGCCAACACTTAAAATTGTTAAGATTAAATGTTTGACCGCAATGGCATGTGCATAGGTTCCATGGCAGACTGCGGTTTCACATACTGTATATGGGTTCCTAAAACAGTCCTTCCATAATGAATGCAATGATATGTTTTGGGAAATGGGTAGCATTTCAGTTGGTATTTACTAAATGTCTCCAACATGCAAAACAAGGAGAATGGTCCTAAAATGCAAGATGATTCTAAGTAGTGTCAGGATACATAAAACACGCACCAGCAAACTGAGCATACCCTGTAGCTGTATCAATGATGCAATATCTGTCTTTCATTTGGACTGTAGTGTTTTTGTGATCCTACAGGAGAGACATATGGCTACGATTTGAAACAGTGAAAAGCTGAAAACCACTGTCACCTTCATTTACTTCCTGGTTCTCCTCACCCGACGTGCTCTGAACAGCTGACCGGGTTGCGCTGTCTGACACAACACAGAGGCTCTCTATTGTCCGTCAAACTGCATGCTCTGCTGGTTTTCACACACACAGGCACACGCACACATATAGTATTTCATTTCCACTCTGTGTATCTCTCTCTGATGGAGGGTGAAAGACAGAAGGAGAAAGTGCAGCTCAACTACATCTCCAACAAAAGGCCTACATTAGCTTTCACCTTAGACGGATGCAAAGTCATCTGTATGTGTTTCCCTCCCTCTCTGACCCCTCTTGACTCCATCATTCTCCCTTTTCCTGCCTTACCTATATGCTTTGTGATGACTATAATACAAAATCTGAGAATCAATACGGCGCCTCTCTGTTCTTTTCCTGCCTTGTGTAATACGCTCCTTCTCATTTCCTGGCTGTCATCAAAGTCTCTCTACATTTGTCTGTCTGTGCATCTCAGCCGCTGAGCAGTGGAGCTATTATCTCCTATCTCCTCTATCGCTTTATGGTCAGATTGTATAGGCATGCGTATGTGCTTGGGAGTTTAAAAGCAATATCAGCCATTAAGCCGTTACGTGGACACTGACAGGAATATCGATTTTTCAACAGTAACTGAGAAGAAATGGAATTTGCATTGCCCACTGGCAGGCAGAAAAAAACAAGAGAATAAAGCAGCATCCTCTCACACACACTTCTCTTATCTCTTCAGTATGGCCTAATTGAAAGTGACACATGGCTACTGATCAATACACAAACCCATTGTTACTATGGAAACATCCTCAATGAACTCCCATTCAGTTTGTGCCAAACATTCAAAACAAATTACACTCTAGACATAATGTCTGCTGGCGCCCCGTTGTTTACGTTTATACCATTATGTAATCATGTGTTTAATAGTGTATGGCAATAATATGTTTATCAAAGCGCATCTGCATTGTGAAGCATTCAAGACCACTTTGCAGTTTTTGCCATGCATCCAATCAGCTTTTTTTTTTAGAAGCAGAAATCTTTTGGCCGGGTCGATGCGAGCATGGATCGGCCTCCTGTGGTGTGACACATCACGGGGTTGGCCAGAGGTAACAGTGACATAACACAGCTTATTGTGTGAGGAATGGCATGCAACAACAGTAGCTCGACACGCAGTCCTCAATAGGACTTCAAAGGCAGTCGAGTTCAGCACCGCAAGGTATTTCATTGTAACTCCACCACGCTGCGGAGGAGAGGAATTTGGATACTCGAATCGTCCATGCCAGCAGGAATTCGGTGACCCTACCGGGGCATTCATGTCAAATTCCCACTCGGGCCGTCACAGTTAGCCAGAAAGCATTCCCGCTATTCTTACATAACGCTGTATGTGTGCTGAACCATCACCTGGACTTGGCTCGTGTTGGGAAGTGGATTTGGACAGAAAGTCGCTGGCTCTGGCCGGTCATCGCTCGGAAAAGGTGGAGAGAGTGGATTTACTGTAGAAATTCTGCCAGTGTTTCCGATACATTACGGTTCTTTTAGCGATTAGGTTTGTCATTCCAGCTGCAAATATTCCTCCAGTGCTCTTTCAACCCTGTCTCTCATTTCATATCCATTTATTTTCTCTCCATTCCAGCACTCCCTATCCTTCTTCTCCGACTACCTACAAAAGTTCAGAAGGAAATTCCACTTCTCAATAACATTACTTATGCTTTCATTATACACACATTCTCTCTGTTGCTTTCTGTCCTTCGTGCTCCTGCCTCTGCTATCTGCTTGACAGTTAAGAAGTGAAGATGTGGGCTCTCTCAAACCCAAGTTTGTTCTATTTATACTGTGCAGTTGGAGCGGTTAGCTCTGCATTCAGAGCTCCAGGCCTTTCAGACCCGTGGAGGGAGGGCCTAATCCACCCACTCTCCCCACTGCCAAGCACCGCCAGGACAGCAGGACCGCCCAGCCATGTCCCTGCCCACTGTCCAAACTCCTGACCACATGCAGCTGGGATGGAGAGATGGCGCAGATGGAAGAAATGGGCAGGGGGAGGAGTGGAGGAGAGAGAATCTTGCTCTACAAGCATGTACTGCATGAAGTGTACGAAAAGCTACAGGACAAACAGCCAAAGTGCTGCGTGTAGTTCAGCCACTTGTATCCATATTTGTAAGCAAATTACATGAGCATAAATTCACAAACATCTGTTCGAAAAGGTATTTTCAGAAGTATGTATACAAATGTGTGAGGAGTCAAGAATGGAGATAATACTGACCTACGACAAATGTTTAGCGGTTATTTACACAGATGGCTCAAGATGAATTCCAAGGGTCTAAAGTAAGAGACAAGAAATATTGGCTGGGCTGCAATCACTGCAAATATAATGTCCATTATGCAACAATGGTCTAAAAATTCCCCCTTGCTAAAAATGCCAAAGACAAGAGTTGCTATAAAAGGAGAAGGTATGCATCGGATTTTCCATGCAGATGGATCAGTCGAACATGCCGGCAATAGTTTTGGTGTGCTTTGAGGAGTATTTATGAAGCTGTTATCAGGATGCCTACAAAGAGAGTTATGTTGTAGCATAATATTTACTGACAGCAGGAAATATAACTCAAGATAATCCATGAGAACAAGGAATATGCTGAGTTAAGTCGTTGCAAAGTTAAAATGTACTGTGAATTTTGGTAATATTGTGACATTTAAATACTGAATGAAAAAGTTCAGTCATATTTCATCTTTCTCTACGCCACTGAAAAGATAAAAAAAACAAAAAAAACAATTGCTTGGCATTTTGATGTTATACGATGTTAAAAATGAAATAAGCCTATCTCCATTTACTCTGGATTGCATTACACATTCAGATGGCCTCAAGCAGAGAAAATGTCATATTCAACCTACCATGTGAAACAGAACTCATTGAGTGCACAGCAAAAACAAACCAAAACATTCTTTTAAAAAGTCATTTAAAATCATATACATCTCAGTTTCATATTTCCTTGCCTGTTCTTCACACTGACAGAAAAGCAAACATGCCAGCAGATTAGATAATGCTAAATGTCATCCTGTCTATGACTTCCTGCTCATCACTCAATCTATCCCACAATATTGCTGGTCTTGGAGGTTCATATACAGTATTTCAAGAATGCAGACCGAAGTCTGATATGCCTGGGCCTAGCAAGCATAACAGAGGGCAGAAGCCTCAGAGAATAACACATAACCAAAGCCCTAAAGAATTCCCTTGGACACAACGACTGACCAGAAAACTGCGCCCTGGAGGGGAAGGCTGAAGAGCTGCTGCAACCCCAAACTTAAATAGCATGGACTCCATTGCTGGTGACCGCCTGAGACAATCAGCACTTTGGTTAGTGCTGCTTCTGGCCAGGACTGAAATTAGATTACAAGATATATTTACAATGTCCTCATACTGAAAGGGATATTAAATATTTTGTTCAGCAAATTATTCTGTTTTTAACATCAAACGCTCAAATGAACATATTATACACACACAGTCAGAGGATGTCCAGTAGCTTTTATTAACAAAGTGAGCAACTAGCTGGTGGTGACCATAGTGGAGCTGCTGGCTGTTTAAGCCAGATATTTCCACAAAAGTGGGTGGAGAGCAAAACAGGGTGGAAATGAATGTGAACGCTGCACTTACATTCAGTGGGTGGCCAGGATTCCAGAGAAATGCATATCAGCTAGACATGTAAATAGATCATTCTTAATAACTTCATAAATGCATAATGTGTCATTTCCACCTTTATCAGAGTCGATGGAAATATATTAAACAATAGGTTATTTGTTAGGGTGCAGGTTAGGTTTTCAATGCAATGAACATTTTTATTTCTAAGAATAATACCCCTGACTAATATTGCCCATACTGTTATCATTATTTTGGAGACTATTGCTTTTGTTATTATTTATTTTGTGACATGCATTTCTTTTCTAAACATTTTACCAATTACAATATGATAAAAAAAATAATGTCAAGTCTCAGTGTCTTTCTTTTTATTTTATGTCCCATGCTACTTCTCCAAGATATGATACGTTCATGTAATGCTTTGACTCGCTGATTTGCTTTTTCGTTTCCCTGAAAGTGCATTATTTTTTATATCAATTTTACCCAATTAATTGTACTCAGCTATCTGTATTTCATATGAAAATAGAGTTACTTCCCTTTGTTCAGCACAGACACTGAAAAAAATAGATAGGATGGATAACAGATTTGGGAGCCTGAACTTTCTGGATTTCTTGAACTTTGACATCAGTTACATCCTTTTTTAGAAAATATCTATTTTCTTTGACTTTTTTTGTTTACTTTGTTTTACTGTTTTTTGTGTCTTATTCATATGTCTGTGTGAGGATAAACACCGTTCTATCTTCCGTTCACCATTCGTTTGCTCGACATGTGAAAAATGAAATTAAAAGTGATGATTGATTTGTGACTGGGCGGGATCATTAACAAAGTGTAATTTGGTGTGTTCTGAAAACCCTTCACACACTCGCAGTTGTAACAGTGCATTATTGGTAAGTGTGGACGCTGGATCTGAAGACATTACAGCTTCTACTATGTTAAACATTTTAAGAGCAGTGGTGAGATGGTAAAAATAGGATCTATACACCCTACACACTAACTTACATGTACAGGTCACTGCATGGGCTGAGCTCCTTTAACCACAGCTACCATAACAGTTATTCACTGTGAATAGAACACTCTTAGCATCATTCCTTCTTTTTCAAGGACTCAGTCACATTGCAAATGCATTGATGTTAAAAGTCAACCTTTTCCCAGGCTGACTCAATATAGCTGTGTAAATGTGGTGTATGCAGATGTTGCTGAAGCCATGTCCCATGTAGTTGAGGTAGTAAGAATTCAGTATGATTGAAGGTGAGGTTGTGTGTACATCTTTTCAATGGTACCTCTGTTTTTGATGTTTCTTGCAATTGTCCTTTCACTGCTGTGCATGTAAGCATGTGTGTATGCATGTTTCATGTGTGTATGATGACAATCAGTGGCTTACAATATAAGCAAGGTACCATAGCAGCAGGGAGCTTGTCTCTAATCGTCCCTTTGGTTAAAGGAGCATCTTCACATTATACCACTAAGCCTCTGTGGCCACCCTCGGGCAGAACTGGGACAACAGACACACATACACAAACACACACAGTCACGGAGCAGCATATCATCCTATGGAATCTATCTAACCTCAACCACTAAGCCACCGAGAGGCAGCTACTTAACTGAAGCATCATCTTCCCCTAGTCTGTAATAATGGCCTGGCCAAATTCAAACCACCCTGTTTGAAAGGAATGCCAAGATGCCTTCATAAGGGATTGATTAGCCAGGAGCTGCAGAGGGTACACTGTTTACAGCTTGGTGGACTGGGTGTGTGCACTCACAAATAATGTTCACATTTTCATACCCACGCATGCATGTAAATGATTGCACACAGACATGCAGAGAAGCACAAATACTCCCACAAATTTCTTGTGTACTGCTTGTGCTCGGTTGTCAGGCTACTGTTGTTGCTGTAAGCAAGCAGTGGCAAGTACTGCTGATGTGTGATCCACTTCCGTGCATTTATCTAATGGAGTTGGATTTTAGACTGAAAGTTTAGAGACGACTCTGCGTCCTTTCATAAAACGAGGAAATATTCTGTTACCCTGTTTTTCAGTGTAGTTCAAGTTCTTGAGTTCTAGCCGGGCTTTGCATGTTACTCAAGGGTGACTGGGCGATGAACATGTATGACATCTAGCTCAAGATCATCTGTGTATTTGCAGGAACAACAGCTGTTTCTTAATATGTTTGGTTTTACATTTGGCCCATTTTTAGATTTTACCCTCACTGCATGACACACATTTGATCCGGTTCAACATGTATTGAAGTGGGAATCGAGTCATCTTGCAAACATCTAAACAAAATCATAACCACAAACCAAACCAAATAGTCTGTCGGAAGAGCGCTGCATACACTCCCAGCCAGACTGAAATCCTACAACACTGCACCTTTTTGATTAACTGCCAGGCCAGTGCTTAGAGACAAAGGTGTCGAATGCTGGCAAAGATGACTGAAAAAACAGGTTTTTTTCTTTGCTGCTGGAGCACAAGTTGTTTTTGCCTTTAAGGTTCTACAAGTTTTAAAATGTACTTGTTGTTGATGGTGTTGAACACCAGTCAAAAACATAGCTTTTCATGCATTGGTCAAATCTGTGATTTCGGGCTGTTTTCCTTCCATAATCTTTTTTTCCATAGTCTTTTTTTTTTTTTTCAGAAGAAAACACCACATCCAAAATACACATATGTGTGTTTTTTTTAGTTCAGAATTCTGTTCTAGAAAATTGTGCAAATTCACATACACATTTAATTAAAAGAAAGATAAAACACAAAACAAAGATAAAGCATAAAGATAAAACTTCAGAAAACTTGTTATACAAAAATTGATATAATTGTATTAATGTAGGCACCTGACTGGGGAAGTTTCATGGGGATCTCCATCAGTTAGAAGGTTAACCCTGTTTACCTGTAGTGTCTTTTTTGCAATTTTACAGTACATGTTTTTAAAGGTCATTTTCTCAAAATTTGTTTTTTCCTCAGTAGCACTGACATAAACCAAACTTTCTGGGTTTTATTACTACATATATGCCATATATCTTTTTAGAGGTTTATTCGTATAGCATTCATAGCATAAGTGATATAACATTTTATTCCTAATATATATATATATATATATATATATATATATATATATATATATATATATATATATATATATATTCTTTTAAAGGCTGTTGACAGTATTTTCTGACTTATGAAGTTACAAAATGAGACATTTGCATAAAACACAAAACATTGTTGTCTTAATTGTCTTAATGTAAGTAATCAACTTGGGGAGTTTCATGGTAATGTCTACTAGTTTGGATTTTCCTCTATTCACCTGTGGTACCTTGCCTGAAGCACATAGCCTCAACCTTGATCTGTATCCAAACAATACTCTTTACTGTACCCAGTCCTTTCAGAGTTGATGAAGCATGTTTATGTGTGAGTGTGTGTGTGTGTGTGTGTGTGTGTGTGTGTGTGTGTGTGTGTGTGTGCGCGCGTGCACACATGCTTACACATGCCAACATGCGTAGTCATCATCCATGGTGGCAATTCCATTGTTACACCATTATTGTCACCTGATCAGCCTGTAAACTCAGAGTTATGGGAAATTATTAATAAAAAAACAGGAAATAACCTAAATTACTTCACTTTGCCAAAGGAAAGAATTCAGTGGGGTTTGCACGCATGCAAAACTTGTGGAGATTAAAAACAGAGTCTTTTAGTCACTTATTTGTTGTGAAAAATTGTCTTGCATCCAGATTTGAAGTCCGTTTCCGTGCGTCACACTCATGCAGTACAGTTAGTGCCTCCTTTGGGGTGAAACCACAGCTATGTCAGCTAAAGCTAAAGACAACTCATGGACCAAAACAGGATATTAAAAAAAGAGTTCACAGCTCCTTAACAAGCCCAGTCCAGCCTTTGGTTGGTGTTTACTAGATGCACTTTTATGTCAAGGAAACAGATTTAATTAGACTGTATAATTGTTTTGTAGAAAGTGGACGTGGCCGCTTTCTTCTTGGAGCTTGTGGAACTTTTCCAAAAGGCTGCATTTTATATCTAAAGGCTCTAACCTAATATCATGTGATTATAATCTACATATTAGTTAAAGATTTCTGATGATATTGGTTGTTAAAGATTTCTGATGATATTGGTTGTCATGGCCTTCAAGGTTAAAAGGTTTCCTGCTCTTTTCCGTTGATAAGAATGATGGAAAAACAGAGAATGAGCAAACATGATTTCTGCAAACAATTACTGTTTGTCATGTGTCATGCACCATGAAAAATACCATGTTGATAAAGGCAAAGGTCACAATCAGAAGGAGGAGCTATCATATTGTCAACATAGGGTTCTCTCTCTAATACCATGCAGTATTCCAGATGCCATAATGTCACCAGCATCCACAAGTGTGAGAAATTGTCTGCTTGGTCCAACTGGAATGCATGTGTTCATACTGTGAAGCTGGTGCAAAAACAAAAACAGGAAAGACAAAGATGTTGGACAAAGATCATAGCATGAGCAAATCCATTTAATAACCTGTCAAATTAAACCGAAAATCTGTTTCCACGTTGAGATTATGCAGCACAAAAGACTTAGTGGTCTTCCACACCTTTGCTCGTGGCTACAAGGTGCTCCTCCGGTTACAGCTTGAAAAGCCCATGATAAACAAAAGATAGACTGAATAAACAGCCTACGACTGTAATTTCATTCTATGGGCAAAATGACCAGTATATTTGTCTTAACATGCATCTGGTAATAACGGGTGTGCAAACATGGAAGCAGGTGCAGTGGTATATGGCTCAAAACTGAACTGAAGTCTTTATAAAGTTGAGTCAGTTGTTCATTCTGTGTTGCCCACGAGCTGTGGCACTCCAACATGGCTGCCAAAGGGTGTGTTACACCACCTGAAAGCCCTGTAAAATGCTGCCTCTTTGAAGTTGTCTTACTGCTCCCGGGTTCTGCTAACACGGCTTTTGTTCAGCCATGCATGGCTCAGAGTACCTGCCTGACAGCTGCTTGGACAAAATGACTGGTAGCACACACACACCAGCACCAACATCAGCAACAGTCCTCTGAAAGGCTGCATGCTCTTCTCGCAGAGCCCATTGCACAAGATGAAATATCCCACCCACACACAGTGTCTAACCTGAAGGAATGCAGCGCTGCATGTTAGACCATTTGGAACCCATGTGAAGCACATCCTGTCCAATTGGTTATTCTCACACAATCCTCTCACGAATGCTCATTATTGTGTTTAGTTTGTCCCTAATACATTTTGCATGGATTTGTTTTTAAAGTCATTTTATAAGCTATAAAAATGTTTGTTTCAGGAACAAGGACAAGCAATATTAGGGGACACAACAGTTTCAATTTTTTGGAATAGAAGCTTGAGAAATTTTGACTACTTTAAAAAATTCAGTTTTAATTTTGAACTTCATTTTGCGTGATGATTTGCATGATAAATGTCAACAAGCTTAGTGCTTTTTGGCCAAGAGTCCATAACATAACACACACAAACACAAACACAAACACACACATACACAACACACTTGTATAATGCTACGCATTCTTAATAGCAAACTTGGTATATAATTATCTACAAAGTTAAACCAAACTGTCCACTGAAATCAACAGTATGTATGGTATAATCATGCACAACAAGAAACACACACAACTCTATTGAAAACCATGAACCACACAAGAAGTGGCACCAAGGAATTCACTGGAACAAACATGATACATTCTCCTGAATGCCACCATGAAACCACACAGCCTTCCCGGTACACTGTCTGGAGCGCAGCCTGGGGGTAGGCCTCCTGGTGCGCTATATTTGGGGGAACTTACAGGGTTCAGGTGAAATACCAGAAACAGCATGACACACATAGACTGAAATTAGAGACAGGGTCAAAGCCCCCCCTCATTCTTCACTCCTACCTTCCCATACATAAGACATATGGTTCTGTGTAAATCAGCTGATAAGTGAATCTGGGTTCCTTATGAGCTTCTATGAGAGAGAGCATGTGCGCTTTTTTTCCCTGGTGGATCCTGTGTAAGCTGCTGTACTTTTACATAACCTCTGACAGTATTTCTTGGAAGCATCATACTGTGCAGGTAAAATGAAGTAAATCAGACTGGCAAAGTCAATTTTAATCACATCAATAAAAAACTACCCATAAAGTTATACATTAACAAGTAGAGAATGCCATTCATGTATACATGTGTGAGCTTGATTGGGAACCGGTTTGCACCTTAAAGGGCTTTTGCAATTAACTGGGTATATGTTTAGCCCTCTCTTAGCCCCACATCATGCATGAAACATAAACACAACACAAAATGTTGCAGTCTCATCTCTCAATTTAGGTCTTGGTGTGTTGGTTAACTGCCATGATTTGCTGCTATCTTTTTTAAGGGTTTTATTTGACTTATATAGTGCATATAAGGAAACCATTATGTGATTAACACACAACCTGTCAAATGTAGCAGTGGTGGTTGCACCTATTTGCACCCTGAGTAACTGCCTCGGCCTAATGTGTTGGGAGTGCCTACAGTGCTGAATAGACTTCTGTCAATATCCCGACTGAATGAGTCACTGAACCTGCGGTGACCTTTTTCTCTTCAATATACAAAACACCTGCTCAGTAAAGAAGAATAAACATCAGTGGAAAATAGAACAGCTATGAATCCCTGTTTTATTTTCACTTCTTACCATGTGTTTAATGTTATTCACATGCATCCTCCCACACACACACACACACACACACACACACACACACACACACACAC